>VZSF01004568.1:240770-394962 GCA_013398295.1 Chionis minor
CCCCCCCCCCAAATTATGTATACAGGAATTTCAATGCAATTGTTGGTGTATGAGTACTTATATAATTGTCACTTCCTCATACATTATTCTCTTAAAAGCTTACTGAACTGGTGTTCATTATATTTCTCCACCATTCCAAAAATATGTAATGTTGTCATCATTTATAACAGACTGCCCTGAAAGCCCTGAACTTTTATGTTAGTGTCTTTTCCTTAATTCCCTTTGGAATGCTATTCCATCTCTACCACGTACTTTTAAAGATTCATCAGAGCTACAGATTGTGTTTCACGATTACAGAAACTAATCACCCTCTAATTCTGTGAGTTAAGAGTAAGAAGGATATAAATTAGATGAGGATCAGTATCTCTACCATTCACTTTTTGTCAGATATGTATTCACATCCGACCCAGAGAGCTTTCAATCTTACAATTTCATTATCTGAGCAAAACAGGTACGATTTATTTTCCTAAAATAAAACACAGAAGCACAACCAGGCTTCAGAGTTCCACCTTCAGTTATGGAAGGTACTAGCGCACCGTCAGCGTGGCCGCAGTGTGCACGGACCACATGTATGCCATATAGAACTTGTGTCTGTCAGGCTCCATCTTAATCCATACGACATTACGGTGGTATTATATCCCCCTTTCCAGTACTCAGTGGAAATGCACAACTGCCCACGTGCTTGTTAAGCACTTGTATGTTATGGATTAACAAAACATAGGATCTCCAGGCGAAGCAGAAATGGAGTTTTAGTTTTGTTTTGCATTGATAATTCTCGGATTAACTGACCAAATAATTAGATCTCTGTGGAGGGATGACGTGCTTCATACATGTGCGACGTTGGACAAAAACATCCCTTGCTCAAACGGCATACAAGCTCGTAGAGCTGTTTAGCAGCTGCTCAGCAAATTTGTCCCGATGAGGTGCAATGAGAGAACAGGCATTGGTTCTGGGATCATGCTTTTAGTCATGTGTATTTCTTCTCATAACACAGCCACACCGCATGTGCTCAGTTTTCTGGGTTCTAGCTTGTCTTTCAAGCCAGCGGTATTTCTAGACCCTGTCAGCATTTTCCTGTGTAATCTTGGGTGAGCCTCTTGACATTTTCTTGGTTCAGCTGTACAGGTACGTTAACACTCAGCAGCAACCCTGTCCACACAGAGGTGAGACGAAGCTTAATTAACTGAGTGTTCTGAGCGCTGTTGATGGAGACGACCACAACTGGTACTGGAAACATTGTCATATTTCAACTATGGTAGATTCTAATTTTTGGCAAATGCAGAACTGAAGTGGGGAGGGAGGAAGCTGTGCCTTATAAGTTTCCTTTCTTTTCAGTTTAGGCCTGCAGGTGACACGATTGCACTTAGAAACCAGCTCATTGACCAAAGCCATCCAAGCACCATTAACTGCAGCGGAGGCTTCTCATTTGAGACCAGCCATTGCTATTGATTCTGAGGATCATCTGATTCCCTCTAAGAGGCCCCTCCACTATTTCATAATTAAATTTTCCAGGCCTCACTAAATAGGACAGCATGACTAGAATGAAGGTAATACACAGCATATGTACTGTGAAAGCATAAAAAACCAGCAGAGTTCCTTCTCAGATAGCCATGAATAAAGGACATTAATCATATTAAACATTAATTTGCTTTTACAACATTTTTGTTTGAGGAACTTTTATGTTCCTGTCTCTTTGGTTAACACATATCTGACTACTTTATTCATCTGATATTCATTATGGTAGGCAATCAGTCTTATTATATTTATGGTCACTCGGGCTACATCTACGGTTGCACACTAAACAGTACGGGTACTCCTTTCCTGGCCTTTACATCAACTAGCAGTTTGGCCACTCCCATACCATAAAACTTTTTCACTCTCCAAAACAGACTGGCCACTTCCAGTTGCCTACTAGGAATAGCCCACAGCTCTTCATGTATCTCTGGTTTGCTTAGGAATTGTCTAGGGCACAAGTTGGCCCAAACCAATGCCAGGGGCCATCCCATCAATGTAACGCCACAGGAAAACAGAAATATTGCCCAGCTTTGTGCTATTTCCTAGTAGACATAAGCTCTGTGACACTTCTTCCCCCTTAGAAAATGCATAACCTTTATTCACCCAAATTGTTCCATTAAAGGAAACACACAATAAAACTGCCATTAGTAAAAATTACTTGCATTATCTTTTTAAAGCATACGCACATTACTGTTCAAGTCGGAGGAGTGCTTTTGAAGGAACCTCCTCCTTCAAACGCCCCCAGTTACTGCATTTCCATTCCCATCACATGTCAAACTAAGAGCAGAGACTCACTTCCCTTCAAGCAAAACAAAACTGGAAGGGCATTAATGCTCTCCAATCAATAGTGGATATTCAGCGCACAAAACTGGTCCCACCCGTAGCCAGTCCAAAGTCAAACACCTGCAAAGGGGACAGCCTGGTCCTCAGCACCAGTTGTTTTGCTCCGTAGAGGTGCTCCTGTCACGTTGCACTACATGCTAACATAGACACAACCTTAGAATAAGAGAATAGCTCGGGTTGGAAGGGACCTTTAGAGGTCATCCAGTCCAAGCCCCCGCAATGAGCACGGACCTCTTCAACCAGATCAGGTTGCTCAAAGTCCCACCCAACCTCACCCTGAACGTTTCCAGGGATGGGGCATCTACCACCTCTCTGGGCAACGCGGGCCACTGTTTCACCACCCTCTTTGTAAAAAATTTCTTCCTTATACGTAGTCTGAATCTCCCCTCTTTTAGTTTAAAAAAATTATCCCTTGTCCTATTGCAGTAAGTTCTATTAAAAAGTTTGTCCTCATCTTTCTTGTGAGCCCTCTTTCAGTGCTGAAAGGCTGCAATAAAGTCTCCCCAGTCTTCACTTGCAGGTCTCTGACGTTAAAGCCTGTGTACTAATGGCTCGCAGGCCCCACGCCCTGGTGTCACCCCAGTGTGAACACCATCTGCACAGATAAGCAAATCAGACTAAGAGCTGGAAGTGACTTCAAGGAAGTGAAGGACCACTGTGGTTGAAGTCTGCAGTGCCCTCTAGCTTGACTTCCTCTTCAGAATGGACTAGGTTCAATTCCTCTATTGCTCCAACGGATTCCACACTGGACTCAAAGGTTAATACTGGTCTTCAGTGTAACTTCTCCTGACCATAAATGAATGAGTTCCACTGTTATTGCAGACAACTGCCACTCAAGCTACAAACTCGGCATTTGTCTGAAAATAACTTCCTCTTGCATTTTGTCTTGCAAAGTAAAAAAGACGACTTGCAAACAGTCATTCATAAATAAGCTCAGGACTGGACCTTATCAATACACGTAATCAATGTAGATAGTGTTACCTATTATGTTCTGTATAATGGCCAGTCTTTTGCTGGGGGGAGGCGAGGGGGACTTGCAAGTATGCTTGACACTTCCAAGTTTATATGTCTTAAATTGACTTTAGATTTCTTTGATTTCTATAGTACATATTTTCAGAATTTTTGGATCGGATTCAGCTTGTTCCGCTGAACAAAGCGGTTTCACTGCTGTAAGACCAGAGGAACAGTGGTGAATCAGGCCCTTTATTTGACTCCAATGGCTCACTATCAGGCCTACTGCAAACTACCTATTGAAAGCATGACAGCAAGCACTATGCTCTATAGTAAGCATTTGGAGTATCATGCTCTAAGTATAGGCCATATGAAGAGGTCTTTTGTTCAGGAAAGCAAACTGTATACTGTTTAGTAAGCCACACTCCAAATATAGTATCGATAAAGCACGGCTAAAATCAACTATTGCCTCAACAGGCATTCACAGATTTTGTCTGAATTAAGCACGCTTGAATCTCTGGGCTACAATGCATCCAGTCAGTTCTTTCACAGACAGTTCACGCAGGAATAGAGTAGGCTGGGACTGGGTATCGGGCAATGTGCAAGAACTTGAGGCTCCAAGTGGGGAAGAAAAAAATTAGAAAAAACCAAAATAAAAATAAACCATATGGAATCCACACTCAGATGCCTTTAAAACAACCACAAACATTCTTGCTGCCTCAAGCTGCAAATGTCGTGAAACAATTACTGGGCTGGGGGACTTCAAAGGTTCACTGAGAGCAGCAGTTTTATTTTTCAATCAAACACAGGAATAGGGCTTTTTTCCTCCCTCCCTCTCTCGCTCTTTCCTTTTTTTTTTCTGAATGAAACAGCGCCCAGGCTTCCTGATTTCAAAAACCCTGTTCCGCTTCGCTTGACCACTCCATAACCTTAAGAGAAGCTCAAAAACTTCAAAACGAAACTGTGAGTCATACAGAACGAAAAAGACGTTCTTATATTTCATTAAGGTTGAAAACTGCTGCATTCCTTGTTTGTCAAATTTACATGAATGAGCTTTAAGGGCTTGCAGCTGAATGCTGGGTAAAGCTTGAACTTCCACAAACTCCTATTTACTTAATCGCTGATTCCAGAAGGTGACTGGCAGTTATTCGCGGGGGTTTGTAGATTCATAACGGACCATGCACAGAAACAACTGGACTCCTTCTTGCCACTGGCTAGCTTATTTAAAGTGGTTTTTTTTTTTTTTTTTTTTTTTAAACACTTTTGGGGGGATCTATACACTCTTATTTCCTGCTTTCATTTCAAAAAGGCAGTAGTTTAACATAATTTTCCTTGCAAAAGCTTTTGGCGAAGGCTGCAGGGCACAGTGGCGCTCACCTAGAGCACTGGCTCGCTGGTAGAAGGAGCTATGCTTAACATCATGTTTTCTGATGGCTGAAAACACAGGGCATGTTTGGCAAAGCAGATGCACGCCCAGCTGTCCAAATTCTGCGGCGTGGAAGGAGCACACCTCCCCGCAACCAGGAGAAGCCAGGCGGCTCCAGGAGGCTGGATCTCAAAGAGTTAAGTTGGCACTGACCCCTCCGCACAGAGTCATGCACACAAAAATCATGCAGAAATAACATGCTGCCCCCTTTGAAGAGAACTGAGTCAGATTGTTAAAAATGAAACTGACTCATTGTAGAAACAGTGGTCACTGGAATGGCATCTCCACAACTGCTGCGGTAAGAGAGGAAGCTGCCTGACCGCAACTGCCTTTGTGCTTATTCTAGCTGTTTAAGTTCTAAAAACCACAAAACCCCATTTGAAATTCCACTGTAGAGCAAGGTTTGTGTAATGAGGTTACAATTCATAATAGGATCATTGAAAACTGAAACAAGCAGCATTAATATGTGGACTGCCTGCAACGAGCTAGCAGCAGCGTGATGATGTCATTTTTAATTAAAAGTCTGTCCCTGTTTGATACGCTAAAAAAGAGTGCAAATCAGGGAATATGCACTGAACCCATCCATAGGGAAAGACTGTCAAGCAGCATAGTGGTATCACAGAGCACCCTGCGAGCCATATGGCATGGCTTTAATGGAACTAATTCCCACGTACTCTGCTTGTGTCACGCGTATCAGGATTCTGCTCCCACACTGAAAAGACATTAGTCAGAAACGGGGGGAGGGGAGGCTCGGTGATAACCCGCATGGTGCTCTTTATCATGTGGCATACCGTAAATGCAACTGCAGCAGTGCCGAGAGCAAGCGGAAATCGGCTGCAAGTTCATGCAAGAGGCCAGATCCTTCCTTCGTGAAAGTCAGCGTAACTCCTCTGGCTACACCAATTTACAGCAAAGCAAGTCTAAGCCTTTTAGCAGATGTGACTAACCAGCCCTGTGAAATACAAATTCAAAATGGCTGGTATTCGTAGAGCTATTTACTCATCCTGTATTGCATTTTCCCCCAAGACTGAGTGCCACGGAAAACAAGAGATGCTCATACAAAAAGCTTACCTTTCAAGACCAGATGCTGCCAAGTACTCGGCACCATTGATTCCCTTTCAGCCTTGTGCCTTCCTTAGGACAATTAAGAACAACAGGATACGTTCCTGTGAGAGTCAATGGCTGCTGAACGTTCTGCACCTCACAAAGATCAGGCACTAAGGCTCCAGTCAGCTCATCCTTAGTTCTCAGAAGCGCCTTTTTGACTACAGAGAGATTCATCTTACTCAGCTAAATAAGAATTATAAGATGCTAGTCGCGAAGCACGTCACAACTTGGGTGAAACAACAGGAGAAAGATGACCAGGAAAAAGTTTATGTTTTAAATAACTACCATTCCCATGTCCTACAAATATTTCAGAGTTAACTTTGCCATTTATTTAGAATTTTATTTTTGGATTTTCCTCGCTAAATTACTGGGTTTGGGTCCAATCATGCAGACTATTACATGAACAATCCTTAGGCCAAGCTGGTCTGCAGACCTGCATTAAACCAGCAAGATTTATGTTTCCTTTATAACATTTCAGTGTAAAGTTTGATGCAAGGGTATATGTGGATCTCTGAAAAACATCAAGAGGTGATCATCATCAAAAAATAAACTTGGGAATCATTAGCATAAGGTTTTGACATTAGGTCTTAGTTTTATAGAAACCTGCACTCACTTCGGATATGCTTTGTCATTAACATCAGGAATATTTAGCTGGGAACTTCATTTGGACGAGTGGTTTTATTTCATCCAGTGCTTTAAGACCCCCCCAACAGTTCTTGACAAAAGGAAAGAATGGAGCAGTCTATATCCCAGCTCAGGTATCTGCAGGCCTGCAAAAATCCTCCTTGTTTCCTGTAAAAACTAGAAAGCTCTCCAGAAGGTTTCGGCTTTAGCCTAACCAGGAAATGCTGTTGCACCTGGAACAATTCCGCTCTGCAGGATTACTTTTTGCGAGACAGAAACAAACAGGACACATCTCTCACTGAGGCAGCTACTCCTTTAAAATCCCGTGTCGGGGTGCATGTGGCTGCAAGCACACACACATGTCTGAAAGGGAGAGAGTGCGTAGAACCAACTTTCGAAGTCAGGGGGAGGGAAGGATTACCATAGGATTGGACCGCACATGTTTCATTTTCACAGAGACTTAGAATGAAATATGCTACATCAGACCTGAGATAGTAGTGTTCAAATTCTTGTTGACCCCAATCACTTTAAGCCTATTGAATGCTGTACTCCACATATAAGGTTTAAAATTATGCTTGCAGAATGTTTCCTCTTGATACTGAACGCAATACGTTTTTTGAAAAAATAGCATTTCCTTCTTGAACCACGATGAGCAAGTCGAAGGTCAGACAAATCAAGTGTGGTAGAACAGGTTGCAGTGGAAAGGGCTCATAGGGTCACAGAGAATTTTGCTATTCAACTCAGGAAACTTGGCTATTTGTCAGGGAATACAAAAGAGCCTATTACCTTATGCTAATGATTGACATAATTCCATATATTCGTTACTGTGAAGCCCAAATTTATCAGCTAAAAAAAAAAAATCTATCCTATAAAAGACAGATCATTATTCCTACAAACATTAACCACTGAACTACAGCCAGATAAACAATAAAGAAGAGCTTTCAAAGTTGTTCTCTTGAATGGAGAAATATTGGTTGGAAAATTAAATGTAAAGCTGTTCTCAGTGAATGTTAACCTATAAATAAAACGCTGAAGATCCTTAACATCCGTATAAATTTTCCCACCCCAGTTCAATCTCGCCTTACCTTGGAGGCATATTAAGAAATGAAACTGCCAGGATGTTTCTGCACGATACCCTTTTTGTCTGTTTCACAGCTAGAAAGTGAAAAGCTCAGCAGGTTAAATACCAGCAGAGTAAAGTATTTTATTCAGATATCAGTTGCAAAGATCGGGGGAGGAGGGGGAACGCAGTGAGGCCTTTCAGCCTACAGTGCCATGGGAGAAGAAAAACGAGACAGCAGAAGTGTGTGGTAACACAAAAAGAATGTTATCTCAGCGGAGGGGAAAATACTTTCAAATGCATAATTGCAAACACATACCCTCAGCAGCTAACCCAGAGCCCTCTCAGACTGCAAAGCTAGGAGTTTGGAAAGTGGCCAAAGTATCAGTTTTATTTGAGAGATCAAAGTGATGAAAGAGAGGGAAAGAATAGCATCAAATATGATTGATAAAAAGTATTGCTTTCTTTGATTGGTTTCTGCTCCCCCTCCCTTTTCCACCTCATTCTTCTCCCAAGTTCACTAAGAAGAATGTCAGATCTGTGGTACATCTAGTAACACATGCGTGCATGTGAGATGTGCCTATAGGAAAACACCTGCTTACTACACATACCTGCTTAAACTCATTACAGACACAAGATTCCTACTTGCTGCAGGTAACTGCTGTTAGCTATAATACAATTATTTGTAACACTTCACAGCTTGCACATACAGGTATTGTTTCACGTTACGATCTTTGGTTGCTTTGCACAATCTTCCTCATACTGCTGAGCACCTCCATGGTTACCCCCGTGGATTTACTGGGACTCTGACCTGTGCGAGTTGGTGCTCTCCTTATTTCTGGTCCATAATTATCCCATAGCCTCTCCTTATTGCGCACACCATTATACAAACATATGAAGGAAGATAAAAGGTTTATGATGGTAATACAGTTGAGTTTATGGTTCTTTTCACACAGTTAAGAGTATGTTACCTTAAGCATGGACAGCCAGGATGAAGATCGTAGAACTAAAAAGTGCACTTTTACACGTGATGAATTCAAACCATTACTAAATGCTCACAGGAATCACAGCTGATGGGCAGGCGCAAGGCTATCCTCAGGCCCATGTATTTAACAATATCACACAGGCCAGGACCTGCAAATGGTGTACATAGTCACTTTATATGTGCAAACATATTGCAAAATCAGTTCTTTGAATCAGGACTTTGCAGGCTGCGGAGATGACATTTACTAGAACCACTTACATGAGCAAGAGTTTATTACAGAATAAAAGACAGATCACGCCACAGGAATTTGGAGAAAGAAGCCTGTGGAGATTACTGGTGAGTAATGAAATGGGAGGAAAAAATTGAGAAAGGTATTGGTTCCAAGGCAATACTAAGTAAAAGAGAAATTTTACAGAGAAGGGACAAGGCAGCTGCAAGCCACAACAGGCACTAGGGGGAGGGTGGAAACAGGAGAGAGAGACCACAGCAAAAGGGAAAGCAAAGAAGTAGACTTGAGAAGGTTTGAAAGGTAACTGGAAATGAGCATAACTAGACCAAGATATTGCAGGTCTTCCTGTGGTAAAGATGAGCAAAAAAAACTCACAGCAATTTGAGGGGGACACAGCCATGCTGATGAAACTGGCCATGAAAGCAGACCAAGAAAATACAAGAGACCAGGTAACAAATATTTTAGCAACAAGGAGAGAGGTGTTTTGTTTTTTTTTTAGGAAGGAAACATGATCCACAATAGCAACTCCCTTATGGATTTGATAAACTCAATCTTAACAAGATGTCGTTGTGAGCCTGGTTCATTAATCGTTCAGCCATCTGAATGATTAATTATCCTGCATCCAGTATCTCAAAGTCAGCAATAATCAGGCGCTATCCTGGCAAGCCTGAACCACTGGGCAAACAGCAGATCAGGGGGTGCATGGTGATCACACTACGTCACTCTGCAAGGACAATAGGAGTTGGAGGCATAAGGGACATGTAGGATGATTCGAGTCACGAGATAAACTTTTAGCTTGGAAGTGGAAAATACTAGAAGGAAGATGAAGACTAGGACACGGACGGGAGGGTTGGGAAACTGTAAGGACAGGGTAATGTATGGGTGGTTAGGAAAGATGCAGAATGCTGAGATAAAAAGGAAGGGGCAGGCAGATCATGAAAGGGAAGGACAAGAGAAAGTTTAAAAACAGCTCCAGTAACAGCTTGTGTCATTGTTGCAGCTTCTAATTTTTGTTTTTCTTTAAAAAACCCCACACATACCACCATTGCAGGGCCAAATCAAGTGTGCTGTAAAAGGAGGAGGACGTACAACAGTTCAGACCACACTGCGTACTACTAATTTGGCAGATGACTAAACTCTTCCTTTCTTCCTTTGCCCACCCTACTAAATTCTCCCCCAGATCTCCCCCGGCCTTTCATCCACCTGTATTGGTGCATACTGGGATTTGTAAGCAACCTGACAAGTCAAGAGTCTCCCAAGATGAAAGGACACAGAAAAACATGTTGGTAGATGCGATGGAGCCATCACCTTTGGGATGAATCCAGCCAATGTCACTGTTTCCTCTCTTAGTCCCTGTGAGCTTTAAACAACTAATTAGCCTCCACAACACTCCATGAGATAAGTAAGCAATTGGTATTACTTCCATTTAACATGGAAGAAAACTGAGACTAACTGAGATTGAACAATGTAACTACACCACAGGGAGAGTTAATTCCCAAAGCAAGGATTTAGACAAGATGAGCTCTTAGCAGTGTTCTCTAGCCATAGTAATCGATACTATTGCTGTTCCTACCTGAGTATCTCAAAGCAAGATAGGCAACTGTCATGACATTTTAAGGCTATACCTATCTTCGTTCATTTTACACCCTATGGTTAATCAGAACAAAATATTGACACGACTGAAAACTGTACAACTCTCAGGGCCTTTATCAGCAGCCCATTGCTCTCTTTTCTGAAAAGCAGGCTCAAACTGCAAAAACTATGAAGTTAATTTAAAATGAATAGAGCAGAAAGAAACAAAAGTGGACAACAAGGCCAATAGGAGGTATGAGGACACAAGCAAGGATCATACTGAAATCCAACAAGAAAGACCAATTTATTTCAGAAATTAAATGGCCAAAAAGCCTAGGGAACTAATTTGAGAGGAACCACAGAACGAAGAGCAAACCAAGGCTGTGAGCTGCAGGGAAAATCCAAACTAATACAGAACGTAGCACGTGTATCCTTAACGGCTCCGAACCTATGAGACAGGAGGGAGGATAACCCCCAGCTCCCTTGGGAGTTAGTTAACCTACTGGTTTCAAAGTCTATCAACTGCAGTTACCAGACAATAACGGAGTGACGCCTGCAAAGCACATAACAGTGTGCAGTACTCACCACCACAGGGTTTCAGCCTAACAGACGAGTGCTGTACCCGAGGACCTCTGGAGTGAAGTCAGACCAGCAAGTACAACATTATTACAGCTAGACTGCAACCACCTTCTTGATTTAACTCTCTGTGCTGTCCACCAGGTTTTGATCAAGGGAATAATGCCTGGCATTTCCACAGAGCTTTGCGTATAATCACTAACTGATTTTCATATACCCTTCTTATTCCATAAGAAGGATGGTGAAAATGAGGCGAATTTCCCTGCAAATATTAAAGGACGTTGCAATTAGAACATGGAATATTATAGCAACCTGTACCCCGTCCAAGTCAACCTTGCTAACCTGTAAGTGCCCGTTTTTTGCCTGTGCAGCCTGTGGCATTCTAACATCTGTGGCAAGAAGTGGACTAACAGTGTCTTAAATCCACCTCACATTGCTTACATGAATAAGCTTCACACGTACCTCCAAAATAGTAGCAAAGGTACATCAAAAAGCTTTTGACTAAGAACAGGTATTTGGTAATCTTCCACTTCTCTCTTGTCTGTGCAAGAAACTAGGCAGCAGAAGGTGGAGTACTGCTTGTCAGAAAGTGTTCCCATTTGTGGGTCCGCTTTGGGGCTTGTTGTTATAAAGAAACAGTGACTGGTGGGGAGCACGTTGCTGAAAACAGGTAAATATTTATGTAGCACCTCAAAGGCTTGAGAGCCAACTAAGAGATGTTATGGTTGAATGGCTGAATTAAACATCAATTTTCAGTTTGCTTTTTAAAAGGAATGACTCATTATTTTGCCTGGCAGTTAGTTCAGTGGCAAAGCACCATGCTCACTAATACAAAAAAAAAAAAAAGAGAAATGGCACATGTAATATGATGATGATTCAGCAGAGGTTGGTGGTGTGGGCTGTCAGCTAAATATCCTGTGAGATACTTCGTTGGCTAAACCTAAAATTATTATAGTAGAAAGATAAATGGTACGCATGCTGTTTCTGGGAGATTTTTCTGTCTCTTATTTAGATGATATGCACATGATCACAGGCTGGTAACTGCCCGTGAAACACATGCTGGTGAACGCTGAGATTTATCATTTTCTCTGAGAGGAAAAAAAGTCACCCATTAGTTTTATAAATATAACTAGGAAGCAGCTTTGTACACTTAAAAGAAATCAGCAACAGCCTCTGCATCTCAGAGATTAATTCTGGATGACGTTTCAGGCACATAAGGTCCAGTAAAGTTGATCCCAACCTAAAGAACACAAGATCATTTACTTGTTCAACAATAAGCAGGGAGACTGAAACACAAACCTTATCTCATTTCAAAAAGGGCTTGAATTGCTGGGACTAAACAGTGGAGGCTGTAGCAACCCTAAAATTCAAGATCTGCACCATTTAAGTTCTTGTTTAGACCTGAATTCTCATTTAGGACAAATAAATTATGATTAGAATTAGTTTTAAGAGCTTACTAAATAACTACTTATCCAAAGCTCTCTTATTTTTTTTCATCCTCTTTTGACACATTAATAACTTTATTGCAATTTCCGAATTGCTGCAAAAGGAAAAGTCCGTTTCAAATGGATTGCAGAATTCATTTACTTATTAACTTCTTTTGGAACTGTCAGTTCAACTAATTCAAAGTGGAAGCAGTGTATAAGGAGATGTCCTATGTGGGTAAACAAAATAAACAACAACAACAACAACATATCTTTGGAGTTTTAGCGATAGTTCTTGCAAAAGACTTTAATAAGGGCAGGGTTTAGCTCGCAAATAACTGCCCCCCACAATAATCCCTTGAAAGTTTGTGGATAGAAGCCACAGGTGCTAATATTTATACAGACAACTACATCGGTGACAGCTAAAAAAATAGGATAAATTATCATCTAGTCAGGAAAAAAAGTAGCAGAAAAAAATTGTGAAATTAATTGTTTGCAACTTACAGTTTCTCTGTGACTGTTTAGCCACACAGACACTTTACCAGTCACACTAAGTGCTTAGAGAAAGTGCTCTAGTGTTGACTAAGCATTCTGAAAGGTTTTCACTGGAAAGCCAGCTTTGCAGGGGCTTTATTTTCACAAGCAATATAGAGGCATTTTGGTCCAGCCCTTTTAAAAACGCTCGGACACTCTAGAATTTAGAAAAATTTCCACAACTTGTTCCCTCTGCGACAGCTCCAGCCTTTTGGATGCATTAACATTTCAGATTACTCCCATTACTTTAGCATACCCTCCTGTGAATTAGCACACTGAGATGGGAATCACTTCACTGACATTTCACATGTGTTTTCCTAACACGGCCGTAGTCGCAATTCAAGTCTTCAAGTTCTTGTCAGTTTGACAAGACCAAATAAATAAATAAATAGATCTCTTGAGTAGCTTCACACCAGTCTCCTTTAGAAACACCCAAGGTGTTTGAGATGTCTTCCCAAGCAAAAAGGAGTTACTTGGGAGAAACAATCTGCAAAGGGGAAAGAACAAGTGTCTTGGGCAGAAAGAGAACTACATTTAGCTAAGATGAAACAAATGTGTCCTGTGAAACAGGAAGAAAAGGGGAGGGGGGCAGCGGAGAGGGCAGCAGACAACTCTGACTTGCTCGCTCTTTCCAGGCTTTGTATTTATTTCTGTCATGGATCTGAAAAGGCAGGCAGCAGACTTTGTAGAAGCGCCTTATGAAATGGGGTAAATAATGGACCCCAGATGCCCTTGTTTCCTTCATTATTCAGTCTAGGCCTTCAAAGCTGTTTTGCAGTGTGAGGTATCAGAGGGAGGTAGAGTGTTCTGTTAACAAGATTTCAATGAGCTTTGGAAGCAGGTCCAGGGAAGCTGCTGGAAATGTTTCAGACATACAGTACTTTTGTGCTTTTCCGACCTGTATGTAGTGAGGAAACATGGGACAGAGGGTGCCTTGATTTTTAAGAAAACATCACCTAAACAATACATAAACAACAACAGCAATGCTTTGTACGTAGGTGATCTCATTCATCCAACATTCCAAAGCATCTAAAATACATTAAATCATTAAGCCCTTCTACACTGCTTCAAATTGAAGCATACAGAATTTAGAAGATTTGTTAAAAAAACACAGGGAGCAACTGGTTAGCCAGGGCTAGGAAACCAGGCTCTCGATCTCTTACTTTCCCCTACTCCTTCCCCTGCCCCTGCTATGAAGCAACACTGCCTGCCCGCTTAGCAACAAAATACGGACAAAATATATTTTACTTTTGCTTTGAGACCCACCCTAGACATTTCTCTGTGCATATTTCTAAGATTCCTCATGATTCATCATCAGCTAAGAGCCACGTGAACCCAACTGACACATCCAAACACTTTACTTTTGGATAGGTTGAGCATTGCCTGGCAGTCCAAACGCAAGCTCCAGGGATCACACCCATTGCTAATAACTGCATATTTTTCCCTCCGCTTTTTCACTTTTCCTTCCTCGCTGACATTAACATTTAAAAGCCAAGCCGCGTCTCAGAAAGCTTTTTCAAAAAAGAGATTCCTGGCTATTTCAAGTTGCCATTCTTCTTTTAGCTTTTGCTTTCTTCATTGTTGACAACAGCCGCTCTATATTTACTCTAGCGACATTACATCCTGTACACGGGGATGGCTCTGTACACTCAGATGTTTCCGAGTCACTTAGGGTATAAGGATGCATTGTGCACCGCATCCTTTCTGCTACTGCCTCTTGCACTTTCTTGAGCGTGCAACCTTATCTTAAAAAAACACAATGGCACCACCTAAAGGACATATTATGTATATAGGAAGACTTATTGGATGCATTTGCAGCAACTCTCTCCAGTCTCCCATGTGCCTGTGGGCGCGTGTACACACATGTGCTCTTGACAACACCGAGCCCTACAGTGGCAATCTTTGCTTTCTCAGGAATCAGCGCAGCACAAAGCTTATTCATGATTATAAAATCATGCATACAGAAAGAGACATCCATATTTTTATAGCTCCTCTGATAAGACTGTAACAGAAAAGACAACTGTTAAAGCAGCTGCCCTTTTCTCTGCACTCCAAACGAATGTAACAGGCATGCCTAATATAACAATTTGAGCAGTTTTAAGGAAGATTAAATATAGGAAGAAACACTCTTGCCAACGGAATGGTGAATCAACATAATCCGTATAAATCTCTCACCAAAAAAAAAGAGTGCTAGAATTCAAGAAATTAAAAGAAAAAGAGGGTAAGGCGATCCTTTATTTCCATTGTATCTAGGTAATACAGCAACGTATATACTACTATATATCTTACCATATGTTATGCAATGGTACTAAATTCCCAGAAGAGTGGGGGAGTTTTTAAGAACAAGTTTAACTAGTTCTCCTTTCTCAGCATCAGTCATAGCTTTCATAGTTCATTCTTATAGATCATTTTTGCGAAAGCATGAAGTGCTTTCCCAACTGAGGACATGCGTTACAAAGGCTCTCCCTAACAAATATTTGAGGGTTTGATCAATTGGAATGTACATTTTTCCAAAACAAAACAAACGCAAACAACTTCAAAGACAATGCAGGCAAAAGTGTACTAGTGGTTACAGTTTCATGTTATATCTTCATCTGACTTGTTCCATTTACAACGGAAAAGCTGAGAAGAAAAAAACCCTGATCCTTTGAAACAGTGTTTGTTTATAAATATACAAGAGATAGAGTTATGCACGGCAACTAATTCTCAAATGCTTATGACAGTGACAATACAATAGTGTTCCGTGCTTTGCCTTTAAAAGGGGAAGACAAGGACACAATCACTTAGTCGACAAAAGACTTTAAAGTTATTTTGAGGGGTATGGACTAGTTCAAAATGTTAATGAGTTCCGGGGACTTTCACTTGACAATCTAAAGTCATTACCATACAATACATGTGCAAAGCTGTTTAATTGCTTCAGTTTGGTTACTAGTTGGCAATACTGCATGAGAAAAACTGCTTCTTGATAGCTGAGCAGGGAGGCCAAGGACTGATTGGGCATAAAAAACAAACTACTTCCTACCCTGCAGGTCAGGATGTAGGCATATTGGTAGAACTGGGTGGGGAACTGCAGGCTGTAACTGCCTGTTCAATTCATAAGTAGGAGACTTTGGTCTCCCACAGAGCAAAATAAGAAGGAAATACATATCAAGGCTTGTATTTTAAACATTGTTTTTCAGAATAAAATGAAAGCAGAACCTTTCAAAATATTAAATACGCCAGTTGTGTAAGAAGGATGTGCCAACCTTAAATACAGCTGTTAGGGGCCAGATATTCAGAAGAACTCAATTGCCCACTTGCATCTCCAAATCAGATGTCTAGATTTCCTGGAGCACTAGGCCTCCAGCAGAAGTTTTGATTATTTTGGCATTTCCTTTAGGAGCTGAACTGGAAGTCAACAACAACCGCTGAGTGCTCAGCTCCTTGAAAAACCTGGCCTGGATATTAACAGCTACGCAATGTTTAGTGTACTCACTGTCTCCAGTTTACAGCATTAGTTGTGTAAGTCTAGCAGTAGCTTGTGGGAAGCTGGCCACTGGTTTTCCCACTTTATAGATGAAAAAACAAAGGCAAAAGTACTTGTTCTAACAATAAGTCTAAAGTAAAAGCTACCACAGACCCAAATTTCCCCAGTCTCCTATATTTCTATTAAAAATAGCAGTAGAAAGGTAACTATTTAGAAGATAGCAACAACCACGAGGCCCCAGGCAAGAGTCCAGACACGCATAATTGAGGCACATACAAACGAGAGAAAAATCTGCCGTTCCTTATGTGAATTTGAAGCTCTGTGCTCATTCTCAAGAGAGAGACTGTACTAATAACTTCTGCCTATGTAAGTGTTCCGACCCTTCAGTACATCCCTGTCTGAAGAGAAACTTGACATTATTAATGGAAAAAGCCACTGAAAATTTAGTGAAGGAGGTGGTGAACCTACCATATAGGTGAGAAAACAGGAGGCAGTTGTGGTGTGGCGTGCACCTTTTTGGATAGCATTAAAAGGAAAACATCAAACCTCCTAAAACATCAGCTATTCACTGCCATAGCCCATTAAAAGAATTCCTGCTACATCCCCCGAACACAGTTTTCGTAATGCTAAAGGGCAGCCAATCAATTTACAAAAACTTTTAAAGGGGACCATAAAGCCATTCCTTTCATTTCAATTAGAAACGAGGCAGACAGTTCATAAAAAATTGGTTCCCTCAAAACACAGGGATACCTGCCAACCTCCGGGTGGGATGGACATTTTCGTGCCAGTGCATTATGTATTCATTTCTGACTGAGTGGTTATAAAAGCCCATCAATTCAAACTGCCTCGTGAGGAATTTAGCTTAACATAGGTTAAGACACCCTTATGCAAAATCATCGCCTTAGTGATAGGTTCTTTAACCCTTTCCATAATTGCCAACTCAGCAGCAGTTACAATGTCAAGCCTAGTAGCTTTTCTAAAGCCAATATCCTGTTAAAGTTTGTAGGATTTCATCTGAGTAAAGACCCCAGGATTTGGTTTTCAAGTTGTCTTGGAGCGCAAGATGTGCAAAGCTGACACTGCAGTGTTTAGTGGAAAAGTGGAGAGGGATAAAAAAATTAATTTAAAATGAACTGCTTTAGTCACCAAGATCAAACGCTCATAGAAAAGCCTTGAAAATATTTATTTTCCCAGATTAGATGGAATTCTAAGCAGTGTTTATTGGAGAGAAGAGATGGAGTGTGCTATGTCTTATTCTTGCTTCCTGTATCCGCCTTTCTCTTAAAAGTGCTAAGTAGCAAGGCTGCAGGGATTATGGTGCCGAGGGAATTCTTGCCACTTTCCTCCTCTCTCTCTATTTAAACATGACAACTCTTGGCAGGCCTCGGTCACATTGTTTGTGTAGCCAGGACAAGAGGGTGGAATTCTGGAACACGTTCCAGCCCACATTCCGGATTTTCCTATAAACTAGCCCCTTATTTTAAACACACGCCTCTGTGAATTACCTTTGTGTTGCTATGCCATTTGAAAACCCGTTTCAAACACTCCTTGTAAATTAAAATCTGATTCAGCTTGAATTCCAATCAAGGTATTTCTTCATGGTAAATAATCTACTAAAAAGACAGCATTTGATTTTGTAGAAAAAAAAATAAAATTAAGGGGGACGGGGGTGGAAGAGGGAGGAGAAGTGGCTCAGAGTCAGCCAAGGAGTATGGAATTTTTCCCTCTAAATTAACAATTTGAATAATTGCATGTGTTGATTGCATACCAATTTATACAAATAGACTTTACTGCTTATAGTGTCAGAAGACAGGTCTTCCCTTTTGTGAGTGCAATTTGCATATCTGCCTTTTTTGCACCGTCAAGTAACAGGCAAAACTTCAGCAGTAATTTGCCTAAAAAATTGGATGTGTTCGTTAGCAGCTAAAAAAAGTACAAAATGAAGGTCAAACTGAGACAGTCGAAAACTCAGTCCCTGCTTTCTCTTACTCAGCTGATTGTTGCACAAAGATCAACATTGCTCAATCTGGTGTGTGTACTTTCAGCTCAATAAGTGCTTTCATTCATCATTCACAACTTGCTTTATTATGAAAGTTGAACTATATCTTTAACACAAACCACACTTCCTTTGTCCTGAATGAAAGATCTGCCTGGGCACACTGGAGAACAGGCTCGTTGTTGATGCAATGTTATCACATGCACTGAGGCCAATATCTAACATCTCAAAGCCCACAGCAAAAACTACCTATGTAGAACAAGCTTCCTATGTAGAACGAACTACCCAAGTAGAACACTTTTAATTAAACAATGGAGGTAAAGGAGCTCTTTCTCCACCGGTGGCACCGGGTTTAACAATTCATTTGTCACACAAATGTTTCTGCATCTTCTTTCATGAAGCTGCCGATGCATATTAGGACCTACACTCCCTGCAGGCACGGCCCTCCTGGATACCATCTGCATACCTTATTAGAAACTCATTAACCGGCACTGGCGTAACTTCAGCTTTACACTTGCAGACCTATCTACTTCTTTTCTGTTAGTTTCTGTGTCGCTTTACTTCCCTTCAATTCATTGTCCTTTTGACTGTTTTTCCATCCTTAGATAGTATTTGGAAAGGGTATTGTGTTCTGTGCTCAGATACTCCCTAACTCTCTAAGGGAAAAAGTCAGAAATAACAACAAAACGTGGATGTTACAAGTTACCACTTCATTTCCCTGTTAGCTTATAACTATTACAGGTACGGAAAAACAACAAAATCGGGCTGTCAAAAAGTAGAGCAGAACAGGAGAACAGAGATGTTGAGAAGAAAGAAATAACAAAGTCAAAAAGTTGAAAGACAAGGAAGAACCTACTTACATATGTCACAGCAAGCACCTTTTGTGAGTCTGAAGGCTGCCTAATGAAGTTAGAATAAGTTCAAGAAATGCCTGTACTGTCCATATGTAGAGCATGGATTTCATCTCACTGTATTTCACAAGCCACTTCTGACAACTGAGATAAGATATGTCAACACTCTTTGCTTGCAGAGTTTTTCACTCTTTTAGCACATGAAATGCATTTTATATCTTCGCAGAATCTCTTCTTCCTACTCCTCTGCAAACATAAGATACATTTTTGTGAAGGTTAGCTGGAAGTGGCATTAAACACAGGACCGTATCATGAGAGAGAAGAACGACCGGGGAGAGAATCATGCTTTGAGGGTTCATTCGCACTGTTAAAGCCAAAGGAGCCTGTTCACGAATCAAAAAATGCAAGAGGCATTGAGGTATCTGCTGCTTTCCAAGCTAGTGCTGCTTGGTCCATCCAAAGAACCCTCCTGCACAGTATCAAAGCGCGAGCGCTAAGCGATAGCCTGAGAAAACAAGTCACACGTGCATTGCCACACTGAACACCACCCGTGCGCTCTTCTTATCTCTCCTCCTCCTTTCGCCTACCGCTGAGAAACCATTAATACGCTCGGAGCTCTTCGAAGGAGAACAGCAGCAACGGCGTATACGCATTTCAGGTGACCTCCTGGACTCTCCCAGCTGATGATTAGCAGACACTACAGTAAAGCTACCTTGTTAGCCAAGAGCAGCTTCTAGCCACCGGCTGCCCCAGCCTGGGCATATCCCACCCATTTCTCCAGAGGAGACTTCCTGTTCTTCACCGGGGCTGGGGAACACCAGTATTAGCAAGAATAGAGGCAGTCCCGGGGCAAGCACGTACACTCACTTCCAAGCACAAAATGAGAATAAACACTTTCTGAAAATAAAAGAATGAGCAGGAATATAATTTTAGGAAAACAGAAAACACCTTGTAAAAGAAAGCAAAGGCGAGAGAAATGGGTATGGAAAATGTGGAACCATCTCTAGCTAACTGTAGCAACCTACAAAAGAAAACCAATAATCAAATATGCAAGTTCTCAGGATAAAGTGGTTATTAATTTTCCAGTTTTTGCAACTGATAGCCAATAAACGTCTCGGCACAATTTTAACAATACATACAAGTCTTTGGCATTTGAACACCTCCTTAGAGGATAACGTTAAGCCATAAATAAAGCCCTGAATTCTGGTTATCTTCCTTACCGAGTCTGAGGGTTTCATAGAAAGTGGGTTTTCTTTAATTCTTCAGCATTAAAAAAAACTAGGAACTCCGCCTTTAAAAGGGTGACTGACTTCTGATCCACTACAATTTTAATACACTTCTTAATAAAATTTCAACATCTGCAGAAATTAACAGAATATACTATTTACACCCAAGAGCTTCAAACCCAGAAGTATCATATGCCGGCTGCAGAAAGTCAATGCCACAGGTCTTAAAAATACTAAAACTTTGTTTTCTTTATGTCACCGTAACTATATTGTAAGTGCAGTAGTAACAGCGCATTTCTACTAACAAATTCCATATAAATGGAGAATATACAATGTACACAGAAGCTAAGAATATTCTACCGTTGGCATACAGGTATGCTCATTTTCTCAATAAGACTAGAATTATAAAATTGGCAGTTCCTATAAACAAGCATTTATCTAACAGGAATCTGTGTGTTGAGTGGGTAAGAATTTGTATTTAAATTTTCTGAATGTCTGTGTTTCGTCATATGTTTGGCATCAATCTATAATTAAACTAATTTCTGTAATCAAATGGCAAGAACTATCATGTTTAAAAGGATAGCAAAAGCTGTGAAAGATTCATGATAGCAAAGTTCATTAAAAATGAATTTAAGTCCTGTGTCAAGCCCCCTGCAAAGATTAATTTCAGTTATATGCCCAAAGGTTACAGGCAATTTACGCCCTATTTAAGTCATATTCCATAGCACATTTACATCCAGTCCTTTGCAGTGCTGGTTTAAAATTAAACCAGACACCCAAGGACTTTTCATTTTAACTTAAGGAGTTCATGTAATACTTTGAAAAATGATGGAATAACCATCACTGGAAGATTTTTAAAAGCAAAGGAGACAAACATATGCCAGGAATGACAGGGGTATAACTGATCATGCCTTGGGGCAGAGCGACAGATTAGAAGATCTTTTGAGGTTTCTTCCAATCCTATTTTTCTTCAATTGCAAGGTGTGGAGATGGGAAAACAACAAATCACAGAAAACATCTGAAAACAAATTACAGTTTGTGTAACTGAGACCAAACTGATTGCAACTTCCATTTTACATTTGGATTAGAATTAGTAATATATAATAGTACAGAATAACCGAGACAAGAGAAAAATTTAAAAAAAAAAAGCAAGGGAAACCTGAATTCAGAAATCCATTTTGGAATGGAAGGCAAATGTTTGTTTGCTGTGCATGCCCTGTACATCACCTCCAAGAAGCCTGCGCACAGCTTAACTTTGTTTTGAAAATCAGCTTGGATTTTCTTGAGTATGTCCAGCCTCAGGAAAAGGAAGAACAAGTCATGCATTTCATAGCTAAACCTTGAAAGTGGGTGTAATCCCAGGCACAAATGATAGATTATATTCAAGTACAGGCCCAAGCATAAAAGCCGTGCCTGAAAACTGAGGCTGTACCATGCAGCAATCAACTCCTTTTGCGGCCACTTACGCTCCCACGTGTTTTCTCAATCATAGAGGAAAAGCATGAAGGCATCATTTGGAAAATTAGATTCTTAAATGTATTCAGCTCCAACACTACTGCTTTCCTGCAGACCAAAAAGGACAAAGCCACTTTTCCCTCAGGTAGGGCAAGCATGAAGCTCTTTGTGTATCTAGAGCTAACTTCCCAGGAATTCTTTTTGGTTTATTTTCATTTATTAAGTGATTTGATAAGATCATTGTGCAATCAACCTTTATTTCCTGGGACTGGAAATTCTTTTCCTCTATCTCCATTTGCAGTCCCAATGTATCTCAAGGGTTTCCAAATAGCGAAATTGTGCTGCTTGTAATTCAAACCAGCCAAGCTCATGGGTTTTTTTAAGAGTAAGAAATGCAACAGCCTGTCTTGCTTATGCTGAGATTACTGCACTCAGCTCCCAGAAGAGAGCCGGTTTTGAAACAAAAAGTTTCTTATTCTTATAATCAAGATCTTGCAGTTACTTGATGTCATTTTGAGAAGAGTGATGTAAGAACCAAGCAAAAACCACACGTTTCAAAGGCAAACTCAGAAATGCAGCATACAGAGCGTTACCTTAGAGCACGGGGGATACTAAGATACTTTTTTCCATCTACTCCATACTGTATTCAGAGTTTGTATCAAGAGGCTACAGAAGCTGAAGGGAATGCCCTTTAAGAATGAGAGCAGGAGTTTAGAAGAGAGATTCCTGACTTGCCCACCAGTTCCTTTGGAACAAATCATTTAATGTTATGAAACATTAACATTCTGAAAACTGTTGTGCTTGTACTCACTAAGAAGTATGGCTAACCTGAAACTGAAAAGGGAAGAATAAACATAAATTATATGTTAGCCAGCAGCTATAGGTTTGCCACAATGTAATTGTAGAAAGAAAAAAAAGGGTTTTCTGCAGTCTTTTTGTGTGTCATATTTAGAGACTATAGAAAATGTGCGCAATTAAGGAATGAGCAACAGTTTACGAAGACGAGGCAACTATGAAGAGTCTTACACAAGTGGAGTTGCAGTGATACTGACTGAAATACAGGTATGCACGACTGAGAAGGACTCAAAGGTGACTTTGAGATGTCCTATTTAAAGGCAGCCTATAGATCAACTTCACATTTCCCAAAAGATCATTAAGTTGTCAGGAATGGTAGCGCAGTACAGAGATTTCACAGTCAGATCCTTAATCTGCTGCCCCCAAGGCTACACTGAAAGTGACGAGGACGGCAGCGGCAGGGACTCGGAATCATCCAAAAATCATGTACCACAAGCATCCTCTTACGGTTAAGAAGATGCTGTAATGTAAAGCAGAGAATCAGGGAGCTGAAGCACAAATGCATTCTGCGCGCGGTTTATCTATGCTCTTTTCAACTACTCCTCACCATTATCTAGTTTCTTTCCAATGATAAGGAAATATAAACAGAAGTAAAACAATTTGCCAGCATTTTCCTTCTTTTGAAGCAGCTAGCACTACGATACCTACATTATGATAGCAAAGTTACAGATTTTTCCTTTCTTTTTAACTCTGTCGGGTGGCATTAATGAAAAAATACAGAAAGGCCAAGAACAAAGCATCTGTACTGCACTGAATATCTCTCCTTGCCTTTCCTATCTTCATTTATTTTAGCCTGTCCCTTCTGTTTTTATATGCACTTGGTTTGCACAGAAAATAGGCACTGGGATTTTGGAATGAGAATGTCTAGGCCATGGCAATTTCATAATCTGACCAAAAAAGTGAAATTGGCAATGTAGTCACAGCTTCTCTCTCCACCTGCCTAATGCCCAACGTGAAAAACAGGGGGAGAGAGAATACATTGTATTAATGGATTATTGTAGGAATCAAAGGTTGTGGCTAAAATTGTCCAGCAAACAGAAGTCTAAACTGTAAACTGGTCAAGTAAGAGGGGCTAATAAACCTTTTTTGTTGGTTGTAAAGTGGAGACAAGTAGTTATTGGCTAGGTGCTCTGCACAGCTGTAAAGTGTGAGGGACTTGGAAGGCATTGTGACTTAGACACTAAGGGATTGAATGTGACCGCATAGTAGTGAATAACTTGTTTGTCGTTCATGTGAATAAAATGTGGAAGTAGATCGATGCTTTTCTCCATAATATGGGTTCTCTACTAGGCACAGTAAATCTCCGTCTTACTACAATAGTGTGAGATCATTCATGCCATTAGTTTCAATGAGACTGACTCTATACTGCATGCAGTTTGCTGTTCTCTTTCCTCAATATAACAAAGCCTGAGAGTGCCAGCTGCCTCTTGAGTCTTAAAAAGAAAGAAAGAGAGAGAGACTTTTATTTACCATGATTTTGATTGGTTAATTTCACTCTATTATTTTGTTGCTTCCTCCCATATGAAAAAATGCATTGTCGTTCAAACTAACACACACAAGAAAGGCCGCTCAGTTAGCATGCAAAACATCAATTTCCAGCTTGCAATGATACTTTGAACATGTAGCATAATAACACCCATCAGCCTCAGTTTTTACTCCAAATATCACAGATTTTTCCCTTTTGCGGCTAGGGCTGTAATCACAATCCCATCTGCTGAGCTTTAGTTGAGCCGTACACACACAGAGCAATTGGGTTTTATGAGTGTAGTATTATAATTATTGTAGTATATGGTTGGCACATGAATGAAAGCCATAGTTCCGCCATCTACAGATAGGACTAAGTTATAAAGATAACCATAGAACAGAGGAATTCTCAAACCATTTTAATGACCTTCTGGCTTTAGTGCTGTATAATTTAATATAGCCATGCTGTTGGCACTTCTATGGACAAATCTGCATCAGCACACTTATCGTGGACCCTCTTGCTCTCCCTGCCCTGCCAATGCTGGCGTTGCAGCCTGTCCATGAAAATGCTGCTGCGTGCTAGAACATTGCAAATAAGGTGCCAAGTTACAACGCGGTTTGTTGAGAAATCAGAGTAGCGGGAGAAATCAGCCGTTGAGGTGGGAGTAAAATCAACAGAGGAAAAAGATCACGGCACCTTTGCAATCATCTCAGTGAGCACATCACCACAGATCTGGTCTTAAGAGATAGACTGGAAGTATTCAAATTAAAGACATCCAAATTCAGAGGGCATATTCAAATCAAACGCATTGCTCTATGCACTTGCGTGTTACAGATGCTTTCAGAAAATGTTTTTTGAGACCCCGGCACAGTAACATGAGCGGAAAGTTGTCTGTAGGCTGATTGCACGCATGTTTATTTCAAACACAGGATGGGGTGAGACAAAAGAAAGCTTTACTTTGAGAAAACAAGGTGTTTTCTCACATCAGGATGGGCTGGTTAAACTTGAACCAGCCATTAGATCTCTCAATAACCACAGATTAAACAGCTGTAAAACAAAGCTAGGAGCATACAGCTACCTCAGATGCAGAGATTAAGTGGTTACGGTGCAGAAAACACATTGTTTATATTACATATGCTCTGTCTTTGTAGTGTTTCTGATTTCTCATAAGCACTTCAGCAACAGTGAGGAATGAACGTGGGGACCTGGCACTAGTCTGACTACCCAAAGTGTTTGGGAGTGGGCGACAACAATCCATCTGTTCAATTACCAGGAAAACAAATCCAGCATTACATAAGACTACAGTAATATATAGTCTTATTAGGAACCTGGTTCCAGAGGTGGTTATATGCAACATTACAGTCCTATAGAAATGCATATTAATAACAGCAGACAGCTTAGCAGTTTGGCACATGTGTTAGCTTTGAAAATGCGTATATTTTTCCACTAAATGGTCATGGCAGCTTTCTCAAAATTGATATAGCCTTCTCAGTTTGAAAACAAGAAAAATCAGCTGTTAAAAAAACCCCACTAGATACACATTTGCCTAGTATACTGTAACGGCATCCCTTGGGTAAATAGCTCATGTTTTCTGACATCAGTACGCATTCCAAAGTATGTATTTACCTGATGGACCATAACAGCCCTGAAGGAGCCTGTCTAGTCTTCTGGGTAATCTCTCACGGATTTTTTTACAATTCACACGCATGCCATTAAGCATCCTAAATCATACAAAACAGTGTACCTTTAAAAAAGCCAAAATATAAATTTAGACAATCCAAAACACACAATGATTTGGAAAACAATACATGGGCAAGCTAAATAGTTTGGGGTTTGTAAAATAACAGCAAGGGCAGGTAGATATTTTATACTCAGTTCCATTGTAACATGAGCTGGCATTTTGAAAAAAAAAAAAAGAAAAAAGAGCTGAATTCTATACTGGTGCCAGAGACTCTGCTACCAAAAGTATTTCACAGAGTTTTGCAATAACTTCATGGTAACTACTCACTTAATCCATTGGAAAGACTGGAACTCAAAAGTAGATTCAGAGAACTTCACCACTGTGGTCTCCTGTTTCTCTATAGCATTGGTCTTATGTCATATGGGCCAGCAACATTCATAGCAACATTCGTTCCACATGCTGAAGAGGGAGGGTATCTCAGGTGATTTCACCTTGATGCACACTAATAGCATAAAACTTGCCGTGTTTCTAAATCCCCTCAAAAAAGGACTAATTTCACCTTTGTCGAGTAACCCAGAGAGGCAGGGAAGGAAGAGGCCCTTGTAAGACACTCGTGCTTTCCTCTCTGTAGGAAGGAGTTTAAAGGGAAAGGGACAACCATTATCATTCTTTACAATGCTTACATTTACTACGGAAAGAGTTCCTAGTTAAAAAAAACCCAACAACTTAAATGGGAGTAGCCTTTTCCTTTAATTATTGGCTTGTATCTTTGTGCTTCACATACTGTTGTACAGTTCCCTAAAAAAAAAAAAACAAACGTTTGCTAAATAGAATCTGTTGGCTTTATTTTTTTTTAATAGCGAAATAAAGTCACTGAAGAATATTTCTGGTGTTAAGGATGTCATGGAAAGCCCCATGGGATGCATGTCTTTCCACCCTTCATGCATGTCCTTCCATCATATGCCCCCATGACCTTCAGATAAACACACCATAGCTGTTACTGCCATTAGCATCTCAAATTGTACTTGGAGTGTAAAGTATTATCAGTAGCTGCACATAAGGTACTACTATGGATGCAATTCATGATTATATGCCAACCTACAGTCTATGGTCCATTTAAGTTCCACTTAAATCCTGACTGAGAACCCAGAACAGGCTTTATGCCTTCTTTAAGATCTATTCGAGGCGAGAACTTTATCCAAAGAATACAAATATACCACAGATTCAAACTTTTTACCATATCCCTAATAAGCAGAAAGCTAAATGGGATTCATTGTATATATATAACAAAATAAACAATCAGCAAATGGGAATGATGTTAACAGTGACAGACTTTTTCTAACTTGTTTTCTTTAGGTAATGAGAACACTTTGCTACTATTACTGAAGCCCCACTATGGCTATGCAACACTTCCAGTTAAACACAACTGCAGACAACCAGCCACGAGAGACGCTTAACAGCACATCTACACAACTCTCTTCCCCAAGCTTCCCAGGCCTGGAATGCGGAGAAGCGGTTGACAATCAGCCTGAAAACCAGCCAACAATCTCTATGCTTCAATTCATGCTTCAAACCAGATCTCTGTATAGGTTTACAGGCCTAACCACAGTGAACTAGCACTCGGTTAATAACATTGCTATGTGTCGTGGTTTAATGCTAGCCAGCAACTAGGAGCATGCAGCCACTCACTCACTCCTCCCCAGCTGGGACGGGGGAGAGAATCGGAAGAGCAGAAGTGAGAAAAAGCTTATGAGCTGAGATTAAGACAGTTTAATAGGTAGAACAAAAGCCATGCACACAAGCAAAGCAAAACAAGGACTTCATTCACCATTTCCCAGCGGCAGGCAGGTGTTCAGCCATCTCCAGGAAAACAAGGCTCCATCACGTGTAATGGTTATCTAGAAAGATAAATGCCATAGCTCCAAATGTCCCCCCTTCCTCCATCTTCCCCCAGTTTTATACACCGAGTATGACATCACATGGCACGGCATATCCCTCTGGTCAGCTGCGGGCGGCTGTCCCGGCTGTGTCTGCTCCCAACTTTTTGTACCCTCCCAGCGTGCTGGCTGGTGGGGTGGTGTGAGGTACAGAAAAGGCCTTGGCTGCTTGGCAACAACCCAAATCATTAGTGTGCTACCAACAGTATTCCCATCCCAAACCCAAAACGTAGCACTTGTTATGCCACGATAAAGGCAACCCAATCCCAGCCAATCCACAACAGTATGTTGTCTTCTTGAATTTGATCATCATTTTCATTTTCACTGCTGAATATTAAGGTCAGACATTAGTTCTAAGCTTCTGCATTTTTCAGAAAGAACACTGGTTGCTGAAGTTACTAGAAGTACTGACAGTGAAGTCCAGACCTAGCACATCATACCACATGGCTTTACCAAAAAACTCATTTATCTGAGGGGAAAAAGGGATGCAGATAAAAGGCTCATCTTCGGAAAAAACCTTTCAGAATACTGAATTCTTCTTAACAGAATTAATATCTCAAAATTTACACTGAAAAACCAAACAAGCATTTGGTTTGGAGGAAACCAAACATTTCCTTTAAAATAAACTGCCAGTCACGTAAGTTGTATGTAATTTATCAGCAAGGAATGTAGCTGGTGCGCTACTTCTGCTTTATTGCCTTGCAAGACAAATTTTCACTGTTCAAAACTGGAGCAAATCCTTTCTGCCAGGGCTTCTCAGCTGTCACTGACTTTTGTTCTTCTAGATTGGGAATTCTTGAAGTAAGAGGCCTGTTGTTCAGAGTATTAAGAGTCTACTTGCAAACAGCAATACGATATCTGGAATCATCATTTTGAGACTGAAAATTGAGAAACTCAAAAAGAACATGATTATTCAAAAAACAATTGTGAATTTAGGGATAGTCGTACAGTGCTATTTTTTTTTAAACAGGTGAAAATGAAGCTTCTTTAATCTTTTGTATTTGGAGCATCTCTTTGAAAATAGTTACCAAAGTTACCCATGTTTTTTGAAAGCTAACAAAGTACTGAAGATTTTTGGGGGTTGTTGTTTGGGTGAGGGGCAGCATTTAAGCTAGGAAAAGACAACTCCATAGTAGAAAAAAATATTTGCTTCAGGATTTTTTTCAATATATTAATGGACAACTTAATGAAAACAAAAAGCATGAATACCAGATATCTAACTGTAGTGCAATATTCACTATCTATATCTCATTCCTCCGGGTGCCCCAAGAGCAGCATGAATAAACTTCAGCTACTGTAACACAGAGTAGAAAAATGAATTTGAATGTGAGACTCCTTTACAACTGGAAACTGTTACCTCTAGGTTTCACATCAGTTTTAGCCACAGTGATGTACTAGTGAGACAGAAATAAGGACAAAAGCTGACATCTCAGTCTATAATTGCAGTCAAACCTCATTTCTGGAGATTTCATTTGCACAATACTTATTAAAAATCAAACAGCAATTGTTCTGACAATGAGTACTTTTAGATCGGTAGGATTTTTTGGATGAATGTTAGATGTGGTTGGGTTTAGGCTGTGGTATTCGATTCATCTACTTTCCTCCTTCACAGAATGTTTCAAAATTCAAAGAACCCCATAAGTGAAAAGTGATAATCCTCTCAAGCACATATCTTATTTGTCAACGAAAACTGTGTCACTCTCTCCAGCTCCACATGATCATAATTAGCCTGAGCAGCTTGGTGCCAGACCATTTTCACCCTGACAAAGACATTTTCAGAGGTTGTGCTCTGAAGCTGGGATACTGGTACAAACATCTCTGCTCATCAAGCAAAGCTACCAGCTGGTCCACTGCAACTCAGTCCTGCAAGCAGGTTTGCTCACAGCAGTGTTAGTAAAATTGACGTTCTGTAATGTCATTGCAAGTTTTCAGTCATGTTTTCTTAATAAAGCGTATCGCCATTGTTCACTCTGAGTTGAGAAAAAATTGCCTTCAGCCTTAATTTGCAGCACATTATTATTTGCTTATCTACTTATTTAGATAATTTTTTCATAATCTCAAATACTCTATGCTAGAAAAGGAACTGCTGGGTGAAAGAAGATCTTACAGCTGCTACACAAAACTGGGAGTCAGGGAGTCGTTCCCAGTTTGTGCCAGAGATCTCCTGTGTCATCTTCAATAATTCACATATCTTCCCTCCTATAGAACCTTTGTGAAAATTCACTAACTTTTGAAAAAAACCTTTTGTCCTAAGTATGAAGCTGCTATAAAACAGTTGACATTAAGTTGTGGTTGGGGTTTTTTTGTTTTGGTGGGGCTTTGTTTGTTTGTTTTATTGTTATAGTACATGACATGCATTGTTTCCTCACATTGGAACAGAGCACCGCAAGGACTCAGATTCTATTTTACTGACAACTAGATCAATTCAAATAGTTACCTACATTAAATTCTTAATACAGGCAGAAGAATGAAACAAGGGAATAACTTGGGGGTTTACATTAATACTATAAGAAAGTTAAATTCAACAATACAAGTGATGTTTATCCAGAGAAAAGACAAAGACCACTAAAGAACGCTCCAGGCTAGTGTCTGAAATAGGCTATTTTTTACTTTTTTCCTTAAAATTATTCTAAAGATGTTTCCTCCTAAATGACTGAAAGTAAGCTAAAAAGTATACAAGTTCATGGAGATCTCTACTAGTAAGATGGTCAAATGAATATTGTTTCCACTTTTATGTGGAAAGAATATTATTCATTGAGGTGAACACTTTTAATAACAAACTAACTACTGTCCACCTGATATCAAGTAAAGATTCTCACGACCTACCTAGTGATAGCTCTTTGCATATCTTTGTACCACAGCAAAATATAATAGAGATAATGGGGAAAAAAAAGCATCAAAGTTTTTGTGTGTGATTTCCCTTCACCATCCTTCCTGCCTTTCATTAATAGCCTCCATTGTTTATCTTAATCTACTCTAATACGCGAACTCATCTGAAAGACAGGTATGGAAGAAAGCAGCAATTTACTTGTAACTCAACCAGCTGCCTGCAGCAAAATCACATAACTGCATTTCAGAGAACAATCTGGTTTTATAGGAGGGGAGAGGGAGAGAGAGACACGCAGATCAGGAGAGAGCAAGTGAGCGATTGTGTGCTAAGGTAACGCTCTCTCCCCTCCTTGTGGTCTCAAAATGCTCTTGCTGTCTGAATGCAGAGATTTGGATCTCATGCAGCTCCTCATTTTAGGCTAAGTCTGCCCTCAAAGAGATGTAAATCTAATAGAGTTACTAATAGAATGCAATTATATAGCAGAATTATCTCTGCAAGGCACATTTATAAGTTCATATAGAAGAGCAGGGAAGCTGCTTACAGGACACATTTCTTAAAGAGCAACAAATAAGTACATCTGGTATAGCTTGCAAGAGCAATTGCCAGAAATTATATCATTAAGAAATAATTTTTTACCATGAGATTCGCATGGACAATGGATCCTTTAATCTCTAAACTGACGTTGAGATCTTGGTCCTTGGCATAGATATTCAATGAGTTATGTAAAGTAAGTTTGAGGGTTTAAGCCCGTTCCCATTGGCAATCATCCACATTAACAGTGAAAGCAGCTTTTGGCATCACCCAGAGGAAAAAAACCAAGGTGATAATGACTGATCGTTCTGCTCACAGCAGGCTGACCAACGCTGGCAAGTGCAAGAACTAATACCAATGCTGGTGAGAAAAGGGCATGGGACATACAAAGAGTTCATTTTGTCATTTTTACTTACAAAACATTTATTTATTTAGTACCTTGTGTCAGAATTGCATTAGCACATCTTAATTACCCTTTTACTTTACATTTTGATTATTTTGTGGCTGCAGGGCTACTGAAGGAGGCAAAATCACTGCTCTAAGGAACCTGCACGTATAGTATAGCTAGGAAAGGAATATTGGAATGGAAAGCTAAGCAAGCAGTGCAGTATTTGATACACGACAGGTTAGTCCCATGGGTTTAAGCATTTGTTTTAGCTGTAGGTAAACACCTCAGTACAGGAAAAACCAAAGTTCACGATGGCACTAGTACTTTTTTCCACGTAGCCTGACAAAGTACACGTGTGTGGGTTATTAGTAGAGGAAGCTAGTGTAGGAAGCATAGATGAACAAGTTTATTTAGGGTAAACAGTAGGAAGAACCTATTGGATAACTCCTCAAATGGTCGGGAATTGGTTCCAACACATCAGCCGTAACGCAGGCGCTAGAATCCTACCAATATAGTCAGAAAACAAATAGAGGGCAGGTACTATGGAACAAACAGCACTCCTGGCTAAATAGTCCATGATGTGCCCACAGGTTAAATCCTGCAGTTTTGGTTTCCCCATCTTATAAAATGTGGAATGGAAGAAGAAAAATAACAGTCATGATCAAGGGTATGGAACAGCTTCTACACAATCAATAACATAATAGTGCAGTAGTCCTCTGCCTGGAAAATGGGTAATTATGAGGGACATGGTTATGAGCTCTAAAATCATGACTAGTGTGGAAAAGGCAAACGGTAAAAAATTGCTCCGTGTAACAAGTTCCAGTACAAGAATTAGGAACAACAAATGAAACTTGCAGGTGACAAATTTAAGGTGGATGAAAGGAGATATTTCTTCATATACTGTGTTTAAGCTGGGGGATTCCTTACTATAGGATAAATCTGAAGCTAAGGGTTTGCACGTGTTCAAGAAAAATGAGTTGAAACATTTGCAAAAGAAAAATTCAAATACTTCTTGTTTCTCTGGCTCGGGAAAGCGTTCTGAAAGAGTATCACTATTACACTTACAATATTCTTTTTCTCTTGCTGAAGCATCCACTATCAGATTCAGTGCACTTCCCTAGGCACACCTCTTCTCCAACTCTGCACATCCACTTCTATGTTGCAGAACTCTGACTTTTAGACATTTAAATTTCAACACTTTAAATACACGCTGAAGCATTTGAATAGATTAAAACCAAAGCCTAGAGCTTCTTTAACTCCTCTAAGTTTCAACTAATGCATCAAGGCCTTTCTAGGAGGAATTATGGGAATATGTCTTTAAGAAAACAAAAAACAAAGCGGAGTTTTTACAGCACACAGATATAATGAATGGGGCTTCATGAAATATTGGTATTTCGGTACTGTTGATGATGCAATAAATAAATAAAATCAATTCCATTGAAAGAAAATTTTACATTTGTTACTTTCTTCTGGTAAAACAAAGACCAAAGTGTTTGTGCTTCAAATGTCACATTCCACAAAAAGATATTATTTTCGGTCCATTGTAAAAAGAGTAAAGAAAATTAAGGGTTTGACTGGCAAAGCTACTAAAGAACGAAGCTGCTCAGTGAATGCATCAATTCTGTGATGAAAACACTCCCTCACATGTAAGGAAATCAACTTTCCAATCTCTCCTCTAACCCATCAGATCCTAAACTTAGGGGACTTGCATCCCAGCCAAATGCCTTCACTTCCTATATTTTCCCATTGCAACACTACTGGCAGCAACTCCAGTAGGTATCCTACATCTGTCCTGCAGCAAGCCCCAATCCCGGTTGAGTTTTTGTTAGCTGGCTGGGAAGGGAGGATGATGGACAGTGAAAATGAAAGCAGTTCCACTTTTTCATGCTGATACCGCTCTACTTTAAATATTTAGGTTATGAGATAAAAGTTTGAATTTGCATCATTGTAAAAAGACACATATTCCTTCTTAAAAACGCTTTCCTCGATAATTTATTATTATTTACAGAGAAACAGACTTAAAAGGAAGGATCAAGTGTGCCCTAACCCCAAATACCCCCTATTTGGTGGTCACCTGCACTGCTGAAGATCAAACTCATTTCCCCTTCCCTGCTCAATTCCAGTGAATTGAACCATGACCTCCCATTTACCAAAAACATTTCCTAAACACTAACCATTGGTATTTGATTTCATTTATAAATGAATTTTTTGTTAGGCAAACGGATCGCTGAATCTCTCCTACTATGTTAGAGATAAAAATTGTTGACCCAAGCTTTGTGCATCCTAATACAATGAACCTCAGTGTTAATGACACCAGGAAACTCTATGCATGTTCTGGATTATTGCAATTCCAGTTCAGCAGCTTCACATAATTTCTCAGACTCAAACAACCAAATTCATTATGCGGCTCCATTCATAAAGCCCTGCTGTACTTCATACTGGTCAATAACTTGAGGCCCGATGATAAGATACTGATCAAAAGAACTCCAGTCAGATCTGCGTGAGCAGCTTCTGTACTTGACAAAATGGAAATGCAACACCCGAAAGAAGTCCTTTGAGATACTTCTGTCCCTGCCCCACCTACAGATAATAAGATCCTGTGAGGACTGGTGACAATTAGTTTAATAGGAAGCAGGAGAAACAATTGCTATTGCTCCACCTCCTGAACTACTGTTCTCGGTATCTGGAGTGTTTCACGGATATATTGTTTGTTTAAGTCATGATTAAAGCAAAGCATCCTATAAAGCTATAACAGCAGGTGAGAGGAGGCAGCCTGTTCTCTTTTCCTCAGAGTAAGGATATCCTCAGAATAACTGAATATCCTTTAATCACTGTGTAAAATGGACATTCACAGAAATTCATTGTAAGGCCCCATTTTCTACTCCCCTCTTTTTGGACACAGGCTCTGACAGAGAGGATCAATATATTGCAAGCAAACCTCAAAGCATGGGCTTTAAATGTAAGGAGACACGATTCCGCTGGTCTCATTGAAACACACACGCAAGCTGGGGGAAAAGCAGCATACACAAATACTTAAGGAAATGAGAACAACCAACATATTCTTGAAAAGATGACACGTACAGGCTCACACAATCCTACAGTCTTTGTTACACGGAGCACCCCTTCCCTGATAGTTCCCACTGGGGTCGGCCTGGAAGCAGGTCTTAGTCCTAGCTAATGGAACCAGGGTCTGCCACAGCACTACAGGCTGCAAGACTGCGATGAATTTAAATAGACTAGATTTTACCCTCAGTTTTCTTCCTGCAGGCTACGTACAAACCTTTATCTGAGTTCCCACCACACCTCTGCCTGGGAATGGTTAGCTTTCCCTCGGGGTTATTTGATACGGAGTCCCTGCTTTATATATACAAACACCCACACCTTCATTATACTTCTGCTTCATTTTCCTCCTAGGCTTGCAGTTCTTCTGTGCTAGTGATAAGGACAAGGCATAAGGTGCTTCAGTATGACTGTACAATTCAGACCAGGAGCAACACAAAATCCAGTCATTAGCAGAGGTGGTGGATAACAAAGTCAACCAGCCCCTTGGTAGCCCCGTAACTCATCCCTGCCCATGAACCTTCTCTTGGACCACATGCACCTCCTTAGAGACACCATAGCCTGGCTGGGGAAGTCCTTACACAGCTCAGGTGATCAGCCATCCTCAGCTAACCCTATCCCGCTCTTTCCAAGCCTGTTACTCAAAGTGCTATTAAGCCTTTTACTTGACATAATCAAAAGCTTTCAAGACAACCACAGATACAACGATCATGTATTCCCAGGAGAAGATCAGCAGCTATTAGATTTTTCCTTCTGGCCTAAATCAGGTTGGATCAGCCAAAGCCAACAGCAGCGCTTTCAATTCTCAACTCTTGTTGAAAGTTTTCCCTGCAAACTTAACAGTGCTCTTAGTTTTAAACACAGAATAGAATGATCTGTGGCAGGATAGTCCACGAAAAGCATATGACAGTAAACCAAAGAGAATATGAATGGCAGCACAAGCAAGATGCTGTATTTGACCTCCAGCAACTCAAATACAGAAGACATGAATTGTGGTCACCCAGGACAAAATTTTCTTCCCAAGAATTTGGGCAGTTGTACTCTGAGAGGTTTTTTTAATGCATAGAAGAAGAAAAGGTGAATTAACAAGCAAGCAGAGGTGTCCCCTGTGGTCTGTCAAAGTTCAGTTGCTGGGATCCAGCAATAGAAGGAAAGGTCATCACATGTATGACAGTTATGCAGAGCTTCAAGACTTTAAATAGAAAAGAGCTTATGTAACCCTGGTGCCCAAGTGCTTCCTCATGACAGTGTCTCACAGCCAAACCATCATGGTGCAGTTAGGAAATGTTACCTGTTACGTTTAAGGGGTTCTTTTATTCACATTGCAATTACATCAACAGGCTAGGTATAGGTGTACCGTTTGGTGGAATTTTTATGTTTTATAACAAGAGATGTAATAAAATTTATTTTCATGATATGGTTTATACTATAGCAATAGTATAATTCCCAGAAGTTTTCATTCTACCAACCAACACAGCAGTTGGAAGTTTCTGTTGATTTTCCACTGTGCCATTTAGAAGACAGCATAGCTGGATTTTACAAGACTGAAATTGCTAAAAAGATAAGGTGATAGCACCAATTCATTCATTTCATATAACAGTTCATTGTATTTTACAGGTAATTCTGCTTTTTACCTGTTAAAATCAAGCTCTTCTTCTGGTGAACTTAACACAACAGATGCCTAAAAAACATATCTGCCATGTTCAGATGAGAAGTGCATATCTCCACGGCTGAAGTGTTCACAAATTATCTTCAGGAGGTATGTTCAGAATTTTCACTAGGAAGTACCTTATCGCTATAATAACATGAGATTAAATAATTGAGAAATTCACCCTAGAACCAAAGCAAACCAGAGAGTTTACATATCCACTTGAACTGAAAGAATATGTTTCACAAACTAGATGAATCCTTCAGTCACTATTAAAGATTTTGCTGCTACACAAATGAATAACCAGACAGGCCTTACACTAACTAGTGGGTTTGTGCAAGAGCTCTTTTCTCAGAGCTATTCACATACCCACTGCTCCAGTAAAATGGCGAGTGCCCACCTGATGTCGACGACCCACCCAGAGCACGGTGGCCCTCAGTCATGCCTAGTACGTTCAAACATTGCTATCTCACCTGCAAACTGTGCTATACATTTTACAGTGCTTGTAGAAAATACGCCATCCATGCCGCTAAAGACATTGCTTGAGAAAGACCAAATGCATGAAACTATTTGCCAAAAAAACCCTGTTTCAGATGCACCAAAAATAACAGGAGAGCTGCTGTAAGCAGCTGGCCGGATGTTGCCCAAATACAGCGTAATTCTCAGGTTGCCTAAAATTATCATTGCTGGCTTTATGTCACACATTACCTTGCTCATTCTGTGAGGGCAGGTCTGTAAGAAATGGGACTGTGAAAATAATTCATCACCAGGTTTTCAGCCCTTCCAAATCCACTTGTGGAAGCACCAGACCTTGAATCAATTTTAGGATGGTGATATATTTAGCATATTTTGGACATCAAAAAGGGATGGGACCATTATGATATGGTGATATGACAGTGATTCAGGAAAATGATTCCTGAAGCACTGGATGTACTGAACACTCTGGGCAAGACATCTAAAGAGCATTTTCCTGATGAAAACCAATTTAAGCTCTTCACGAGCATCTTCAGCTCTCCAGTGAATTCTTAATCTCAAGAAGTTCTCTATGGTTGAAATAGACATCCATTTCACCGGACGCAAAAGAGATACAACACTCTTAAGCGTAAAAATGTAACACCACAGATAATTATATCACTGTATTTCTGGATGTCAGCTTTTTCTCAAGAATGGCTGAGGTAATCACTCCGAATCAGCTACAGTAAGCCATTTTATCTTTTTTAAATACTGCTGCAGTCTGGAGGAAGCGGGTGGGAAGGAGAGGGAGAAGAGGACACTGACAGTTTATCAATTTCATGGGTCATCAAGAAATCAAAGCTCAGTCTTCAGCAACATGCATAAGAAAAATCTCTGCCTTTATACAGAGGAAAGTAATCGGTAACTACTGACTATAAAAAAAAACATTTGGCAAACTCAAGAACTGTCTTTACAGTATTCTTTGCATACCTTACATTTGTTGAATGGTTTCCAAAACTAAAGCTTTCCCATGGGAAGGCAAAGAAACAATAGCAAATTCTTCTGAATGAAGCTCTCCTAAAGCCAAAGAGTAAACATACAGTATGTGACCTGAAAGTTTGCTTTTAACTGTACAAGTGGCTAATTACATAACTAATCAAAATACCTTCAAAAGCAATTCCTAAGGGAAGACTGGGGGGGGGGGGGGGGGNCAGCCCAACAAAGAGTTGGTGATTGATAAACAGTTATACTGCATGAACTTATATGCATGTGCACATATATTCAGGTTTAATGTTACTTAAAGATTTGTTTTTCTTCTGCAGAGAACTGTGGAACCCACATGAAATCTGTATCCTACCTGAGACTCTAGCACAGGTTAAAGAGATGGATCTGTATGTGACGCGGCACCTATTCCAAAAATGAACAGGAGCTGATGACGTGGCAGTCATGGAATGCAATTACTGGATGTCCTAGGCATACTTCTCAGCATCAAACAGTGAAATAGTTTGAGGTTCAAGACTGATTTTGAAAGGTGGACGTGTTTGCAGAATTTAAATTCTCTCTTAAAAATTGGAGAGGTGGAAGAAAATTGTTTCTTTAACAGGGAGACATGAAAAAGCTCGACATTTACAGAAATGCCTTTCAGGTCAGGGACATGACATATACTCACATCTCGTATGTGTCTTCCATAGCCATGCAGCACGTGGAATTAACCCAGATACACTTTCTTTCACATTCATTCTTAAAGAATACTAAGAGCAGGTATAGACCTTACGAACACTGGAATTGTGTCTTTTTTAAGCACCTGTAATTTATATGTTTTGTGCTTAGTTTGTCCAAGTGTCCAATTATATGACAGTTTAACAGAACTGTCCATTTCTGTGCAAAACATGGTAGAGGTTGCAGGCTTAGGTGCCTCAGTTTTGTTATACCACCACTCCTTTGTGTGGAAGGCAGGATTAGCTCAGGCGTTCCCTGACCCCTACTGGCGGGGCGGGCCCCTTGGTTTCCACATGCAGAAGGAAATAGAGAGGAAACTACACTTTATGGGTCTAGGAATGCCAAGAAGAAGGTATAAGGAATTTGAAAGCCAGACAGAAAATGCTTTGCAGGTAGAAAAGCCTTCTCTGGGGGCTATGTCAGGCTCAAGCTATACAGGAGAGAAGCCAGGAAACTATTTTGAAACAGGGATCCTCTTTTAAACCCTTTTAGATCCGCCTGCTCAGAGAAACTCATCTGAAGGCTGATTTACCAACCGCCAACGCAGACAAATTCAGCTAAGACACAGCTCAAGGAACGTCATCCTGCTGCAGAAGAGGTGCTGGCACACGCAGTGTTAGAAGCATGGCCACGGCCTGATCATCCCTGAGAGCAGGAGACGACAGAAGACTGAGCCCAGCCCAGCAGCTACCCGGGGCGAACATGCAGAGAGCTCCAAATCTCGCCTCACGCTGCTTCGTCACCTGCTCCCAGGCCAAAGCAGTGATAATCTACATGGCGAGAGCTCTCTGCAAGGGGAGGCCTGTGAGAAACAACTGCTTCTGGCTTAAAACGCAATGATTGCTTCTGGTCAGGGAGTGTAGTTATTCAGGGAGTTCTACAGAAAATGATGCCTCATAGATTGGTCCAAAGATCCATCTGTTTCAGAGTGTGGTATGGAAGGAGATCAGCATTAAACTAGATCCACTCACTTCTGAGCAGATCACCCTCCTGCTATGCAAATGGAGAAGCTTTGGAGGCAGCCCCTCCTGAAGGCAGTTGTACAAACGCAGTCTGGTAATTTCACATCACAACAGCTGAAACAAGCCTCAAATCAAATTAAATTTTATCTATAATGCTGACAGCAAGCTGAAATTAATAGATGAGGAAATTGTTTTTCATATTTAGACAAATTTCCAAGGAACTACAGAGAATGAGTTCACCTGGAGTTAGACAATTTTTTCACTACAATGAAAAGTCCACAAGTTTTCCACTAAGCATTAGAAAATATCCGATTTTGGATCGTTACATCTCCAGAAAACAAGCAGAACAATAGAGATTCCAGCCTTAAAGGAAATAAATCCATCTCTAGTTATTAATAAAATCTGTGTTTTTATATCGGACAGTTATTTACTAATGAGTAAACGCAGTTAGAATTCTAACTAAGGTATTTGCCTTACCAAATCTGCTTCGGTTTATTTCAGCATCTAGCTGATCATCTCATATTTAGCTGCAAAATATACAGCTCTGAAAATACACAAGGAGAAACCTGGAGACGTACAGTTTAATTATGAAGAGAGACTTGCCAGTACCTCCAACATTACATACCAATATCAATATTCTTAATGAACTGCATTTTCCCCATATACTTCCACATGTGGCCAATAAAAATGTATTAGAACTAGTTTATGTGCCAAAAAAAAAATAAAAAAAAAATCAGTCTCCTAGACTCATTTCCCCCATCCCAGCCCAAGTGGGTCTCTATTATATGTCTGTCTTTCTAGCAAGTCTCTGAACTCTGGGTTAACTAGCAGACATTCCACATTTTCTGACATCATTCTGACTTTTGTATCAACTATATTTCCTGCAGGAAAAAAAAAAAATCATTTGGGAAATACATTTGTTGTCAAGACAAATTTCAGTACTGAATGCCCAAACTGCGAAAGATCAAATTTTTCTGAAGTTCTCTTTCCCAAGTAATGGAAGGGGTTGCTTGCAGCACCTGCAGATGCATCTCTTTGCAAAATGCTGCAATGCACATAGTTACCCATTTCCTACTGCATCTAAAAAACTGTTCTGGGTCAAGTTCTCCTCTGATGCTGAAATAGACTTTGCTTCTCTGCTAGGGCATAAGCTTTTTGCCCTGCTGAGTACCACACTGAACCAAGAGCAAATCAGCAACAGAATCTCAACACTATAAATCAAAGAAGGTGGCCTACTTGCAAGCAGAGAAGGCCTTTAGCTAAGCCTGGGAAAATTCCCCTGGCTTTAATGGGCCTTGAATTTCACCAGGTTTTGTTTCTAGCATAGTTCTCAGTTCATCTGAATTAAACAAGCCACTTAACTTCAGAAGCAGTCAAGGGTTTTGAATATTTAACTCAAAAGATTTGCTTTCACTGTTGTAACAGTATTGTGTGTGCGCCCACGCATGTTTTACCTTTTGGAACCTATCCACAAGAATGAAGAAGGTAGACGTACTGAAAAGGAAAGCAAGGAATTATAAAAATGTACCTACAACCCCTCTGCTCTTCTCATAGTAACACACTGCATGTTCTTAGCCATGGGTCCGTATTACCTGCACCCCCTTAACTGATTTTTTGGGGAACTACTATACAAATTAAAAATGGTCGGATTCATTTTCCCTCTCCAGCCTCTGAACTTGCTGATGTGAGATAAACTTTATCGGAATCCATGTTGACCTTCCTCTCGTTTGAACTCAGAAACATTGATTAACTTGTAAGTTATGTAGCAGCAGGAAAACTTAAATAACACCCTTTTTGGTACTTTGTTTCCTGCTGACTAGGTGTTTCAGCACCTGTAACTCCTTAATAAAGAGCTCAGCTAAAGCCAAAAGAATTATAAAGAGCTATTTGACTTATTTCTCTCTGTTTTTCAGCTCATGGAAATGGAGAATCTTACCTGAATGGCAAGAAAAGGTGATTCATTTCTTCCAAGCTGATCTTGGTTTAAGCTGTCAGCTGCTCCAGACAATTGCCATTAGCAGCCAGACAGACCAAAAGTGACAAACTGAAGCAGGGCCGCATGTCAGAAAGCAAGCAGGTTGCTGGAGGCATTATAGGTAGAACTTTAAGGAAATCCTAGGGTTCGTATAAGGAAGGTACTCCAGTAACAGCATAAAAATCACAGATGCACAAACAACAAAGCCTTGTTTGGATTAGTTAATGAGGTTAATATATTAACTTAATTTTATAAATTGTATTTTGCCAACATTACTGTGGAAAAATAAAAAAGCAGAAAGCATCCATACACATAATCACCATCTATAGCTATGCAGCCACACAGCATTCCACTAATTTTGATTCCAAGACACAATTTCATAGTTTGTATTTGTGAGTGTCGTACTGATTGTATTTTCTTCATTTCCCCCCCAGCCACCGCCAGGTAACCCTGATAATTTAATCTGGATTTAACCTGTTAATTTTAATCTGGAGTGAGTCCAGATGAGGCCATGAAGATGATCTAAGGACTGAAGCCCCTCTGCTGTGAGGACAGGCTGAGAGAGTTGGGGTTATTCAGCCTGGAGAAGGGAAGGCTCTGGGGAGACCTTGTAGCCCCTTCCAGTACCTAAAGGGGGCCTACAGAAAAGCTGGGGAAGGACTTTTTATAAGGGCTTGTAGCAATAGGATGAATTGTAATGGTTTTAAACTGAAAGAGGGAAGATTTAGCTGAGATATTAGGAAGAATTTCTTTACTGTGAGGGTGGTGACACTGGCCCATCCTGAGAAGCTGTGGCTGCCCTATCCCTGGAGGTGTTCAAGACCAGATGGACGGGGCTTGGAGCAGCCTGGGCTAGTTGGAGGCATCCCTGTCGAGGGCAGGGAGAGTGGACTAGATGATCTTTAATGTTCCTTCAAACCCAAATGATTCATACGCAAGTTATTGATTTTTAAGTATTACACTCAGGGTCACTGTAAACTGTTTTACCATTTCTCACAGTGCCTGTTGCTCCAAGTTTATTTTTAAAGAACTTGCTCGCTTTTGCAGCTCAGCCATTTCTACCCTTTTGCCTTGCAGTCCTTCCTAGTTACAGAGTTCAAGAGATAATTTCTTGTTAAGAAATAAGGTCAGAATGAATAATGCCAGTAGTGTTATTTATGTATGGATAATACATTCCCTGAATGTTTTCACTGAAATTATTTCAAAATGCTGTTTTGATATTGCTATTTCTCTAATGAGCAGCATCTCGTGTTCGCAACTAAAACATAAAACAGTGCAACATGTACAGAAGCTTTTATAGTGCCGGCATCACAGCTAATAGGAATTAGTACAAACACATTCTTTTTTTTTGACATTACATTTTTAGAGTTCAATGGCCCTTATTATAACTCAAAGGAAGATGAAGCTTCTCATGATTAACCATGTGCATGATATGACAGCAGAATCAAAAAGAGGTCAGTTATCTACATCCAGTAGGTCCACCCCACCACTTTAATTACAATTTCTTCCCTTTTTTTTTTTTTTTTTGAGGGTGGGTCAGGGGAATAGGGTGATGATAGAGGTAAAAGAGAGAGCAAACAATGTTGCCACAAAAGGTATTAAACCATCTAAACTATTGCAAATATTTTTGTAGTGTACATGTCAAGATAACCACATTGGTGTCCTGTGTTTCTCAGCTAAAAAATACCAAAATTTCAGAAGCAGCTCTTCATTGAATTCTTAATTTTACCAGTTCCCACAGAAGAGTACATTAGGCGATTAACATACGGTAGGTGTGGGCTAGGTGACCAGTCAAGTCTTCTCCATAATTGACTTCATGGGTTTTCATGTCTGTCTTCAAAATGACCATGTATTATTTTATCAAAGAAGTTACTTATGAATTCTAATAAGGCACTGGGGGTAAAAAAAAACTACCATAAGCAAAAGGCTCACTCTAGGCATTACTTACTTGTAACAACATAGATTTTATAGCTTAATCTTTCTATTTCCCCTGTTACATGATGGGCAAAATAAGTTATATTTGCGGAGTCCTCTGAAGTATTTTAGTTCCTACGTGAAAGCATGCATATCTGTTTAAGTGTGAATACTAACAATGTTTATTAGAAAGCCATGAAATAAGCAAAATAAAGAATTTACTGTTGTATTTACCAGTGCTGCTGTAGCACTCAACATCTTCAGGGTAGTAAAGTTCTATTCTGTTTTGCTCCGCACGTATGAAAGGTCTGTACCCTGAAGAGTTTTCCATCTGCACCTTGGTACATTTTTTGTTTATCAGGTATATCTTTATATTCATATACTTTTCTACAATCATGCATAGTTTTAAAGCGGAGCTCATACCAGGCACAATTCTAGAATCCTTCCTCCTCTTAGAAGTACCTGGGAAATGTGGCTCCTCCGCTCAGCATTGCCCAGGTTATGAGCTTTCTCTTGGATAGAAAGACAAAATTCACTCCCCAGTGGCCAGCCCAGCTAGCTAGTAATCTCTCTGCATTTACTACTGGCCACAAGTATATAGAAAAGCCATATGGATACTTATGAATACTCTACTTGTCAGCCCGTACTGTAGAAGTCTAGAATAAATTTGGCATTGGGGCCAATTACCATTCTTAAACTCTATTAAGGGACAGGTATTTTTTTGCTGCACAAAGCAACGAGCATCCTTCTCTCCCTACTAAATTTTGACTGAAATCAAGTTTACATGAAATTATTTAAGTTCAGATATAACCTCAGTGGCATTTTTCTTTCTCGAGTAGGAACCACATTACTGGGCTCATCTATGCTAGTTCAAAACCTTATCACATTCTCTTGCAATGTAGAAAAACTTTGCCTTCTACCAATAACATTCTTGCAAGACTGTCATGCAAGAGAGTCGCATTTAATTAGACATAGCGGAAAAAGCTGCTCTAGAGCCACAGACACACTACAGGAGGGAGGCTTACCTATTAGCTAGAACGTGCAGCCCAAATATTAAAGAGGTAGAGACTATATTGTCAACACATGCAGAAGGATGATGAGGTATTTTGTTCACACGCAGCTCAAACTTGGAGAGACTGCCAAAGTGCTTTATGCACCAGATATCGCTCAATCAACTAAGCTGCAAGCTGCACATCTTTCTGGCTGTCACAGCATTCGATTTGTTGAGAGGCACCTGGTATGTTTGTACACAGGTAAAAGTCACTTTAAATATTTGCTCTCAATTAGGTATTATTTTTGATATCACTGTCTGCACCAGTGACTCACCCATTCATAAACTCTCTATCTTTGAGAAGGCACAGGAGTTAGTGGTGCATATATTAATCATTCCAGCTTCACAAATTAAATTTTTCTTCACTTCTTATTGCCACCCAGATGTTCAGGGTGTTAACCATTCAAATTTAAAGATATTCAAAACTATAAAAGAAAGCAGACCTGTGCATTTTATAGGGAAGAATGTAACCAAGAGCTGCTGCTGAGTGACATGAACCAAAAATAAAAATACAGATGACTAAGCACACGCTTGCCAAACAACTTCTAAGACCAATTTAAGAATCAAACACACCACTGCCAAAGCTTTGAACTAGAGGAAGCAGATGCTTTTGCTGCTGTGACATGCATTTCCACCCAGCAGGTAGACGGGATGAAATCCGGTCTCATCAGGTCACTAACAAGGATTCAGGGCTAACAGCAGATTGGGCTAAGCCAGCAATAACAACACTTTTACATATGATTTCCTGATACATGGCAGTTAGATATTTCCGCTATTTCATCTTCTATTTTTCTTAGGACAAACTGCTGAAAACTAAATTGCAATGGAATGCAGGCATCTATTCTGATACACAATAGTTTATTGAAATAAACTGCACAGGAAACATTCCTTCCCTGTATGTACGTATGATTACCACCAAGTGAAGTGCCCACGTGTACACGCAGGCAAAGGTACTTTCCTTAATAAAAGTAAAGGTGATTAGTGCAGGTGGCACTAATTCCTGGTAAAATAATAGTCTCTTCAAAGGGCACTTAGAAGAGTCATTACTGTCAATGTAATTGATCTGTTTGGTTTATTACCATCATACAGTTTCACAGAGCTAAACCTTTAGATGTTTACATCTTTATTTGGCAGAAGCAAAAGCCAGGCCTGCGAAGCTCCGAGAGTCAGGTCTGTGTGCATTAAACCAAAAATTTTTCTTTCTACCACGAACAAGTATATTTGCTACAGTAGCAGCAGCAGAGGGGAAAGCCTGCTTGGGAAAAAAAGTAATACACTTTCCACAAGATATCTGTTTCATCAAGAAATTTTTCATGCTACAGTCAGTTTCCATTTCTCTATTTTTCTCCCCAGAGGTCCCTAATGTCAACTACGGGCTGCTTCTGGTCACTTTCCCAAGGGAAAGCTTTGTGTGGCATTAGTGGCTGGAAAGGCAGAGATTGAGAACAGCGTGAAAATACATGGAATATAAGGCTATAATGACAGCAAGAGCGTATTTTAAACTCAGTGTTCCCCAGGGTATTACATCAGTAACTCAGCTGAGACACTGAAACAAGAGAAGAATTCTCACATTATTTAACTATTTGTTACAAAACATCAAATAGTTCAAAAGAGAGAAGACATTTTGATTAAAGCTCCTCAGCAATTGAGCTCTAAAGCCAAGAGCTCTATGAGCCCACCGACCTCACAGATGCCTGTGCAGGTTTTGATGCATTCAGAGGGGAGAGATGTCAGCAGAGCAGGCGCGCCGCTCCGCCTGTGCACTCGCACTGGGGACAACCAACTGCCCTGTCCCACCGGCCCAGCAGCCGGCCCTCTGCGAGCACCAGGCCCCCACACGCGGGGGAGCACCCCAGCACTGCCACCCCTACCTCTGCAGAGCCGGGCGCAGCCGTGGCAGCTCCACACTCCCTGCAGGCCACGCGCAGGAGGAGGCTGTTGGGGCACCATTTGCTCTCCAAACAGCTGTTCGACATCTCAACTTTGAAGAAGGCAAGAGGCAGAGTTTCCTGCACCGTTTCAGAAATGGCTTGTGCCCCAGCGGTGCTAGGGGTATGCTTCAGCAACTCCCGCGGTCACAGGATCATTTAGGTTGGAGACCCTCTTGAGATCCTCTAGTCCTACCCCTGCGTTCACTTCATTCACTTCCCCAGGGAAGCACAGACCCCCCCCCACACAGGACCCATTGCCCAACCAAACAGAATGCCTACCTACAAGTTGGGAATTTATGTATTTTTAAAAGGTATTCATTGGCCAGTGCTGAAACAGTAACTGAAATACATCCACAGCTTTCTTGAGCGCATAAGTACACATCTTGTCTACATAAATTTAAAACAACACAATTAAAACCATGGACTAATTAAAAATGACCCCCCCCCAGTGCCCAGAAGTTCATTGGGAATTAGGGAGGAGGTCCTGTTTATTCATGTGCACATATCAGATGCAGCTTAAAAAAAAAAATTTCTTTTTCCAGTATTGAAAATGAGACTGTGTCTGTGATGGGAACATTAGTTACCTGGAACAGACAGACTGGGTTGAATTCAAATATTGGCTACCATTTTAATAGCTCTTAGCAGCAGTACAGTAACCAAGACCAACCCAAAATGCTGGAGACGAGCCGTGTTTGAAGGCGTTCCAGCCACGTAGGGGTGTGTGATGCTTACAACCAGCAACAGCCACATGAATGACTACGGATGCCCATTTGCTCCTTTATTTCCACTTGGCTCTTAACTATTGAGGGTTTCTCCAGCTTACACACGGGCTACAGAATACCACTCTGTCCTAGATAAATGTCTTTCTCACAAGAGAGACCTGGCTTTCCCAAGCAAAAGATACTCCAAAATTTCAACTGAAGTCAGTGAGAACAATGGCAGCTGTTCATTATATCTGATAGATAAATTAAGGACTTCTCAGACATATTTTAAGAGTCAAATTTACTCTCTGTTCTCAGACTAAGTGACACAGAAAGCAAAAGGGATTATATCTTAATACTCCCCATTCAAAAGTGACTAATTTCATTATAGGGCTGCATTTTGTTCTGTGCAAAATTCAATAAACTGTGGTTGTGTATTAACGAAATATTGAAAAGGAAATGAAAAGTATATTCAGTCAAGTTTCATTTTCATGAAAACATAAGTATAGACAAGAGGGAATATAAATAGTGCACATTGGAAGCCTTCATTATTTCGAGTTGCGTGTAACCACTGCTTTCATCAACACAGACTAAAGAAAGGAGAATTATGCCACAGATCATTTTTATTTTTCTTCAGAATTAGATAGGTAAAGATAGCGGACTAGAATTTATTAATAAGTGAAAGGAGGCCTTAAAAATCTGAAAAAATAATAAACTCATCCACTCAGCTGTAACTCCTCCAAGTTATTCTGTCTCAATCCAAACACCTTCAGTGCTGGTCCTCTAAAAAGACCTTTTCAATCTTTCCTTGCCTTTTACAATACACCAGTGTTGCTCAATTCATTTAAGGCTTAATTCATGAATAAGAAACCACATTTACTCCACGCTCCTGCTTGGGATCTATCACACAGCTGGGATGAAAGGGCCTCGATTCAGAAGTTGCCAGGAAGCCAGGTCACAGTGGTACAGGGTCAGAGTTTAGGCCAATACAATGAAGCCCACAAAAATTTGAGTAATATGCACTTCTCATCACAATACATGGGAACTTACACTTACTGAGGCCCACAAAATATTCCTTACAGATCCCAAAAGTCTCATTAATGAGAGAATACGAACAGAGACTGTGGGCATCAAATATTTCTCACCCTCGGCTGAAACTGCTGGGATGGGGAAAAGAGGAGATGGCAATTGTAGCAGAACGTAAAGCAGAGCACTGACCGTTCTCCAGTGCTACGTGGCTGCCGACCAGAGTAAATTACCATTTTCCTCATCTGAAGCTTAAGTGCTTCCCACTTCGGGGATCACATGCATGTCACACAATGTTTAGAGAGAGGGGAAAGCACACTCCAGCCCTGGACAGGAGAGTGGTTATGAGTGGCTCCCAAAGTCCACTCAGGATGCTCAGGAACACTAAAAGCATCTGTGTGCCTGCCCCAGTTGGGCAGCAGCCCCCCTCAGTATGCAGTTCACATACAGCTTTACCTCCACAAGAAAAAGAAACATTCAGCNACCATAAAACATTGGAACAGAGTGTTTGCATCTTACAGAGTGTTTGCTATGAAATTCTCAACTGCCAAATGAAATGCATCAGTGCAAAAAATAGCAGAGAAATACCAAAAGATGCCATCATATCCAGAACCGCAAGCATTTCCTTGTATTCACTACCCCCATAGCTAGACAGGGAGGTTCCTCCACCCAGTGTGACTGTAACTTCCCTTATAGAAATACCACGCGCACTCTGAGTAAAGCATTGAATGTGGTTTTTAATGCTGATGATTCAGCTCCGAAGTGGCACACAAACAGCCAGGCTCGCTGGAGCTTCATTCTGCATTTGCGAGCAGCAGCCAGAGAGGCTGGGAGTATCCCCGACAATTGTTAACCAAAGGGAAAGATGCCCCTGCATCCATTTCAAGCTCAAGCAATTACGCAAATCATCACCTTCTCTGCCAAAGCAAGTTTCTGTGATCAAGATGCAATTTGCAGCTGAATAGGAAACTTTTGGTTACAAAGAGATGAGCACAGTTCCAGCAGCAATAAGGCTGTCCCTACCTACACCTGCTGCTGCTGCCTTTGGAAGGCTGCCTTCTGCAGAACTACACCCAGTGCAAACCGAGACCATGAAAACAAAGTCTTGATGCTCCTCGATGAAGGGAATAACTGCTGAGCATTGCTCAATGCAAAACTTAACAGCTCATCTAACGGCATCATACCCCAGTTCCCATTCTGCCTCTCCTCCTTATCCATGCCCCAGGCTTTTCACTTCAGGACGCAGAAGCCTCACCCTGGCAAAACTCCAATTCTCTTTGCAGTCACAACGCCAGTTCTTGTCTCCCCTTGTGTCACCTTCTAGCTCCTCTTTAGCTTTTGCATCCAAGTGTCCCCAGATACCAGGGGCCTTACTGCAATCCTACTTCTCTCTTCAAACCCACGTGCACCTTCAGACCTTGCTTATCAACTATCCCATCTCATCATATTGTTCTTGCCTAAATCATTTTAGCCTTCAACACCCGACCACGAAATGTTGCTGCTTTTCCTTAGTTGCAACTCTAATCCGCTAAACTAACATCCAGGTTCTGGTTTTCACCTGTATTCCCAGTCTCTATGTCCCATCTGCAGACCAATCAGTTTATTCCTTTACATTGTGCAAGAAGAACTCTTTAAGAGCAAGGAAAATAAAATCTCCCTGTACTGTTGTCTGTGTTTAACATGGGACACAGCAATCTAGGATTGCAATTAGATCTAGGAAAATCCCGTTCACCTCTGGACTTGAAAAGCTCAAATACATTTTGCATACTTCAAGGAATGAACTAATGGCAGTTTCACAAATCTCTAATAAGAACATCCAAATTATGACTTGGGGGTTTTTTTGACCAAGAATTAAAGAATATGTTCCATTCACAGAAATAGCAGTGGGAAAAAATTAACATCTTTCACAGAAAGCCTACAATCCTGCCAAATTTTGGATAGTAAATTCAATCCAAGCTTCAAGCACTAGCACGCTTAATGAACCAAAACAAGGTGATCGGAGTATTTGTTTACATAGACAACCAATATGTCATTTCACTCTCATTCTGAGAAACATCTGGACTCTTACTGCAACATCCCTAAAAAAAAAAATCAGCCTTAAGTTGTTACTCCAAACAGAAACCACAGGCAACACAAAAACACACTGCTATTTGCCCACCCAAAAAATTGCAAGTGAGCTAACAGTAAAACAATTGATAACGACTAGCTTTTCTATAATCCAGGGGTTTCAAATGCTCTAAAGACAGCCAAGTTAAATTTCATAACACCCTGGAATAGATCACACGTCAGATAAATATTGTTAGAGGAGATTTTCAAAGGCTTAAAGGTTATCAGAGCAACCACCTCCCCATAGAATCCAGTGGAAAGAAGGGAGTCATGCACAGGACCAAGGCGAGGACTGCAAGCAGACCTTGAGCAAATTTATGAGAACGGAGCAGAAATGTTGGAATCCCTTACCTGAGCTGTCACCTTACTGCTGGTGCCTGAATGTCACTCGCACCTCAGCTGTGGATACCACATGTGCCATCATCCGAAATCCTGTACCGCAGGACTTGTACACCCACCAAAGACCTCAGTCTTGACAGGGCTTAAAAATTCAGCCCCTGTGCCACGGCCAAGTGGATCCTGAGTCCAGACATTATGAGTTTTTTGGTTTTTGTTTTTTTTTTTGGCCCATCTGGACTGAGAAGCTTCCATTTGGCAGGTTTCCTCAGATTGTTCCTAATACACACTGCAAGATCGTGTCTCAAAATTAATTTGCAGTGGTTACCATTTAGTTTCAAGAGGAAGAGAAACTGCGGTACCAATGACCCGGATACATTTCATAAATGAGTTTATTTGCTGCTACATTGAAAGGTAAGAAGACAGAAGAAACCAGACAGAAAAATGAGAAGATCGATGACAGCAGACCTGAACTCCAATATTCTATTTTATCCACTGAAAAAAATCCAAAACATTTCTTCCTAACTATAATCCTGTTCCCGGTTCTCCCTTTAGCAGTTTGTCCTAAACAGAAATTACATGTTTCCACATTGTTTAACCCTGCCCTGTCCCAGAGATAGTTCTTGAGTTTTGTCACCCTTTACAACAGCTGCTTTTTCTTAAGTTATCCAAAAGGTGAAAGGAGGAGACAGAGGGAGCGTGGAAACAGCGCTATTTAGAACTGTCTCTTGGCTTTGGCCAAACATCATCCATGAGAGTAGGAAATGAGGAGACACGATGGGGTGAAGGTTCTTGACTGTTTACAATTAAACACCCAAACCACAAGATATTTATTATTTCATCCTTGACATGCAAATTTTAGGAATCCAAAATACAGTTTTCAATGACCATTTTTACATGCCACGGCTTATAGTGTTGATCTAAAAAGAACAATCACCTTCCTGTGAATGTATTTGCACTGACAGTTCTATCTAAAAATCGTCTATTAAATTGTGCAGAACATTTTGAAAACTGTTGGAAGACGCAGCATTTCCATTCCACCACATGCATTTATGAAGCAGTTTTTATAAAACTTGGAGATGCTCATTCTTGTTATTTCAGCAGAACTCTGCCATGGCTGCACAGAGCCTGCCCCGTACCTGGAACTCACAGTACCCCTCCGTGTTCCTCTGCAGTCATCTAAGAATCTCCTAAATTCCCAGAGGGATAAAAAGGACACTAATACATAAAGGGGGAAACAGAACTATTTCCTATGGCTGAGAGTGCCACGATAAAAAGGACACTAATACATAAAGGGGGAAACAGAACTATTTCCTATGGCTGAGAGTGCCACGATAAAAAGGACACTAATACATAAAGGGGGAAACAGAACTATTTCCTATGGCTGAGAGTGCCACGATAAAAAGGACACTAATACATAAAGGGGGAAATGGAATTATTTCCCATGGCTGCAAGTGCCATTTCTGGTATGATTTATCTCTTCATTTCAATAAACAGCAGTTTCTTGCTGCAGCCAAAATTTGAAATAGCAAAGGGAACCGAAGGACTTGCCTATTTCTACAAGCATCAAGGAACAGGTCAATTGCAAGGCTGAAGGAAGGTTCTGTGAGGAAGCTGCTTGGCAGCAGCCTGCCGCATCCGTCATCGCCAACACAGCTCTCCAGCTTCTAGCACTACATTTGCACGCACACACAAATTAAATTAAATACACGAAAAGAACACTGTATAACACGCACCGTAAATTTTAAATGTAATTGCTTCCTATAGCCATGTTTGCCTTAACACTGTAAATACGGAAGGGTGTAACCCTTAAACAGGTCCTTATCGGTTAACTGTATAGAAATAAGAAACAGTTGGCGAGGTTTTAAATTTATTGACTCAGCAGTTTACTACAAGAGATGACTTGGCTGCACTGAAAGAAAAGAACAGGGGAATAAGAAAAAAAAAAAAGAGTTCTCTGTAGGCAGTTGGCTCTCACTTATGCTCTTTTTAAGACCATACATACCAAATTTAAATGTGTTGTGAGGAAAATTACAATAAATCTGCTTCCCCCCTCCTTGTACTGAAACAGTGAATTATTTATGCAGTGTCTGCTTTCCAGATTTCTGAATATCAGCAAAATTTCTTGCCCCCCCAAAAACCCCCAAACACACACGCATTAAAAATAATAATAATAAAAAAAATAAAAATCCACAAACCATCACTGTTTTACACTGGCCAAAGCATAGAGTATACCATAATAAAACACAGCTTATCATCTGGTGCGCCTGATCTCGCAAAAAAGGCATGTGAGCACTTCCACCGAGTTAAACAAGGCCTTCCAATTACTAGTTGCTCATGCAAGCTTGCAAGACTGGACCTTTAAGTTTTTACACGCAAGGCGTAAATGAACATGTCATTTTACAAGGGAATCTGAAGCAAATGGTGACTCATTGATAATAGGCAAGTAGAACATATGGTCCTGGCTACTCATAAGGAAAAAAGAATAGGAGAAAAGAGCAGAGTATGAAATCAAGTGAAAAAAAAAAATTATTTACAGAAATTAATGTGTCCAACCTCACTTTATCCTCACCATTGTTTCTAAACTGCTGACCATAAAAAACACCCAATACTGAGCTTATTATCAATTCTTATTGGACTGTAGAGCCTTGGGTACCGTAGGAAGCTGTGGGAGCTTGGACAGCAAATGAGAAAGATGGAAGACTGAGACAGCAAGGAAGAACAGTAATACTGTGACAACGCTAAACAGAACGATTTATATACTAACTGTCTCTAGCTAGGAAAAAGCAAAGAATCTAATGGGGAAATCTGGATTTATTTTAATACTTTGATCAACAACAGTGATGGGAAACTTCTTACAAGTGTTTTGCAATATCAAATTCACTAGGTTTAAAAAACCCAAAACACAACCCCAAACAAACCACCCAACCATCGGTCTGTAACTTACAGACACAAAGCCAGTATTCTACACCATCACAATTTAATTAGAGCCTTTGAAGCCACGCACCTTTGATCTGAGCCGAGCGATAAGTGTGTTATATTTAAAATGGATTATTACACGTTCTGTTTAATGCAATGGTAGGTTTGAGCCAGCACAGCCTTGGTGTAATGAGGAAATAACCTGAATGAAACAGCCACAAAAAGTAGAGGCATCTGCTCCGCGCTCTTCAAACGTACAGTTGCCTGGCTGCCTAAAAACATATGAAGAGTCACAACAAAAAACATCTACCCAATCTGGGGAACGAGGGACTGGACACGTACTCTTTGCAGGGTAAAGCTCTTGCCTTTGCGTTTTCAAGTAAGAGTGTAACTGGTACTTGAAATGTTTTCCAGTGCAACCAGAGAGGACCCAAAGACAATGAATCTTGTGAGGGGCCCTTTCCAACAGAAATGGGCCAAAACCAGAGTTTTGTTTTGTTAAGGGGGTTTTTGTTAAAAAACCCTTTCAATTTTGGGAAAGCACAAATGGAATTCCCATTCAGGAACTGAATCTATCATTATAAGGACGTGATTTCAGTCAAAGGCAGTGCAGTTGTCCTGAATTTGACTACCTGAGGTTTTTCTGAGCGGATCAGATGTCCCAAGTTTAAGAACAAAAATCAGACAATTCCAGTTCTCCAAGTTGGAACTCAACCCCCTACCCTGGGATAATTTTGAATCCCTTAACTTATCATAAACCTTACCCAGAGATGTTTCAGTGTTTAAGAAAGAACAGCTTGGATCCAAATGTATTCTAAGCCTTTCTTACAATATTTGTAAGGGGTTTTTTTTCCTACCTCCTACTCAGAGTAATCAGCAGTTTGTCTGTGTTTCTAGTTCTAAGGGAAAGAACTTCATGACTAGGTGAATCCGAAGACAATAAAAGCAGAAGGCAGACAAGCATACTTCAAAATACTAGTGTTAGGTGTACCAGGCTTAAAAAAAACAAGAAAAAAACCCTTACTTTCTGTTCTGATGCCATAGGTCAGGTTTTATGGTGCTCACTAGCATCTCATGTATCAGCAAATATGACGCTCTTCTTTTATCTCTTACACCTACCACTATAAACTATTCGAGCTATTAAGTGTCTGTGAGCTGTTTCCTAGTATCAGTACCTTTCTCTGCAATTCAGCATAGTACATTTATCCACCTTAAAACTGACAAGCAGGCGGTAAAAGAGTGATAATAAAAGTACATGAATACAAAATAATTGTCCACAATGATACGCTAGTGGCATGCGGGTTAATAATATCATACAAACAGCCACTCAAACCACAAAGCTGCTCAAGTGGAAGAAGCAAACAAAAACCAGTGATTATCAACAGCCTAGTGAAAGGTATCAACTGCAGGGAACTATGGGAATGTGAACCCAGTGTGCTAATTCCAATATTTAAAATACTTGGGCTGAATGCCAGTTGGATTTTTTTGTTGCTAGCAAAATGGGGTGGGGGGGTGGTGGATAAAAAATACAGCCAACTTTCCATCCTAATCATATTTCTCACTGTTGTCACTGTTTAGAGGGTGACTGAAACACTCCTATTGTTGAGGAAGGCTCCTCATAGAATAAAGGAGCTGCACAAAATGTCCCTTTGACCCCACGGTCCCTATTTTATAGAGAGTGCAGTGACTTTCTGTGGATGCATTGTTTTCTCCTATTGTACATCTCTTCCTGCAGAATAAAATGCTTTCTGAAGAGCTGCTGGTCTACAATAAACAAATCTTGAAGCTGCCATATTAGAACACAGCAACAATTTAGTCATATATGAGTAAAGTTATTATTTCTAGGAAGAAGTTTATTTTGCAAATGGATGGGATCTGCAAGACGCTACCATCAGAATAAAGGTCATCTGAAAGAGTACAATATGGATTTATTAATATACTTATTTTCATATCTACAAGCCATTGCCAATACTTATTCAAGTAAGTGGACTTTGAAATCAGCACCTTGGGGACAGACAATAAACACCTCTGATGTGCATTTTTCCTTACCGTATGCTGAGAACAGCATACAAAAGCTTAAAGTCAACCAAGTATCTATTCCATTGCTGTTCCTAGTTTTGTACTTCTATTTTTTTCCTCAGACTAAGGGAATTCATCTAGATTCTCTGTAATTGAATATTAAATATCTCCTAATAATTGCATTTAACAGTAACATTTGTATTTCAGGAAAAAAACCCACACATTTCTAACCTAGGGCCCCAACCCTACCAATGAAAAGGTTATAAAATTGCTGGAGCAGCCTGAAAGAACATTCACAACCGGACAATCCTAGCTCCTCTTCCTGGATAACCACTGTGAAGCCCAAGGGTTCAGCACTCCTTTAGGACTGACTGAATTGTTCACATGGGATCTTTCAATAGGTACAGGAGGAGAAAAAGAACAACTCATTCTGTTCTCTCAACAGCCCGGGGTCCGATAAAGTCAGGCGCTCAAAACCTCCAATACGTAGTTGAGCTAAATGCAAGCGTTTAAAAAGTGCAACTCGGAAGCAACCATTTTGAGTTCCCCTCCATTCGTGGTCCATCACCGAGAGCTTGGTGGCTGGTCAGGTTTTTGGAGGTATATTGCTTGTAAGAGTAAAACCGTTAAGGTAAGATGCGTAACTTGTGTTATATAGCTACTGTGCGTGCTTTCAAACTACAAAGCAGTAAGTAACAGTTATTTGACCCTGTACCAGCAAAGATTATGGCCTTTAAAAAAAAAAAAAATACACTGCATTAGTGCAGAAACAGCTCATACAATTAGATTACTTTTTTCTTCTTTTCTAGCTCATATTTGTACATTTTTACTACGAGTTCTGAAAATCTTGCATAGTTCAGCAGTGACTAGATTTCCACTAATGGGATTTGGACACGTATTCCAGCCCTTTCATCAGCAATAAGGAAACTGAATGTTCCCTGTTAATCAGCTCAGCACAGTCATTATTTAACCTGCAGACATTGTATGGCAGCAAACTTTAAATTTTCAGCCTTGAGAAGGCGGCAAGCTTTGCTAGCTGACCCTGCTGAAGGCAGGCAGAAGTCAGAAAGACTCTTTGTAGACAAGAAATGGCAGACAAACTTAATCTTCTAGTGAGAAAAAATTCAATAAATCTAACCTACTGCTAAAGCCACAAATAAGGAAAACCACTAAACTGCATCCTAAATTATGGATACGAACTGCACAGCATTAGGCAAAAGGCAGATAACAGAAAAGGTTGTAAGACATGGTTACACTGCTCCAGGCTAACAGAGTTAGAGTGCAACACCAACAGAGGGATAGTGCACCAGCTCCATCCCTTTTCCTGGGCATGCTTCACCATCGACAACAAGGATAGGCCTTAAGAGTGACTCGAACAGCTCTGCACTGCAGGGACGTCCCTTTATTTTGGGCAGATCTCATGCCGGAGCGTACCAAACATAACAGTGAGAGAGAAAGAGGTATCAGCTCACACTAGGATGCAATGGAAGTGCTCTTCGATCTCTGCTACAGAACGTAACTGCAAGTTTTCCATTTGGAGATATCTATACACATCCAGAGATACTGTCATTCAGAGACACTTTTTCATACCAACCAATAAAACAAACATTGCCAGAACAGCAAGACAAACTGATCCAAGTGTCTGCAACAGGATGTTTAAATTCTAATACATTTGAATGTACAATTTTGATTTCGGTTTCCATAAAGTACTTTGCCATAAAGCAACAGCAGCCCATTGGTTTTTACAATAGCATTTGTACTCTAACTGAAATCGCATAAGGAAGCTGAGGCATATACGGTGTCACAAAATTAAAAAGGCTAAATTCGATCATGCGCAAGGGGTTTGATTTGCTTTTATTTTAAGAGTAGAAGTTCCCTACTTCTGCTTAAACTGAGCAGATGGGGCATACCACTTAGAAATACAAAGAAGTCCCAGGCTGAGGAGGGAAGCATTCCTAATCAAATGTTTCTGCAACAGAAGAAAGTAGCAGTGATAGCTAGGTCTGGGCCCACTCAAAAAAAGACACAGCTGTTTAATCAGAACAGTAATACAGACCAAAATAGCTAAAAGAACTGCTTTTCATTCTCTATATATGTGGTTCTGCTATTGTAAAGCTTGTGCAATTGCCTGGCTTTAAACCTGTGAATGTTAATACATTAGAACAAAAATTTCATATTTGAGGACCTGGGCAGACTAGGAAGTTACTGGGAAATTAAGGTTATATGTAAAAATCACTGTGGATTTGCACTTTAGATGTGTTTCTGCGCAGTCAGCCATGACCAAATTGCACTTCAGTTAGATCTCCTTTGAGTAGCACACTAACCATTACCTATTTTAAAGTTAAAAGTGAAAAATGCCCACATTTCTCTTCACAGAATTTCCAAGGCAAGTCCCAAGCCATGGGGCCACATGGAGGTGGCCGCAGCAGCCTCCAAAAAAGGCCTGGAGCGTGCCAGCTGTGACTCCAAGCATCCTGTCACCTGAAAGTCTTATTTCAGTTTTTAGCAAAAACAGGTATTCTGGCTCTCAAGCAGAATGGTTTGTATGAGCGCACTTTGTGAATATACATCATTTCTCATCTGCAAGTGGGGTTTAGCAATAGGAGTATAGGGCCAGGAATTCTCCACTCATACACAGGCTCAGTCAAAGACTTGCCAAGCTACTTTTTGCTTCTTTTTAATATTATCGCTAATACTCAGATTTTTACGATCTTACAAGATTAGGCTGGTAATGCTACATTAGCCTCAGGTACACAGAAACATGAAAACTTTTGTTATTATTAAAAGTTCAGCGTATTTTAAAACGATGAGAGTGCCAATATGGATATAAACACATACCTTTGCAAAAGCCATGCTGATTCAGTCATACCCAAAGCAGCTCCGCACTGTATGCCGTAATGGCATAAATCATACACTCCCAGCATAACTAAAATTCAATAGCAATTCACTGAGGAAAGGAGGATTCGCGCACTGGACTACAGACAGCTTGACCGAACGCTTTTTAGGATCCATTTCACAGTTGGGAAAACAAGCAAGAAAAACAGTTTTTCCCAAGGTCAGGCAGTATCAAGGGCTGAACTAGATTTCCAGAGGTCTCCCCTGAACCACAGCTAGCGCTCAGAAACTTTTCTTAGCCTACAATACTGGGCACAAGTCCTGGCAGTTACCTCTGTCCCTCCTCCCGAGCAGGCAACTCAGCCTTCCTTTCACCCTATACCTCTCCAGAGAAGAGGCAATTAGGAACATACTTATTACCAATGATTGGAAATAATTACAAGGTGAGATTACTTTCTACAAACAACCTGATTTCTTTAGCATGCCCAAATACAGCCAGCACAAAGAGCTTGTCGGTCAGTAATTCCGATTTTCTATCTGCAATGCAGATCAATACAATATATAATAACCCCCAAGTTACTCCCGTGTATTTCGCTTGTTGTTTGCTCCCCTTGAAGTGAATTCTCTCACCCCAATGCTAAAGCAGTCAAAACAATAAATGCTGCGAGTCAGCTTTTAAGAGAATGGGGCACCTCTCCTCACAAATAGGGTGCCATATGGATTCCCTTCATGAATATGGGATTTCCTTTTAAAGTCACAGAATGCTTTCAGCATTTAATGGCTAGCGCTACTGCTGCTCAGGTTCCTTTTGTGATCTGTACCCCAGGGACACAGAGCTCTGTGCGTTACCAGCTTTTTTCCTTCTTTTTCACCCCCCGCATTATCAATCTGTGTAAATAAGATGCACGGCATCCTCTACTTCATAAACAAACTCTCACTTTGATTACACTTTCAGTTTCCAAGTGCAGAACTAACTACAAAGAGTAAATGTGTTTGGGGTTTCAGTGCTGGCCTTGGAAGACTGTTCACAAATACATGATTCATATCCTATCCTGAACATTAACACTTTCCTTATGACTCATACATACAGTTAAACAATAAAACAGAGCGCTTATTGAAATTTTGTTTAACAGGCATGAAGCACCTATTATTAATATTTTTCAATTTAATTGTTTAACAATGTCGATCCTATTATTAGCTGCAAGGAGGGGATGTTTCCACTTCTGTCTTGAAATAAATACATGCTTTTGAATTTACTCTGACTTATATTTAGAATCTTTCAGCAACAGCTTAGAAAATAAATAATAAAACACCATTGAGCACTGTGCGTAGCAGGGTACGTACCTTACCACTGTACCCATAGTGCATTATTTGAGGTGATAGAAGGCGATTGCTCTGTATCTCTCATTCTATAGAACATGATGTGTACAACATACTGATCAACACACCATTTCCTCGCATTGTTTTCCTCTCCAAAGTGAAGAAAATATGGCCTTCCTCACACAATAGTCTTTAGGTCTTCTATCTCAGCCCTACATGTTAGGATGTTCCCTGTAATACAATTCCCGGATAAATTATAACTAGTGACTGGCAAATCTGAAACCCATTAAGAGTTCAAGTTCAGCTAAAAAAAAGCCCCAAGGGATTATTTTTAAAACTTTATCCTTCACAATTCAGTTTTCTTTTAAGGCTTGCAAAATCATCTTAATTTGGACTATTTGCACTTTCACTAAAAAAAAAACAGCTCCAGCTCAACACACCAGAAGTACTAAGCATAGTTTGTAGGAATTGTATTGTAATGTAATAGGTTCAGGTGACAAAAGATTTTGATCTCCTGTTCAAGCCTGCAGGATAATTTCTTGTCTTGGGACATGTATGTCTGCCTTGACTGTGTATTCTGATGCCTACGTGCAGCTTTCAAACCAGTTCTACAAATCTGCTCCTATCTTTGCGCAAACTATTTCTACAGATGTAAGTGTTCCACTGCAGATAAAACTTTTCAGTTTGTTATATCAAGCTTTTTCAAAGGATGAAGTCTTATAAAATACTAGAGAACAAATTCAGGAAATAAACTGATGACACAGGAACACGTTATGCATATGTTCTTTTTGTCAATAACCCATCAAGTGATGAGTAAGAACCTCCTGGGCTTCATCCTAACCCCACTGAAATTACTCACAAAATATGCACCATGTGGGTGCAAGGCTGGCCTGAAATTCAGAAGTTGGCTCTATCATGAGGACATTTTCGCCCTACCTACTAATACCGTGTAATTTCTAAACGCTTCCTGACAATTCATGTTCCTCACCGGTTGTGGAGCCGTAGTCTCGGACACGTTGCCTTCAGAAGCTGACCTTGCAGAGGCAGAAAGAGTGATTTGCTGGTGTTGACAAAGCCTTTCTGCCGCGGCTGCTGCCCTCGCATCTGCGAATGCCGTTTCAGCATGGCTGAGCAAGGACAGAAAAGAAGGGGGAGTTACTCACAAGCAGACACGAGTACCAGTCATTGCCCCCACATGGCTAATAATTCAATCCCAGAAAGCTACACTTTAGTTAAAATAACATTAGTGTTTTAGCTCTGTCCCATTAGCAGGCAGAAAATAGAAAATACTGCCATGTCAGGACCAAGCACCGTCCCCAGTGTCCCCCTGAGGTTTTCAAAGACCTGAAGGGAAAGGAAATGGCGCCCATGCCTCATGTGTTTCCTCTAGGATCCAAACCTGCTCCCAGTGACCACATTTGGTTGAGAGGGTCACAACCGGGTCGCACTTGCCCGCTGTCCACCCCTTCCTCTCACCTCTCAGCAGCGGCCGTCCCTCTGCCTGCCCAGGCTCAGCCATGAGATCCTCCTCGGAGCGCAGCCGGATGGCAGCACCTCTCGCCGTCAAGTGGCACAGCATGGCACCTACCCATGTGCCAGGCACCCGCTGAGGCCACAGTACCTGGGGGACACCCTCTTGTCAGCCAGGGAGGTGGGGGCACAGCAGGGACCTCCTCGGGAGCCCTGTGGGCACAGGCCGCCATCTCCACTGCTCCCTTTGCCTCAGCGAGGCAGCGGCAGAGTTCCCGCCCACCCAGCCTGATGGCAGTGAGGGCTCCCACCTGTGGCCTCCCTGAGGGGAACGACCCGCCCCGACACCTGGGAGTGCTCGTTTAGCCCTCATTAATCGCTGCTGTGTCCTTAGAGCAACCTCTAGGAGCCTCACCTGAGCAGGGGGTCTGAGGGAACAGGCGCCTCAGGCAGCGCTCGCCAGACACCTGCTTCAGGTGGCATCGTGGCATTTGTCCCCCACGCTAGCGGGTCTGGACGCAGCCGCCATCTTGACGCAGCTGCCATCTTGACGCAGCCGCCATCTTGACGCACGGCTGCCTGAAGAGCCGCTTGAGGGTTCCTCAGCGCCAGCAGGGCCGGAGTGACCCGGCGGCATGGTGGGCAGCGTGCCTGCCCAGCACCACGGCTTCCAACAGGCCTCCGCACCGCATCAACCACCGGTGCAAAGTTTTTTACGTGTTCCGCTATTCCAGGTTGCCCTGTGAAACACAAGCTGGCAGCAGGTTTCACCACCCAGCTCTTATCTCGGCACCAGATGACCGAAAAAACTGAAGGGAAATATGAGCAGGGGAAGCGTTTCTTCGTGTTTTCGTGCCCTGCTTGTTGCTAGGAAAAATATTTCCTTAGTATCTCTGTGGGCTCTGCAAGTCAGCATCGGTGGAGCTCTGCTGGTTGCCAGAGAGTATAAAACAGCAAATGTCAGGAAAAAAAATAATAAGAAGAAGTAAAGCTTTAAGAATGTGCCCCATAATGAACGTCCGTCCCCTCAGTACTGTCCCTCGCGCGGTCAGACAAGAGGCATACGCATCTTCTTCCTTTCTCTGCTGGAACAAATCCTGCGAGCTTCTTTGCAAGGTACTTTGTCAAAGCTATATTATTCTTCTGTCCTTTTTTTTTTTTTTTTTTTTCCCCCTGCCCCTTTAGAAGGTTGAAAGCGGCTGTTTGTGGCAGGACGGAGGAGAGCCCCTGCTCCCCGTCAGCCCAGGGAGCAGCCCGCCTTTGGCAGGAGGGAAATGGCGGGAAGGGGCCCGGGGCACTGGCGGGGCAGAGCGGCCTGTCCCCAGCGGCAGCAGGGCCCGGGTCTGCCCCCTCCCCTGTGCTGCCACCGGCACTTCTAGTCATAAACGGGACCAAACTGAGAGAAAGTCTGGAATACCGCCGGTCTGGACATCCCCGTGCTGCTCGGAGCCCTGCCTGGCACCTCAGCTGAATCACAGAAGGGTTTGGGTTGGGAGGGGCCTTAAAGATCATCCAGTGCCACCCCCGTGCCCTGGGCAGGGACACCTCCCGCCAGACCAGGTTGCTCCAAGCCCCGTCCAACCTGGCCTTGAACACTTTTGAGGGACAGGGCAGCCACAGCTTCTCTGGGCAACCGGGGACAGTGCCTCACCACCCTCACAGTAAAGAATTTCCTCCTAATATCTCATCTAAATCTCCCCTCTCTTCAGTTTAAAACCATTTTTCCTCATCCTATGGCTCCATTCGCTGATGCAGAGTCCCTCTCCAGCTTTCCTGTGGACCACCTTTAGGTACTGGAAGGGGCTATAATGTCTCCCCGGAGCCTTCTCTTCTCCAGGCTGAACACCCCCAGCTCTCCCAACCTGTCCCCACAGCAGAGGGGCTCCAGCCCTCGGATCATCCTCATGGCCTCCTCTGGACTGGCTCCAGCAGGTCCATGTCCTTCCGCTGTCGGGGGCCCCAGAGCTGGCTGCAGCACTGCGGGGGGGTCTCAGAGGGGCAGAAGCACCTCCCAATACCAAGGGCTTTCGCATACCCACACAGCCGAGACTGGTGGCAGAATCAGACTGCTTCAACCTTTCTAAAGGCCAAAGGATAACTCACTTCCTAGGCCAGTTATTCATCCATCTTTCTGCTAACAGCTGGGGCCAATGACGATGATGAAGGGCTGGGGTTTGAAGGGTTTGAAAGCTGGTTATCGCCAAACTTGCTTCATATCAGCCACAGAAGAATTCAGCATTTCTGCTTGAGCTGGATATTTAACCCCCATTACATGGTTTCCCACCCCCACCGATCATCCTCCGAATTGTCCTGTGGCTGCTCCCATTGCTGACTGCTGTTTAAGTTCTCACATGGTGCTCTTTGAATTTTCAGTTTTTCACAATAAAGTGGTCTTCCCCGCTCTCTTTTCATTGTTTTATAAGCCATTTGTTTTTAAGCAAGACTCTTTTTCTCACAAAAACAAAGAGCAAGACTTTGTCTGAATACAAATCCCATGCCCAACAGTGTGCTGACATTTGTACACAGAGATGTGCTTTCCAGTTTATTCTATTGTGCTTTGCTGGTTTTTTTGTTGGGATTTTTTTTTTTTTTTTAATAGTTCAGTGGAAAGTTCGGATGATTCCAGGCGAGTATCCTTTAACAACACCACCACAGAAATAGCCTGAAAAACCGGAAATACATCTCAGGGTTGCCAGAGGAATTATGGGTTGTTGGTTTCTTTTGCCTTTTTTTTTAATGTTAGTGATCTCAAAAAAAAAAAAAAAAAAAAAAANAAAAAAAAAAAAAAAAAAAAAAAGAAGGAGGTGTGGCTGATAAACAGAGATTAAACTCAGGCACGGCACTAGCAGCTGTACTTTTATCCCTTTTATCCACCTGGGTGTAATAATGCAAGTGCAGGATTTCTGCTATCGTGTCATCTCTCTTTTTAGAGTCCACCATCAGGGCAGGCAAGTGGCTCCTGTTGCAGCAGCTACTGGTGGCCACTGAGGACTGCGGACCCATTTGTAGCAGTACAATTCCAGCTACAAGTTCTTGCTGGTGTCCCGCAGAGGCTGGGCACCCAGCAGGATTTAGGAATCTGAACACTTCCATTGATCTAGACTTAAATTCCCACAGGCAAACTAATTGCCAAGTTGTTACCTGACTAAACTGGGTTTGCCCCAGCACAGCCCCAGAAAACAGGCTGGAGCATTAATCCATGGCGCCATCTAGCTCCCATAAAAAGAATATTTTTAATAGCTCTTTCCCCACATTATCATGACAAACCTTATCTAATATTTCACACAGAAAGACAGAAGATGATAACAACGAGGAAAAATGAGTGTCATTGTTCTCAATTCTTGGTCTGCTGGGCACCAAGAGAACTGGAGCGTGGCAAATCACCTCACAGTCCCTCCTGTACCTCTTGGTGGATTTTCTTTTCTTTCTTCAGGAATAGGAAGCGGCTTGATCCAAACAAGGGCAGAACACCATTTTAGGTACATAAGCTCCCCCCACCTTTTCTTCCGCAAGTGCCTCTCACCTTCTGTCTCTGCAGCCTGCGTCGCAGCTCTGGGCCACCTGGGCCACCATTCTGAGAAGGGCAATGGCCAGCACCAGCTGTTTCAGAGGAATGTGCAAGAAAGCTGATACTATGAAAGCAAAGACAAAAATCATTGCAACAGGGCTTTGGTTTCCAGTCATGGAATCAGTCATATGCTCACGTGGAGCATATATAATCTAATTTGTTTCTACCGATATGCACCATGGTTATGCCAAGCATTTTCCATCTAAAATACTACAAATGATGGGCAGATTTCAGATACGTGAGAATTCGCTCATTTCATATATGGAACCAAAATCTATCTATCAAGGCAGCCTATCTCTTCTCTTGGAACATCTTCACTCACTGGGCTCTCAGCCTTTGAGCCTGTTTAGCAAATAGGGAGACCTCCATGGCTTTCACTAAATTTTATAAGACATGGGGATCTGCTTTTAGCCCCAAAGCAGAGAGAAGGCAGGCTGAAATCACACAAGCAAGGAAATGCTTGACAGCAGTGAGACGACAACTGTATAATCTCAGGTAATATGCAAGCGAAAGATCAATTTAAAACTCCGACTCAAGCCTGCAGGACATTTGCCAACCTGCATGTTAGGCTCCAGTGATGTATGGAATATATTTGCTCTGAGTCTCTGCTCTGCTGCATGCCAGAAGCTTTTAAACCATCTTTACAAATATGTTCCCATCTTTTGCCAAGGGAATATACAGTCTTTTTCCCTCACGTTGGTATCTAGAGTTGTTCTTAGTAACTTCATGGTTTCTGAGGCTGTAATTACTCTTGAATATTCTCAAATACTGTTGTGATGTACACCAAACTTAAATGCTTTCTTATTCTAACAAAACAAGTATTATTTGCGTATTTACTTTGCGTATGTGCTTTACAAAAAGACCAACAACATTGCTTAAAAAGGCTTCAGTGAGCAGTGGTATATGAGCTCTGCAGATTGGCAGACAATCCTGCTCTACTGCGTTTCTCTTCAATTAGCTGTTTCTCTGCTCTCCTCTGCCTCCATTCCATGTCCGGTGGGATCCCTTCTCCTTCCACATAGCTGCCATGCTTTGTCCGTGTCTTCAACAGCCGTGATTTCCATAAGCCTGCCCTGTTGTCTCTGCTGTAACCTTTTTATGTTATAAAAACTTTACATTTTCCTCGGGCTTGCAAGACATCTCTTTTTCTGCAACCGCTCTCCTGCAGACACAGCCTTTCCTAGCTGTGGTTATTCCTCCACGTTTCAGTTTGATATCCAAAACGCAAATGTTCACACACTCTAGACAGACCTCCTGGATCCATGCCACACCAGGCTATGCCTAGACCACAAGGCAAGTGTGTGCTGCCGTGCAGCTCCTGCTTTCCAAGGAAAAAGGTGGCATTAGGCCCCGATGACTTCACAGCAAGCCCAGGGCATGCAACAAGCTTGAATCTGTGAGTCCCTCAATAAAAAGAGCAACCTTCGTATTCTTTTGGTCTTCTTCCACGCCCTCACCTCATTATTGCTCATCCCCAGCCCGGGCCTGTGAGAACCTCATGAAGTTCACCAAGGCCACGCACAAGGTCCTGCACATGGGCCGGGGCAATCCCAAGCACAAATGCAGGCTGGGCAGAGAATGGACAGAGGGCGGCCCTGAGGAGAAGGACTTGGGGCTGTTGGGTGATGAGAAGGTCAACATGACCCAGAAATGTCCACTCACAGTACAGAAAGGCACCCGCATCCTGGGCTGCATCAAAAGGAGCATGGCCTCTGTGACACCACTCTCATGAGACCCCACTTGGAGTACTATGGCCGGCTCGGAGGCCCCCAACATAGGAAGGACATGGACCTATTGGATTGAGTCCAGAGGAGGCCACAAAGATGATCCGAGGGATAGAGCAGCTCTGCTGTGAGGACAGGCTGAGAGAGCTGGGGTTGTTCAGCCTAGAGAAGAGAAGGCTCTGGGGAGACCTTGTAGCCCCTTCCAGTACCTAAAGGGGGCCTACAGGAAAGCTGGGGAGGGACTCTGGATCAGGCAGTGGGGCAATAGGATGAGCTGTAATGGTTTTAAACTGAAAGAGGGTCGATTTAGATGAGATATTAGGAAGACATTCTTGATGGTGAGGGTGGTGAGCCCCTGGCGCAGGTTGCCCAGAGAAGCTGTGGCTGCCCCATCCCTGGAGGTGTTCAAGGCCAGGTTGGACAGGGCTTGGAGCAACCTGGTCTAGCGGGAGTTGTTCTTGCCCATGGCAGGGGGTTGGAACTTAGATGATCTTTAAGGTCTCTTCCAACCCAAACCATTGTATGATTCTATGATTTATATTACAAATGACAGGGTAGGGTGAAATGCAGGCCCTTCTCTCTGGCTTTGAGCAAGAACATTTGATAACATAGCTCAAGTCTGAAGGGAGATGAAGCACGACCAGGTGTTGCTCAATTGCAGGAAGTCCACCCCGTGCAAAATCCCACACCCAAGGAGAATGGATAGGAAGGTCCCTGCAACTACTCCTGTTTGTCATATTTAGCGCAGTCAAGTACTGCCCTGCTGTTTGTTATCATTTAGGCTTGAGTGCCTGTCAAATATGAATAAAGAGGATTCCTCCTTTTCCAGGGGTTGCAGCTGTACACAAAGAAAAAAGTAAAATTTCAAACAATGACTTTCACTAAGGAATGCAGGAAACGTTGTGATGTATTTTCATCGCAACCACTTGAAAGCAGAATTGCTGTGGAAATAAAACAACTCCAAATACACTGAACTTGCTGACTCAGTTGGTCCAGAAGAAAAATTACAAGTCAGCAATTTCCAGCAACAGCAGTACCAAGTGTACTGTATCTGCAGTACTGATGTAATGTGCGTTGCCACATCATGTTTCCCTGAATAAGGTCCTTACGAGTTTGATGAGCCACAGCTTTCAGATGAAGTTTAGGATTTCCTGCAAATTACATGACATAGTTTTACTTTATAGCTTAGACTGTTAGATGTTAGACCCACCCAGCTCCTTAAGGAACAGGGCATTTAAAGGGAGCGACTTCCCCCAGCTTCCTTCTGACCCTAAGCCGAGGCACATATCAAGTTTAAAATGAGTGCAGATCTAGCCAATTCTCCTAACCCATCCAGAATTATCAGCATTACAGCATTTTCTATTCGAAACAGCTTATGCAAACAATTTTCTATTGCCATGTGCAAATGATTGAATCACTTTTCACTATTTGATAATTTTGCAAAGCATTTCCTAATTTTTATGAGCAGCTTATAAGCAAAATATGAAGAGAAAAGGGGGCATATCTTCACTTTAAAATTTCCATTTCCTGTTCTACTTTATGTGTCCATACGAAATTATTAGCAGCTGTTAAAAGCCTCTTAACAAAAAGAGGGGAAACCACTTAAAAGATATGATTTTAATTAACTCATTGGAGTCTGTAATTAACACCTATGTTAGGTGAGAGAACAGGTAGTGCCACACAGGGGCAATAGGTTATGAACCAAACTGGAGAGGGGTTAGGGACTCTTTGTCCCAGCTGCTATTACTTCAGGAAAACATTGGAAACAGCTAAGTTTGTCACTTACAAGCGGTGGAAGTTGAGAGCAGAGAGTGAATTCAGGCGTCTTAATTAAGGTAAAAAGTATCCAGCACTTGGGAGTGTCTCCCTAAGGAGCATCAGAAAACCAAGGCAGCAGATAAAAGCCAATTACCTTCTAAGAGACGAGAAACAGGCCTAAAGAGCAAGTGGACGTATATAAACTGAATATAAACAGAAAACGTAAAAAAGCAAAAAGTTCTCCTATTATCTGGTTTATATACCTCTCTTTTTCTTCCTTACCTGTTTCTCCTTGTTTTATCAGTTTCACAGAAAGACTGTATGGTATGTGAACTCGTCTGGTCTATGGAAGGCCAACAGAAGAAAAAGCTGTAAGAGAATTGTGGAATAATAGCACCTGTAATCTTATTTAAAATGCATGTTGTAGGGCTCATTTTCTCTTTTACACATTATATTTGGCAACTGTGAAATACAAAGTATCCAGAAATGAAATATAGAAACCTCCTCAAACCTTTTTTTTCCCCTTTGTTTCGTCCTGAAGTTCACACCTTGCTGCTTCTGCTGATGAACATCATGGGAGAGGACTTTATTCACCACTATCGAAATACGAGGAAGTTGGCCACTCTTGAAAAGTCTGGCCATACATTCTCCTGTTCTTTTCTCAGGCAAATATTTCCCTATAATGTCAGAAAACCTTGACACTGCTCTGCTACAAGAATAAGGCGAGAAGTAGCGATGTACTTGGAAAAAGCAGAGAGCACACGGAACACTACCAGGATTTAAAAAAGGCCACAAAATATCAGAGTCCACTAAGAAAAGCTCTGCTTATGCTAAGCAAGTGCCCCTCGCCTTTGCTATCCAGGGAAATTGCCATGACCGTCTAAACCAGCAGAATGTGACAACTTGGTTATTCTCACAGAAAGTGAGCTTTAATAATGGTGCTTACTCTCCCTGAAGAATATTTCTGGATACTAGACGCTAATATTTTGCTTTTCGACTGACAGTCCAGAACCCTGCCAGGAGAGTCATGATTCTAATCGGCGAAACTGCGCACTGAGTTCTTGCAATATATCACTCCCGAGCAGCTGACAGCCCAGGCATTATGTGCGGAGGGTATGCGGCCACGCAGTTGGACTCAGGACGGTTGTGGTCTCTGCAAAGGGAAAGGAACATTCATCAGAAAAATAAGATGAAAATCGGCAACAGAATTATTCATGGCCGAGGAGTTCTCCAGCTCCAGCTATGATTTACGCACTGTTCTCCATATGACTTGGCTAGTGGCTCCCCTTCACTTTTGCTGAAGAACACACCACTGAGTAAGTGGGTTTATGTAATAATAACGGCTGTTAGTACTGGTGTAGTTATTTTATTTCATAAGCTCAGGAATAACTGTGCTCAGACTTGTTTCTCTTAAAATACTGAAAGCAAACTTGAAACATCCCACACTTCTAATTCTTTGCATGACTGTGACCTTGTCTTCAAGCCCTGAAATACAAGGTAATTTAAGCTAGAAGTGGCTCCAAGAGAAAAATAAAGGCTGAAACAAGAATACATTAATTCAAGTGACATTTAGGTCAGTACAATCTTTGGTTCACTCAGAAGAAACCAGTCTGAAGTCCAAGAAAGCAATAAACTTAAGTGGCAAAAGGCAGCTCCAAGCTAGCACTGTGAAAGGAAAGACAGAAATCATTGCACTACAATCTTTGTTTCTTCTAATTTCAAGTAACAGACGAAGGGACAGAGAAGCTTGTAAAATTCTTATTATTTATTTATTTCTCACACAATAGGTACCTTAATCTGGTGTTGCAGTGTAGACCTTTAGCACATTTTTTACCCTTGTCTGTGTCCTTAAGTAGCCCAAGTGGAATTATCTTCTGATACTGAGGGGTTACATTTAATTTACATAGGTCACAACCTCAGCTCTGGAGCTCATTTTCATAGGCAAAAATCAGAAACCTGTCAGCTTGCATTTTGTTTTGTTTCTCTGCGGGTTAATCTGCTTAGCTGGAGGCAGCTTGCCCATCCTGATACGGTACCTGTGTGAATAGAAAGAAAGAAATGAAAGAATTCCTGTGGTTTGGGTCAGTAAATAAAACAAAAAGTCTTTCTGGTGATTGTGGTTTCTGCGCTTAACAATGTGCTGTCCATCCTCATTATTGCAGCTCTTGGTTAAGCCTTATATAAACTAAACCCTGTTTCTCAAAGGTATACAAAAATCCTTTCACTTAGTTAAATGACAGTGAAGATGGTAGAATTCGCAGAAGATTTTGGCTTGTAACCAATACATGGGGTAATCTGGCTGCAGCAGATCTAGCCAGGTACTGTAGATTGTGGATTTCGAGCTGCCGCACACAATGATTTCTGGCTGTGCTTTGTACAACAGGTACACCTCTAACTGCTTCCACTCTTACACAGGTGGAAGCATCCTGGAACTCTTCTGAGCATGGATTGTTCCCAAGAGATCTCCCACTTAGAGAACAGCAGAAGAATATGGGCCTGAGCGTGAAACAGCATTATAAATATTTGTATGTTGGATTCCTGGAACTGAACCTGTGTCACTGTGCACTTGTGTTCTCCTTACAGATTGTTTCCTAAGAATAACCAGCCTTTCACTCCAGCTGATTATTCCCAGATGCTTTAGATTTTATTCAAAATGGTAGCTAAACATACTAATACGTACTTCTGGGGTTTTTTCTTGCCAATAGTCAGCCAAACAAGACACTGCAAACCTAATCATAAAGGGCACATGAAATTCAATCTTTGAAAAAACACTCTTACTATGATGAAGAAAATTGTCTTCTCAGTTTTCTTTGTGTGAGAATTGTAATGCAGGGAAGCCAAGACCACTGTATTGAATAAAATGGCTGTGCAAGCTAACTTTGCAAAAATAGCGACCTATTTGAAGAAGGTGAGAACAAGAAAACAAAAGGATTTTCAGGAAAATTTTAAATGCAACAGGTGAGGTTATATACGTGCAACGGAACTTCTCTGAGGGTGGATATATTTGTACCTGTATAGTACTTCATGCAAGCAAGTGGACTCAAGTGGAAAATGCAGCTACTTGAAGTCAATCTGTGTCTAGAGATCCCATTGGAAAGAGAAACATTAATAATAGAATTTTTATAGACCTTTAGAATCCAGAATAGCATGAGCAAGCTATCAAACATTAAAAACTTCACTGTGCCGGTGCCTCACCACCCTCACAGTAAAGAACTTCTCCCTAATATATCTCATCTAAATCGACCCTCTTTCAGTTTAAAACCATTACCCCGTGTCCTATTGCTCCACTCCCTGATCCGGAGTCCCTCCCGAGCTTTCCGGTAGGCCATGTTTAGGTACTGGAAGGGGCTATAAGGTCTCCCCAGAGCCTTCTCTTCTCTAGGCTGAACAACCCCAGCTCTCTCAGCCTGTCCTCACAGCAGAGGGGCTCCAGCCCTCGGATCATCTTCGTGGCCTCCTCTGGATTCACTCCAGCAGGTCCGTGTCCTTTGTGTATGTTGGGGACCCCAGAGCTGGTCGTGACTCCAGGTGGGGTCTCACTAGAGCAGAGTAGAGGGGCAGAATCCTCTCCCTCGCCCTGTTGGCCATGCTCCTTTTGATGCAGCCCAGTATGCGGGTGGCTTTCTGGGGTGTGAGAGGACATTTCTGGGTCATGTTGACCTTCTCATCACCCAACAGCCCCAAGTCCTTCTCCTCAGGGCCGCCCTCTGTCCATTCTCTGCCCAGCCTGTATTTGTGCTTGGGATTGCCCCGGCCCATGTGCAGGACCTTGTGCGTGGCCTTGGTGAACTTCATGAGGTTTGCACAGTCCCACCTCTCAAGCCTGTCCAGGTCCCTCTGGATGACATCCCTTCCCTCCAGCGTGTCGGCCGCTCCACACAGCTTGGTGGTGTTGGCAAACTTGCTGAGGGTGCACTCAATCTCACTGTCCGTATTGCCAGCAAAGATGTTAAACGGTGCCATCCCGGCACCAATCCCTGAGGAACGCCACTTGTCACTGGTCTCCACTTGGACACCAAGCTGTTGACTGCAACACTTTGAGTGTGACCATCCAGCCAATTCCTTATCCGCTGAGTGCTCCATCCATCAAATCCACGTCTCTCCAGTTTAGAGACAAGGACGTCATGCAGGGCAGTGGCAAATGCTTTGCCTAAGTCCAGGCAGATGATGTCTGTTGCTCTCCCCTTATCCACCAATGCTGTAACCCTGTTACAGCAGGGTTTGGAAGGCCACCAAATTTGTCAAACACGATTTGCCTCTTATGAAGCCACATTGGCTGTCACCAGTCACCTCCTTATTTTCCATGTGCCTTAGCATAGTGTCCAGGAGGATGTGCTCCACAGTCCTGTCAGGCACAGAGGTGAGACTGACTGGCCTGTCGTTCCCTGGGTCTTCCTTTTCTCCCTTTTTAAAAATGGGGGTTATCTTTACCCTTTTCCAATCCGCAGGAACTTCACTGGACTGCCACAGCTTGTCAAATATGATGGACAGTAGCTTAGCAACTTCATCTGCCAGCTCCCTCATGACCCGTGGATGCATCCCATTGAGTCCCATGGATTTGTGCAGCTTCAGGTTCCTCGGATGGTCTTAAACCTGGCCATCTCCTACATTGGGGGATACCTCATTCTCCCCATCTCTGCCTTTGCCTTGTGTGGCTTGGGCAGTGTGGCTAGAGCCCCTGCTGGTGAAGACCGAGGCAAAACAGTTCTTAAGTACCTCAGCCTTGTCCATATCCTGGGTAACCAGGTCTCCCGTTTCCTTCTGGAGAGGGCTCTCATTTTCCCTAGTCTTCCTTTTATCACTGACGTACCTGTAGAGGCTTTCTACAGCTAATTTTCTACAGATGTTGATCTAATCTTGAAAGCGCTTACAAAATTCCTACTTGTTGATCTTTAGGTAAGCGAACCAATGTAACGAGAGGAAATCCAGATTCCACTGAGGCAAGGCTTGTATTTTACTATTGTAGTCACTAAGCATCCTTCCAACGAATTAATAGTTAATATGCTACAGATTATCATTCAATGCAAACTTTGTGAAGACAAACATTTTATTCTTTGGAAAAGGAGTGATGAAAAATGAAACTACCTTTCTTAGCACAGAAAAGAAAAAATCACCTACATCAAAAATGTTGAAAGCAAATCAAACAAAGGATGCACTATGCTGAGGGACATGAATCCATGTACATTCTGAAAAAAATGCTTAGATAATAGAGAATTCTGACAATAGAGCCTTTGTTTTCAGAGCAAGAAAAATCAACTTGGATTTACATTTTTGAATGGGTTTGTTTGATCTGAGTGCAGGGGCAATGACAGTCACTCAGAATATGAGCCCTTTAATATCAGAGAGGTTTTTGTCATAGGTAAGATTTGTTATGAGGAGTACAGCATAAATAATAAAATTAAAGTGCAAAATAATTGATCTGCAAAATATATATGTATATGCTTAAGTCAAAGGATATGTGTAGCTTTGCTCAAGCACTTTGCAAGGTCAGATCTTATTTCAGATGTCAATAGGTTCAATGTTACTAACACTTCTCAGGAGGAAGAACAGCAAAGAGGGAAGATACGAAGTCTTTCTCAAAGATAATATTTCATAATTCACCTTCTCAGCGAAGCCTTCATGAGAGTATAGAAGTCTTACTCTGGTGCAGGGGTTCCCAGGCGCTGCCACATGTACTGGCCCTCGTTAGTCCAAGATTTATGCCTGCACTTCCACACTCTCCTTACATTTCGCACTGGTGAACCCTTAAGCGCCACTCCCACTTCTGTGCTTCAAATAGAGCACAAACACCACGGGAAGTGGGTGCTTCTTTCAGTTCTGGAAACCTGGAAGAGGTTAAAATGTACACAGCAGAACTGGAGGCAATAAGATAGCGCAAAACCTGAGGCCCAAATTCAGGAAAGTAAAGTAGCGGTGGCTTTAAGCATGCTGAGGTCGAGCACTTTGAGAAGTGCTTTCATCAATAGCGATACAATAACACAAAACAAGCACGTTTCTGACTGAGACTGAAGTCTGTTAAGTGCTGACAATGCACTGAATATTTACCCCTTGCTATTTACTATTTAACACTTTTTCAGCTACTGTTGTCAGAAAGAGCTCAAAAAATTGTGTGGAAAAGGGAAGGGAAGGTTACAATGGTTATCACAAACAGAATAAAGCTGAATTACCCTTTATTGTCCACACCATTCAAGAAACCAGTAAAGTTCTCCTATACTTTCCACATAAAGTTTCTGTTGGAAAACTTCATAAAACATATGATATAGTAATGGAAGTATCGTAACGAGAGAGGCTTTAGAGCCTTTTGAATCCGTTAAAGCCCTTTCAAGGGTCAGCCTTTCAGCTGGCATATACAAGCTAAATGAGACTGTTAATTCTGTTATCTAAGGGTAAGGAAAAACCCCAACCTATACATGTTTTGAAGGGAAGGGAAGGGAAGGGAAGGGAAGGGAAGGGAAGGGAAGGGAAGATTCTTCCTGCAGTAGTTATGCAGAAAGTTCTGCAACATCTAAATCACCTTCTGGTTTTAACTGTCCATGACCTAAGCAACACGTAACTTCACTGACTTGCGTGTGACCTTAAAAAAACCTGTCTTATGATTCAGGTTTATGTTAGGGATTAGCAAATCTCAAAAGTTTCAGAATTCAGATCAGGTCAGATCTGGGTAGGAATTGAAACTATGTGACAATGCATCAGGTCAAACCTCTAATTTATAAACCTGGACTTTCACTCTGCTAGCACTTCACAAGACCTAAAGTGATATGTCTCCATGAATCTAAGGTGGTGGGCACAAAATCAAAGAGCTGATTTCCATCTCTCCTAGTGGGAGAATTGTTACCAAACGAGGGTTTGCACCATACATGGGTTCTGGGCTTCGCTCTTTCAATTCCTGGAGAACTAAGGAGCTGCGAGCAGAAATCTGTGGCACACTAACACAAATCTGGCTGCGTGCAGAACACAGGAATCAGCCAGGCACCTCCACGCTGGGTGGAAATTTGCGTCTGCTCATGCGAGAGAACACGGGAACCTTACGAGCCTGGTCATCGTGTTCAACCTGACGCTTAGGAACACCCTGCGCCTGCCCTCCAGAGGACTCAAACCCTCAGCAGAGCAAGGCAGCAGCGTGAGCCCTGCCCCGCTTCACCTGTGCGCCCAAGAAGTGAGCACACCCACGGTAACGCTGCGGGGCTTTTCTAGGAGTTTCAGCCCAGAAGATCTGGACCAGAAGAGTGGAGCGAGTCAGCTGCGTCACTGAGAGATGGTCTCCCTGGGACAAAGGGGAGACGTGGGGCTAGTGCTGCTGAACCGGGCTGGAGAGGCTGGTTCCACAGGGCTGATGGCTTTTAGCAATGTTATCTTTGCAGAAAAAACCCCAAAACCGTGCAGCTTGGAGTCATAGTCTGAATGTAAAAGTTTGGCCAGCACAGCAGATTCGGTGAGGGGATGTGCTTTTGGCAGGTGTAACTGCAACGATCAAATTCTTCTGTACCTCGCGCACTGAAACGCTGCTGCTGTTACGTTGTGTCATCTGGTCCAAGCGCTTCTCCTTAGGCCGTAATCGGTTTCCAAGTCTTGCTGGTTTATAGCAATGCTGCCAAATTTCAAATAGTCAACCTATTCTGAGGCAAAACACTTTCTGGTTTGAAAAAAAATTATATAAAAATATTTTTGAGGTGGTGTTACACAGACCTATAAATTCTGATCTTTCCTGGGACTGAAGAAAGGAAACCTATCTACTTGTTCTTCAGCTAAATTTCTCCTCTGTTACCCTCTCCCAGCCTTCTGGAAGTTCTGCAGCTCACCAAAAGAAGCGGCAGAGGCGACAGGGTAACAACATTTGTTTACTGTGGATCTCCCTTTGAAGAGTGATTACAACAACATTATTCTGCATATCCGGAGGGTGGATTTCTTATCTCCCTGAAGGAGAAGGAGAACAATCACATATTTGATAAGTTCAAACAAAAGCGCACACAATTATAGGAAGTGAAATGTTTGCTAGAAGAGGGCAGTTTATACAAACTCCATTTTTATAACCTCATATATATATTTATTTCGCGACAGCTTTCAAGAGCAATGTTCTGTAACTCTGCAGTATCTCTGCTTTGTGGTGGCACGTGAAATATTTTCCATTTGAAAATTGACGCCGAAGGGGAAACACACTGCAGAAAACAGCCATTGCAATAACTTTGCTCAGTGGCTACTTTCACCCCCGCCCGTCTTGTGCTCCAAGGCAATGAGGTGCAGATAAATCCGTACAGGCCGCTTTTCCACCTGTAGGAACAGGAGAGGCTCTTTCTTCCACCTTAGCTCTGGCAGAGAGTCTTTTTAAGCAATTTTGGGGGTCTTTTTAAGCAATTTTAGAACATATTTTGGAATAGGTTTGGAACTAGAAATATCCCTCTTTTTTTTTCTTTTTTTTTTTTTTCCTCGCTGCAGAAACCTGATAAAACATTACCAATCTGATCAAATTCTATCAGAATTTTCTCCAGGGAAATCACCGTCTGTAAAATTAGAGCAATGCCTCTTGCGTGCCATAATGGCGCTCGGGGGTATATACTTCATTATAATCTCTACAGCTTTTGGATAGCCTTAGAAATAAGGCAACGCAGTGGTGAAAACTAAAATCAGTCATTCATACACAGGCACATGCTGTATATCAGGAAGATGTGAAGCGAGCAGTTAAATTGGGTGTAGAGCGCTGTCAGTGAAGAATAAAAGCTTGTATTTTCCTTGAAAGCCAGACGTGAAGTGCAGGACGACAGCAAAGCAGATTGTGAGTAGATACTTAACCAGTTTGCATCAGCACCCAAACTGTCAAACATTAAAAATAGATCAAAATGCAAATCTCAGGCCGCTATGTTTCAGCTGAGATTGTTGTTACTTGTCGTCTCTGATCAGGTCAGAGAAGAAAAAAGTCTCAACAAAAAACATTTGAAAATGCTGAATTAAGTTTGCTTTGGACATAGGGTGAAAACAAGCAAGCACGCATATGCAAAAATAGCTTCTTTTCTTACTACTCCCAGTTTTCCCCGTACTGTTCTACCAGCTTTTCCATCAGTAAATATTGTCACTTTTGTTTTGTTCTTGTCACCTCAGACACAGTCCTGAGAGGGGCTGCAACCCGCCCTCTGGCTGGATTAGGCGGGAGGCTGATGTGCCGGTGCCCACATAGTCAGCTGCAAATAGCTAGTTTAGGTTATGCCCTCTTATTTTTAAGGGTGATTAATCTAGACCAGAACCAAAGCGCTTTGGTGAGGCTGAATAACGACATTTTTGCTGCCATTGTCCATGCTGTTCCTGCCCTGTACAGCCTCACGAGTTGCCAATCGCTCCCCAAAGACAGCATCCGGGTGTCGTAAGAAGAGGATGAGTATGAGAGGTACAAGATTACAAATCTGACCTGAGTGAACTCAACAGATATTTGTCTAACTGCGGTAGTTTAAAACTAAATCAGCAAAAGGCAGATCCCGGTATCTTCTACAGATAAAACTAAGAGGTTACAATGGTTATCACAAACAGAATAAAGCTGAATAACCCTTGATTGTCCGCACCATTCAAGAAACCAGTAAAGTTCTATACTTTCCACATAAAGTTTCTGTTGGAAAACTTTGTGAAACATATGATATAGTAATGGAAGTATCATAACAAGAGAGGCTTTAGAGCCTTTTGAATCTGTTAAAGCCCTTGCAAGGGTCAGCCTTTCAGCTGGCATATACAAGCTAAATGAGACTGTTAATTCTGTTATCTAAGGGTAAGGAAAAAAACTCAACCTATACATGTTTTGGATGTTGGAGAGGAGAGGAGAGGAGAGGAGAGGAGAGGAGAGGACAGGAGGAGGCATTTCCTACATGGATTACCTAAGGAACGCTTCCTTGGTATTATCTGTAGCTTTTTGGGGTTTTTTAAAAGCAATCCTCTAGCCTGAAAATCCAGATTCCAGGGGGAGTGAGAAAGGTTTTCAGGATCAGATTGTAGTGTTTATATACAAAAGAATGCTAGTAAAGTTCAAGAGATAGGCATAATACACTGCATCCCACTACAGCGTATTTATACCACAGTCATAATGGTATAAAGATACTTCAGGCATGCATAGATAAATCTAGTCAAAGGGGAAAATAAGTTACACAGGGCTTATTTGGATCTGTATAACTTCAGATCTGCATTAATGCTGTACCTGCATTTAGCACTTGAGAAAGAAAAAAGGTTGATGACAACAGTTGCTCAGTTGTATAAAAGCGTATGTGTGCATCGTCAATATCATCCTGCTGTCGAAGAACAGCTCAGAGAAAAGTTCTGGAGATAAAAAATCCCATGAAGACAATGACGAAATTAATATACATTTTGATTAAGGCTTTCAATCCTGTGAATGATACTCTCTTAAAATTAAACCTACTATAGGTTTACTGTGGTAAACATGCGCTTATTTTTCTGTATGCACAGAAGAGTTTAAAAGTTTGCTGATTAATGTTTCAGTAAATAGAAATAGGAATTTCCACCTCCCTACTTGGAATACTTAAGGCATTCATCTCAATTAGTGTACACCGATCACAATATTGACTGGTTTATTACTTTTGTATTGCACCATATGAAAAAAAGATTTTTAAGGGATATTGTCCTGGACCCTAAAGATTTGTGTGCACAGGAAAAATGGTGGTACATGTTCACAGAACCAAGATCAAAATAAGACTAGTTTAGGAACAAATAAATCTTTTGCTGGAAAACTTCCGTTTCTCTTTTTGATGTAATGCACAAGTGACTGCTATGGAAATGTAATGCTGGGCTTCAATCCTGAACCTACCGAGATAAAAGGCAAAATAGTCTTTGACTTCCAGACATGTAAATTATTGTCCTGAACTCATCGGAATATCCAAAAAGTGAAGATATACGTTGCATTTTAAGGCGAGTATATTAATTTTCTTCAGTCACGTGCAACTACCTGAAAGAGAGACACCTTTCTTTACTAACTATGCAGGGCAACTGGGAAAATAGTGCACAGAAAAGTATCTTCCTTCCTACATACTTATACTGATTCTTGTTCCTCAGCATATATAGATCCAAATAGTATTTTCACTTCCAAGTTTTTGAAGTTAATGATTTACTTTTGGTTTCCCGTAAACACAAAAGATACTGCTGCCTTTCCCAGAAAGGATAAAGAATTTTCTTCCGTTGCCTTTTGTTATGCAACATTCTCCGATCCCCCTCTGCAGGAAAATATAACACCAACTTCTGCAAGGTATAATCGCATGGAGCAGGAAAGAGGACACAATCCAGTAAACTCACCCAGAGATTATATTTGCTTGTTTTTTCCTTCCTTAGACGAGGTTTCTATCAACAGGAGCTTTGGCATTCGAGAGGCTGTAAGAATAAATTAAGGGACAGAAGTGTCATCTGGTTGACACTCTCAAGTAAAAGCAAAAGCAGAGTCACAGACATGAAAGAGATCACAGATATCCTACTATTTATGATGTGATTGTAAAGTGTAAAGCGTGCTACAATCGTGAGGCAATACATGTTAATTACCCTTAGCAGATCTCTGATGTTATAAAAGTAATTGCTAAGATCTTTTCTGTATTGCTGATAACTCTATCTATCACAGCTTGGCTTGTTTGCTTTAAATTGGATTCTTAGAAGCCACAGAAACTCTTGACGATATAATCCTATAGAAATACTATTTTTTTAAAAGTTTAAAACATTGGAACGCATCCAACGGGCCCTCAGCCCTGCTCATCAGAAGAGAACAGCAACCTTGCTGGGGCAAAAGTCCACAAATGTATGGTTAGGTTTGACCGCGTGCTGCCAGCGTCATGGAAAAGTTTCTCCCCTGAGCCTTGTCGTGGTTTGGGCTGGATTGGCCCAAACAGGCCGAGCGACAGATGTTCCCTCTCTCCTGCAGAGCAGGAGGTTAGAGCAGGCTAGTTTAGGAGGAATTAAACTGCTTTAATGAAATATATTAAAAAAAATAATAAAAATAAAATAATGAAATATATGCAAAACCGTTTGAAGTTCCCAGGATGACAATCACATCACCAGCAGGCACTGGGAAGTCCCAGACTGGACTCAGTGATGCATGGGAACTGGGTTCCAGATCGGGATTCAGGATCGGGATCACAGGCAGACGAACAGACAGAGTCCTCCTGGGACGCCGGCCGTTGAAGAAAGAGGGGCTGACCCTTTGGTCCCTCAGCTTTTATACGGAGCACGATGCAGACGGGACGGAACACCCTGCTGGGCAGTGTGGGGTCACCTGTCCTGTCCGCTCCTCCCCGCAGGTGGGACCCCGCTACGCTTTTCCGCTTCCCACCCTCCAAGAGGGCAAATACCAAAGTTGGCTGCCCTTGGGTGTTACAGCGACGAGGATAAGCCAGGGCCTCTCTGCATCCCACCCCTTGACATCCACCATAAACACTGGGCTTATCACGCCGCAAGTGAACAGTTTCTGTGCAACATGCTGGTAATTTCAGTAGTTAGAAGAGGCCTAGCTAAAAAGTAAAGTTACTGAACAAAATTGGTCCCGTTTTACCTCAAACCAGGACAAGCCTCCAGGAGTGTGAGAACGAGCCTATAGTCTGTCATCAAGAGCCCGTTAAGCCTATAAAATACGTATACAGAAAAATTCACAGGTATGGTTTTGGTGCTTAGGAGCAAGCTCCCAGCTGCAGAGGCGAGACACATACGTTTGGCAACGTATCTATAAAAGTGGGGATAATCATTTAAGAGAGCCTGTATTCCAGACAGGCAAATATTCATGCTGGGCCCCGGCTGTGCTTATTTACATGACCCCCCAGAATTAGTAATTTGCCCCAAAACATATCCTACTCCCCATGTCCTTAGGCGCAGGGTCAAAGCTCCTCCCATCCTTGCAGGAGATCAAGTTTGAGACTGGTTAGATTCAGTTTGGCTCGGGTACAAAAGACTTCACATTTCTTTTTTCTTAATATAATGAACACCTGAGCACATGCAAAAAACCATACAAACAAAATAATCTTATCATACTTTTCATAAAACTAGGTTGATAGGCTTCACTGTTATGCAAATAAAGAATGGATCAGGAAGAATGAACATTGACACTTTGGAAAACAAGAGTTGTTTAGAAAGTAAAATGAACTATTAGTTTTAAGGAAAAACTTCACTATTGATTGTTATCTATTAGTTAGCAAGTCAGCCAGTAAGTGGTACCCACCGCCGATCACGTCACCCTACAGCTAAGATGAATTGCTTTTCTATTATTGCTAGGTTTGGGCAAAGGTGTTTTGTGAATATTGTGGAAAACTTGTGAAGAGACCCTTTCTTCAGTAACTGATGGCTGTGACCTCATCATATGCTACTTGCAGCATGTTTCAGATGGACAGAAGTAATAGTAGAAATGTGAAATATCTACCCCCTTGCCCAAAAGCGAGCACGTGCTGACATTGAACCCCTTATTATATCCTAGTTAGACCCAAAAAATAGCACAGAGTAAGGGTTATAATATATTTAATATTTCTCGTTGAGGAACAAGAGGAAGCACATCAACTTTAATTGTATTACAGGCAGGAATGCCACTGACTTATTCTGAGTTTAAGACTGTACAGCAAGATCGTGCCAAGTACAGAACTATTTGTTGGAAAAGGAGCAGATATCAAGAGATCTTTGCCGTAGACAGAGCCACATGTATTCAAATCAAATGCGGAACAAACCTCTGCAATATCTGCTGAAGTAAGATGAGCTTGTGGCAGCTCAGACAGTTCTGAGAAGATTTAGGTGACCCAGTTTCAGACAAGACAATTTATGGGAATAAAGCAAACGCTACGTATTTCCAGTGCTGTCAGACAGAGAACCACATCCAAGAGGCAGGATTCCCCAAACCTTTCTGCACAGCCCTGCCACACAAGCAGTTCAGCTAACCAGAAAAGGACATCGCATTCTTCTTTGCACATGCAATCAAATTGTATGAATCTAAGGAGAGCACGTTGCATTTAAACAATGACTCAGCCAGTACATCTTGCCGTTGTCTAATTCTGCTAGGACTGTAGCCTCAGCCCGTGCCTCTAAATAAACGAGGATGTTCATCCTGAACTCCTGAGATCAGAGCCAATAATAGTCCTTCTGCAGAGCAATTCCACTGATTTTAGTCATGTTGCTTTTAGCTTACTCTGGCATGAGTGGAATACCCATCCCATAGACTATATATAACCACCGACGGGAACAGCAATCTGCTTATGGACTTTAGAATACTTGCTGGCCCCTGGCCACAACCACAAGAAACAAGAGTTTCAGAAGTAATCGCAGCTCCTCCTCTTCTGTCCTGCGGTGCAAGTGGGAAGGAAATTGCCTTTGACATATATATTTAAACAAGCTTAGTTGCATCAATTAGTTCTCCTATTATATTCACTTTAGTTCTTCTTGTTACTCCTTTTCAGAACGGTTGGCTGCAACTAACTCTCTGGTTTTACATGAATGAACCCATATGAACGCTTGGTCCTGGACTTTTTCTGTTTGTTAAGAGCTGAGCCATTCAGGATGGGACTGCAGCACCCTCAGAATTCCTAAGAACGCTATGAGTCATCCCATCATGGCTCATAGGGAGGCTGTATGGCTGGGTATTACTGCCACCTAGTTTTCAATTTTTATTATTATTATTATTACCTAGACTTTTGCATTCTCCGCGGTAAAAAAGTATACACTTAAAACCTGAAAAATTTAATATATATGATGCATATCCCGCGACATATTTAAATAGTGCAAAAATAGGTAATGATAAACTCTTACTGAACAAATATACACGCATCTAGATGCAGTCTAAGGATATTAAGGATACGTAATTACTAATCCCAAATATAAACACAGTGTGAAAATCCAACTCGTTTGCTATGTAGGGTCAAAACAGGAGCCAAGTTTGCAGCATCATAGAAGTTGGTAGATCTACTGTTGATCTTTGCCAGCTGACAATGAATGTAATACCTTTCATGATGGCTCTTTTTCATTGCAATTGGCAAATAAAACTTTCCCATGTAATACTGCTGCTGCACCACAATCTCGCAGAAAGGCCTTGCAATATTTGGACTCCTCAGGGAGATACCATGTATTTTTCGTTTTGAGATCTGCGAAGAGAACCTTTATATCAGGATAGTCTTTCTTAGAGCAAGATATGAACTAAAAGCTTATCAGTAAAACAGAGAAATGTGGAGAACAATTAAAGCAATTTTTGAAACCTCATATAAATTCCATTTTGAGGTCTGAGAAAGGAACTGTTGAGATTCTCCATTCTGGTGACCTTCGTGCTTTTATGCTGGTTCTGTGGTTTCTGACCGACTAGGAGCGGCCATGGGAACCCATGGAAGGTGGAGGTTAAATTCAGACCCAGCTGAGCAACCTTTCACAAGATGTGAAATAATAAATATATTGCTCAGGCAGGTTCCGGTTTTGAAAAAAAAAAATCTTTAAAAATGTCCATAACTGACATCTCTTATAACTGTTAGAGCTGGGGCTCTGTTGTGCCAAGACAGAGTAACATATTTTAGAATTTCTCCAGTGCAATTCTAATAAACTAGATGAGAAAAAAGCCTGTTCTTTGCTGCAACTGAATTTTGTCCATTCTTTAACGAATAGCGTGGCAAAAATTAGACCGTTTCATTCTGTTTGTGTGTAGTAATCACGCCCCAAAGCTGCTCAATAAATCTCATAAAGCAGCCTGAATTCTCCGTGATAGAAGTGGAAGATTTGTGCAAGTATTGATCTTGTTACTCTTTATTTTCACCAAAAGAACCGTCATGACCGAAAGTAAAACAAGATGTTTGTGAGTTTCAGGCACGATGCAATCGGAGGAATTTTGTATGCTGCATGGGTTGACAAGGCATGATTCTGAAACAGGCTTTTTAAGACAAAACTCAGACATCTACAATAACACAGGTTGAGAGGCCACAGATGTCTCCAAACAATCTCCCTTTTTTTGTTTTTTTAATTGTTATTGAAAGACAAAATTCTATTTCAACTCAGATCCTAGGCCCCTGGGCTTGAAAACCATATTGTGCGCCCCCCACCGTGCTCAGGTTAAGTTCATTGAAACTGTTTTTTGCAGCTACAGTGTGGATCACACTCAGTTTTTCTTTTTCCCCTAACAGGTTTGTTTCTGGTCATAAATTCTCAATCAGTGGGCAAGCCACATTGTGCAATTTAGTAAATAGTGTAGTTAAAACATGTTTAAAGTCAAAAGAAAAAGGATCTGACAATGGAGTATTGTCTCCTTTTGCAGAACTGAAGTGTACCTTCTTTGATTCAGTAACCTTGCTGCACTTTGGTATGAAATTGCCCCTTTTTCCATCAAACTTGCATTTAAAGTGCCTCATTAGCATGTCTCACCAGATCAGTAACGATTCTGCTAACCCAACACTCGTTTCAGTCAAGCCACCATGGTTTTTCTATCTGTTTAACATCTAAAACTCCTTGACAAAGTTCCTTTTAAAATTTACTCCTTTTGTTTCTCCTTGGGTTTTCTGCAAAGATCTTTAAACTTCGATGTACTCCAGGATGACTCCTGAACAAAAATCATGTCTAGCCCAGCTAGTAAATCTAGCCTCCATTCAATGGGATTAAATAAGTGCTTCACGGCTATTGTAGAAGCCTCTAAAAAGGATCTTGCATCTTTAAGAGTTTCCTACAATAAATTAAACACATCTCACCCATTGTAAAAAAAAAAAAAAAGAAAAAAGAAAAGAGAGAGATTTGATCCAGCACAGGGGAGCCACTGTAGACCCACAGTGATGCCAGCACACTTCTAGGATGAAAACACCCACAGATAACAGAGCTTAAACCAGCAGCAACAGGCAATGGAAGCAGAATTTTATTTCTTTAGGAATTCAGCTCTGGACTTCACATCAGCAAAATACAGCCAGCAAAATAAAATAAAAAATACATAACAGATTAAAATTCTGTATTTGTTCAGCTTATTAAAAAGGAACATGGTGGGATTTTACCTTGAATTTGCAGTACCTCAGCCAGGAAATTCCTATTTCTTTTCTAATATGTAAGATCTCGGGCCTGATGTTCAGATTCATCGTAGCATCTGAGCCCTGCTTAAATACAGGCACGTGAGTTACCCTTCTGATTTCACAGAGGCTGTTGCCCTGCTTACACTTGAGCTCACGCTTAAACTCAGAGCCACCACACTCATCTGAACCTCTAGATCGATCTGCTCATTTCTGAGCTGAAATAGAGAAGTCTTAAGCTGATTCAACCATAAGGGTGATTACAAAAAAACCCCCGATTGGTGCAAAAAAAATATAATCTGTGCAGAGAATCTTCTTAAAAAGAGTACCTGAATTTACCATAACATCCTGTAGGCTGGTAAGAGGCTACAAACCCCTGCACCAGCGGCCTGACTCTGACCTAAATTAACACTTGTTCCCCTCAACGGCCACTGAATGATCTATCTGAAAACCAGTCTCACTTTGCTGAGTGTGGAGTGGCCTGCCTGAAGTGAACCAGCATTTCAAAGATGGGTTCAGAAGGCAGGAAAAAAACCTGCTAGCAGTCAGCCAACAGTTTAGCAAACTTTGCTGTGGGCAAAGAATATGTTCAATAAATTCAGAAGTACCTTTTAATTCTTATATGAAGACAAAGACCTTCATTGTATTAATTCCAATAATTTGTGCTGCCATTGTCCGTATTGCTGAAGCTCTACATGTTTTATGGCAGTTGTGTTTAACCTCCTGCATATCTGTAAGGATAGAAGGGAGAAAGGAAAATGAAAACAACTTGCTTGTTTCTTTACTCCCTTTAAAAATCTGCTCATCTAGTCTGCATTATCAAAAAGGATGCCTGCAATAAGAATCTTGTTTTCCCCAGTTTATGTCACACAAACCAAGTTGTAACAACAGGCACACAAAAGAGACCTTCACAAACACTGACTGGCAGCTGCATGTCAAGAGAAGGGCAGCCCAGGTAGCAACTTCGTTATTTCTAAAAGCTAGTAGAAAAACTTCATCGAACCTATTATTCAAACACTAATTGTCTTTAAACACCCAGCAGAAGCCTCAAAATATCTGAAAATTTCAAACACTCTATCAACTAAGTACTCTTTTTTTTTTTTTTGATTGATATGATTTTAATTATTTAGTTCTCATCATTATTATTATGGACAGATTAATACTAATACTGCTCTTGCTACTGTCGCTATTAGTAGATGTAATACAGGGCAGGAAATACCAAAATGGCCCCGTCTCTACGACAGCACAACCCCAGCAAGGCAAACTGGCTGTTGCTGCCACAGGAGGAGACGAGTGCGTGTGTGGGCCAGCAGCAGCTGGTGGAAGGCTCCTTCATCCCCACAGCATCCGTCACTGTCCCTCTCTTCCCCTAACCCCACTAATGACACCTGGGGTATGGCTGACTTCGGTTCTACCTGCCCTGCTGGGGAGCCATGAGACAACCATATACAAAACTCAATAAATATTGCTTTCTTCTAGGGATGGTTGGTCTATATGTCCTGGTTTGAGTGACACAAGACTAGTTCTTCTTTTAATGCTTGGGAAAACTGCACTTCTAGAAGCCTCTAGCGTCTGAATTGGTGAAAATATGTACTTTACAGCCAGCCACGGTGTGTGGGTTTCAAGGTCTCAGTGTTTTCCAGCTCTCCAGGTGCGAGGATAAGGAGGAGCGAGATCCGGGCACTTGCCCCAAGCTGCCAACAGGGTTATTTCATACCATGAACAGCACATTCAACAGAAATTAGAAAGTTTGCTGAGAATTTGGCTCTCTCCCTTGGTGGCTGCCATCTTGAGAACTTCTTGCCCCAGTAAGAGACCCCTGAGGACCCTGTGAGCCGTAGCGCTCGCAGTGTCACACATTTGCTGTCCCCTGCTGAGAGTGCACGGCTTCCTACAGATAGAATGGGCTGAGTATAATCCTTGTATATTTTATATTGGCATCAGGATCAATGCTAGTTCTTTAGTGTTGTTAATGTGAATTATTTAGTTTTAATCTATTAAATGTGCTTATATTTCAACACTTGGGTTTCCTTGTTTTTTCCCCCGATTCCCCTCCCCAGGTGGGGAGGGGTCATTGGGTGGGAGAATAATTGTCTGAATGACAATAAATGGTTGTGGGTTCCTCAAACCATAACAATATAAAAATAACATTATCTTTCCAAAACAGACAGCACAGAAAGTGACGCCACTCATTGTAGGCATCCCGGTCTGTATTGCCAGGCACCCAGAAAAAGACCCAGGGAATTTGCTGCTGCTCAGTTTCTACAACCAAAAAGAGCAGCCGTACGACTACACTTTTTTATGCAGCCAGTCACTCCCCAGGTCAGATCTTCTGCCTATAGAGCAAAGAAACGTAACCCAACAAGTTCAAATTTTTCCTTAACACCACAGGCCTAATGAACAATGGAATATTAGCTGGATACTCTGTATCCCGAGTGTCAATGCAACGTAAACAATGGAAGAATAGAGAGCCATTTCCTTATTAGCAGTGATTAACGAAGACTGAAACAAAGTGCCTTGAGTTCCCTGGCCAAGAAAGTGGGGAAGTATGGAAGGAAGCGCTTCTTGTATAAACCAGGAGAGAAGATCGCTATCTCCTCTCCCCACTCCCTCTTGCTTTAACCCCCAATAGTTTACTAATATTATTATCCAATCATTAAGGTAACCTTATTTTGCTTTGTGCTTTCCTGGGGTATGTGCTGGGATCCTGTTGTCCCTGAGGTCTGTCAATGCTCCGGCCAAGCCGAAGGCAGAATCAGTCATATTCAGTGGCTTTTCCTGTCCCTCCAGCTGGATGGAGTTTGCAGAGCCGGCAATGCTGGCCCAGCTTTGCCACCCTTTCCCGTGCAGTCACTCCTGTGAGCCTGGTCATCTTCATGTCCCCCCTGCAGGGGTCCTGCTTCGGCAGAAGTCCTTCAGAGCTACAACCGGTCTCAATTTTTCACACCTTTGCTGGAGGTTACTGGGGTTTTCTGACAGTTCCCGATGGCAGCCTTTTGTCGTACCGTAACTACCCAGCACAAGTTTCAAAGCTTGAAAAAAGTTCAAACCCAGATTTATAATATCAACTTGCTATTTCTAAGCCAGTCTCATCCTTTCTGAAGGTCTAACTCACAAGTTTTGAACCGCTTGTGTTTGCAATGTTCAATCCAACATGGGATGTGCTGATGTGCTTTGGCCCAAGGTAAAACCAACGGATGCAGTTCACAGGTGGTAAGGCTTTTCTTTAAACCAACAGCATCTACAAGTCAATATTTTTATAATAATAGTTGAGACATTTTAAACTATTGCTACATAATGTGCAATATTTGATATCAATATTAGTTATTCTTGACTTCCAATAGTGTCATGCAGATTGTCTGATGTGTACTACAAATCTGCCGTTCAGAAAAATACACTGAGCATAGGAATTCTTTGTGAACTAGAGTTCCCAGCTAATCCCCAAGGTTCCAGTGTAATTTAAGGAAAGCAGTGGCCGTGAGACGCCTCACATAACACTATTTTAACACCCTCATTCAAAAGAATTCTCCATAAAGAGAAAACTAATTTAATGACGGATGGGGAAAAGAATGTCTTCCTAGCCACTAAAAGCATCGCTTATTCTAAAAGAGATAAACAAGCTACCTTGCACTCAAGGATAAACAAGGCAATACCTTGTGGAAGTAGGACAGGACTTTCAGACAAGTCAACCAGCAGAAATCCCTCGTGAACAATCTGACAGACTTTCCAAGGGGGTGTCATTAGCCCTGCAAGGGAAAAAGAATCCCTTGATTCATAAAGCCTTCGAACGCTCAAATGCAAACCCAACAGGCAGTGAGCTGTGAGATCTCCGGAAGAGAAAATAAGTGGAAATTTCATAAATTTATCTTACAAGACATTACCCTCTGGTTTTGCAACAGCTTGCAGTCATCCACCGGCCAGGCTGCATCCATCCATCGTCTCTCATATTTGGTGGAAGCTCTTCAGAGCAGGGACCATCTTTTGCTGTATGTTTTTAGGGCAGGTAAGGCAAAGCAATCCTCCATCCGTGCCTACGATCTACAATGCCACACCACAAATCGTAACAGAGCAAGATGTTGCTGTGTGCAATTAACAGAGCATTTTACTGATGGCTAAATGGCAGTTCTCCACATTTCAGAATAGGAGAAAAGGGGAGAATGAAACACAGCCAACCAAATTTTAACTACTGGATACATTAGCCAAAAAGCTCAGACCTACCAGGTAGGTGTTTTCTATAGACAGTCAAGGGAATTGTTTCTAAAGCATGATTCACACTACCCAACAGTAAATGTCAAAGGTATTCATAAATTGTTGGTTTTAAGTTATTACTGACCCTCTGACAGTGATTCTGTCACTTCCTCAGCATTCACAGTGACACAGTATTAGACAACTAAGTCCAGACCAAAAGCTTTAAATTGCAAATCTCTAACTTGTGAAACAGCGCTACAAGCTCCAGAGCCTCTTTCGGACGCAGTGACCTACTCTTCATCCTGCTGCTCCCTCGTGGGGGGCTGCCTCCACTTTCGACACGGACCTTGCATACCCTTCTGCAGTTCACCCCGCTCACAAGGTTAGCTCTCAGAAGTCGCATCCGCTCTACCTCGCTCGGCAGGAAACTAAAAAACTCTATTTTCTTTAGTATGGCAGGACACCACAAGTTTACCATCCTGACCTGAAGACAGACACCGTTCCTTCTGGCAACCTCCTACAGCAATTACCAACAGAACAAAGTAATAGGAAATTGTTTCTTTTTGTTTCTTTTTTTTTTTTTAATTTTTTTTTTATTTATTCCACTGGGTATGTCAAGGACAAGCTTTCCTGCTCTTGCCTTTTTATAGCTGATAACTTATGTGGCCACAAATTCTACAAAAGAGAAGGAAATGCAAAGCTGTTTGCCAAGCAAGCATGAATCAAAAAAAAAAANAAGAGAGAGAGAGAAAAAATAATAAAATGGAAAGGAACTTGATGCCATGTTACAACAGAAGGCTGAAGACACTGGAACATTCACAAGCCTTCCACTGTCCATCTTATACTGATATAAAGGGTCAAATACTCTGCACTGTAGTAAATCAGTCAGTTCAGAGACCAGTTACTACGCGGTACAGCTGGAACGAGGGAGAAAAGTATTAAAACGTGGGCAGCTGCTTTTGGTTCCAAAACCAAAAGAAGCTGAATCAAATTTCGCTTTCATTTCTTCTGAATTTTTAAGTGGGATTTCTTCCAACCTCAGCCAGAAAAGTTTTCAAAGCACTTGTTACAAAATTACAGCAGGCACTTAGAGAAGTTATCATTCAAAAAGGCATCACTTTCATGATATTTTAACATGAGGGACCTCAAGAAAACCAGCCCAACTGCAACTTGAAAGAAACCAGTCAGTCTTCAATTGTAACTTTTCTTTCTCTTTTCTGTGTGCAGGATGTGATAATAATGCACTATAGTACCTTATTCCTCTCTCAGCCTTAGTACAGGGAATCATGTTTTCACCAAGAGTCTCTAACACAGGTGTAACTTTCTGAAAGTCCCAGAGCATAAGAGCTTGATTAATCTAGTCAAACATATAAAATTGTTTTTGCCTGCGCCTGTTTTTTAGAAGTCATGGCTACGTTTTGTTTCTGCTTTTCCTTTCTGTTGCTCAAAAAATCTGCTACGTTTTTCTTACTTCAGTCACTGACCATTTCCACAACATTCACAAGAGGTTTTGAGTAATAATAATTATTGCTGCAAGAAAATCTTTCTGTTGCAGCTAAGACGTGTGTGCATCCAAACTGATTAGTTGAAGGAAATGGTTGCTACAGAGTACTTCATCTCCATGTTTTCCATACTATTTTTCGATTCTTGCTAAATTCCTTTTAAAAAATGATGAAAAGTCCCTAGGGCAGGGAAAGGGGCTTTGTATTATTTCCCTAGAGCACTTGTAATCATGTAGGTGCCGTAGAAAAAAACCCAAAACAATTGTATAGTTCCCTTATTTCAAGCCCACTTTGGGAATAATACACCAGAAAGAACAGGAAATCCTGTTCCTGAAATGCAGATGTCACAGAGGTAGAATACAGCTCCTATAAACACAGGACACTGAACAACATTTTAGGACAAAAGTAAAGATAGAACAATCAAGTAAAATATACAGGAGGAATAATTGGTAAGAAGAATTCATTAATAAAGCTGATATTCACAAGTGACACACCAGCTGCTGAAGAGAGAGCAGCGATACAGGTACTGAATGCAAAGTGTTTTTCTGACCCTTAAGCAGAAAACCAAACTACTTATTAATAGGAAATGCAAACATAAAACATTAAAAAATGAAGTTCTCTTCCATTTTGAATTTGCCAGTTAATTATGAAGTCAATTAATTAACCAGGAAGTAGAATCTCCCTGCAGTGAAATATTAATTTTGGTGCATATTATGCTTGATGACACCCTAATTCCACACCAGATATATGCATTTAATAAAAAAAGCTCAATTATGTGTAGGTGAGGATTCGGTAGAAAGGGACCATTAAAACTACAGCCAAGCATACTTAAAAGTTATACAAGTGCTATTCCACAGCCCGATGAAAAAAAATTACTCTGTAGCCTAAACTGTCTTCCCTGAAGAAGCAGGTTGATCCGGCAACACCATCTTCCAGTTTGGGGTCATGGATTTGAAGCAGCCTGTACCAGATTGCTGGCGACCAAATGTCGTTCCCAACTGACAGTCCTTCACTGATCTACTTGAAAAAGAAGTGGAAAGCCTCCATTTTCTTCCTAATGGACAGGTGTTCCCCTGACACAAAAACCAACCCATCGTTACGTTTGGATGCTAACTGGAATCCTTATGGGTAGGCTAAAAAGAAGACAATGGGTGGAAATGACCACGGAAAGTTAATGACTCTTTTAGCCCCACAGATGGTCACTCTAACTCATAACCCCGGGAAATTGTCTAAAACTCTGTTATTCAATTAGAACCAAAAACCTAGAAAATCTCCATATGAACATTAAATTAGACATGAGTTTGCTGTGGGATAAAGTGTAGAAAAAAGGACAAAGACTTTTTGATACTTACCAGCAGGAAGAGGGCATTTTATCACACCACAGAGCAGGGATTTAATAGCCACCACAGGGCTGTCATGCAGTAACATTTGAATTTTGTATTCACCTTTTAGACATTTCACCATCAACAGAATCTTGTCTTACTGGAAATTGTTCAGAGAAGTGCAGTAAAAATCATAATTAAGCTGGTTTGATGGGAGAAGTCTCAATAACTAAATGTACATACTTCAATTCAGAAAATGCCTAATTAGTTACATATTTATAGTCTTTCCATATCTCTTAAAATAATCAGTATTTTAAACACATCTCCTAATGTTCAAAAAGTAAAATCACTGAGGATAAATAATTTAATATACTGAACACAGATGAATGGCATTCACACGTCAAATACTGACATGACGACGAGATCTTTGAAAAAGTACTGATATCTCCCTCACGAGGAGGACAGAGCAAATTTTAAGACAAACTTTTCAAAACCATGTTTCTGATTAAACAGCCCAATTTCAAGACAGACCAAAGAGCCCAGAATCGTGTTTACAAAGATTTTGCAATATTGGTTACTCGGCTCTCATTGATTTTAGTGGGTTAAAATCTACCAGTTCAATATTTATAGGTATTTAGATATCTGAAATTATTAAGAGAGTCCTAAATCCTAGTATATTCAACGAGATCTAAGCACCTAACTTGCTTAGGTATTTCTGAAAATGCTGGTAAATGCCCAGCAAGCATTTCTGAAATAGTTCATAATATGGGTACAGACTTGTATAGGCAGGGAATAGACCAGGAGATCTACCATTTTGAGACCATTTCTAACATCTTTTATTCTGTGAGACCAAAATATGTATTACAGAGACAATTATTTTTAGTGCTGTCAAGTTAACCTCTTAAAAATAGAAAACAGAGACTTGGGGAACTTGAAAGAAAAAAGAACTAGTTAACCAGACACAGCGGAGTTATTCTTATATGAGGGGGGTGAGCTGAAGGAAAATCAGGTTTTGTTCATCCATTTTTCAGAAGAAAGGATTTAACCCACTTTTCTTGGTGACTGTGAAAGATATCCCTGCTCATTAAGACCTCAGCCATATTCCTCCGAGGTGTGTTTCCATCCTTGTTGCTAAAGTCTCCTTCCTGAGAGAGAAAGATTTAAATTTAAACTCAATATGCTGGACAACCTTTTTATTTTCCATGGTGTCATTGTTTTTGTTCTGCACTTTAAGCTGCCTGACCTGAAATTAGCCATTTATCATACTGCCCAGCTAAGTAAAAAAAGAGTGACTGTACAATGGAAAATGTTGCTGAGGGTCTGTTTCTGTTGCCAAGCTGTATCTAAAATCATTTCTTGATCAAGGTCCAGTCCATTTTATTTTTATCTCTTTCATAACAAAAGAGGAACAACTTGGCAGGAGTCTGCAAACTTTTGGTGGAAAGACAGAATAGCTACCGGGTACCAGAGTATCTGGCAAGACATGCAAGTGTTCCCAGACGTAGCTATCATGAGCACATAAATAAAAACACAACTTATATATTGCACTGCCACAGCCCGAGTGCCTTTTAAATCTGTCTCTGAAGCTGTGTCCATTTGTGCCCAGCTCAACCACGGAAAATTAGAAGCAAATTAGAACAATAATTAGAACAAAATTAGAACAATATTGTTTGCTGGCAGAATACAGAACTGTAAGCCCCTCGGTTTGCAGGTGACAGTAAGCATCGCAACCAGAAGGTGAAGGAGGAAGTTCTGAGTCACAGGAACACACTTAAAACTCACCATCTTCTCTAATAAAGTAATATTCCAAGGGTAAAATTAAGAACATTTCTCTTGCTATTCATGAAGCCCAGACTTTTCCAGAGATTGAATAAGCACACAAAACGTCAAATGGCGATACGTGCCCAGGACCGACCTGTTAGATGTGATTTACATCATCATAGGTTGAAGGTTTCCAGACATTAGTCCAAAAACGCACCCAAATTTTTCCTTTCCAAATCCAGGTTTGCTGCCTGGAGCTTTGGTTGCCTTTCTGCAGAACTGTGATCTGGATCCCCATCAACATCCTTCTGCATCCAGAAGGATGTTCATTATGAACACAAAGCAGTAAAAACAGAATAGTTTCCCAACAGAGCAGGGGAAAACAACAACAAACAACCCACAAAAAAACCCCACCTCACAAACAAACACCCCCGACAACCGAGACAGAATGTGACAATATTATTCAGCTAAGGTCTCTGAAGTTCAAGTATTCTGAACACCCAACTTGTTTCTGACAGGTTCAAGAGGCCACGGGCCAATTTGTTTTATTCAGTAATTTTTCTTTTGGAGCCTAAGAAAGAAAAGTTCTTTTAATATAACAAGAGCTCAAGGTGTATAGTGTATGTTTTCTTATCATCACTTTGCACATTCCACATCTATCCGTATCTCCACTCCCCAAGATTTCCTTTCAAGGAGAACTACTCTGCTTTGCCTCCCTCCACAGTCTCAGTTTTTATACATCAGTTTCATTGTCAGTATTTAAATGGAAAACCTTACACTGAAAGAGCTGCAGACGTTTGTCTCAATCAGTAGCGACTGTATTTTTAAGTGCCTTCACATGCAAGAGTCAAAATATTTACCCAAGTGTTTGTGTCTGGACACAAGACACTCACAGTTACACTCACTTTCTACATGTAGGACTGAAACCTGTACATCAGATTGCACAATCTTTGTCAACATGACTTCGTTATGGTGTTTTACCATCTTTTCCATATTAAAGTGAATTAATATGTACTATTCGGGGCTTATTTGAACACTTCCCTTGCTAGGCCCACATCTTGAGGAACCATAGTCTCCAAAGTAGCTGCTGAAAGAGATTAAAGTCTTTCCTTCTACAAATTTCTATCCGCTACTTTCCAGTTCACAGCAGAGAGTGGTACACCAGTGCAAAATAAGGATATGCGTTTCAGGGTCAATGGTAGTTTTAAGGTCTGGTATTAGAAAAGCAAACTTCTTGTCGATGAGCCTCGTATATATAGCATAAGCTCCTGACTTCACCTGGCGAGGAGGTGTCACTGGCTCAAAATGCTCAGAAACAACTTCTGCTGTAGTTGGCCTTCACAGTCTGTTGAATTAGGCTGTTAACAAAGACCCAGCTAGTTCAACAGGTACAGCGACAGGAAAATAGGCGTTTTTCAGACCTAACCCAGTTCTCAAACACTTGTTCCTAAAATATCCCCTGCAACAAAATAAAAAAAACCCAACCAAACAAACAAAAAACCCAACCCCAAAGCAATGACAAAATGAGGACTTATACTGGGAGTTTTGGAGTATTGCGAATAAAGTATCACATAGGTAAACCCTTAACTTCAACCTGCTGGTTAACTCTTTTATGTCACAACACTACCTGGGCCTTAGCACACGCGTGCGCACACAAGGGTAGAAGTAAACAGAAAAAAAATTATGACCTCCCTTCAAAAACATACTTTGAGGAAAGACTTGGAGAAAGAACCAGAGCCTGAGCAAGGAACAGCAGAGAAAGAGATTGGGAAGGACAGCGTACTGTGGGGAAAAACAAGAGCGGTTCCGACAGTTCATTGGGAAGTTTACCCAGCGGAGCAGGAGGAGGAATGGAGATGACGCCTAGCTCAGAGTCACTGGTGCAAGAGCCACTTTTGTAAGCACTATCTGCAGGGAATTTCCACCACACTCCAGAGGAAAAACTGACAGGCTTGTGCTTGGACCATCTTAAAGGCAAAAAAAAGGAGGTTCGGTATAACGTGAAAGGTGTGGGGAAGAGTTCAAAAATCACACACAATCTTTGTTCAGCGCATTTGGTGAGTTTTGCTGAGATAATTTGGCATATTTGGCACAAATATTATGACAAACAGACTGTACTTCTTCCTACTTTTCTGTCATTGGCAAACCAAATTTCTATTTAAGTCCGCCGGTTGCCGTATTTCATGGGAATTAATATCTGACCTCCGTGTCAGTATGTCAAAAATACAACGTGAAGACTAGTCTTAAATGAACCCTGTCAATGAAAACCAAACAAGCAGTTACCTGCATTAAACAGATTATGCCCAAATACAGAAAATTGATTAGAAGTTACAAGTAGTGCAGATAGATAGGTTCTTCTGGTTTTTCACCCAACACAAATAGATCACAGTCAGAGAAGGAAGTATTTCATTTCTGTTGACTGTTTAATTAAAGTAAACATAAATATTTTAAGTCCCAGTGAATTCATCTATTTTTGGCCTAGAAATGAGTAATTATCTTGTTTGTGACTAATCTTAGAAGGAAATTTATGAGGGGCAAGGGCCATTTTGGAAACACATGGTCTAACGTGAGTACCCGAGACTGCACGAGAGGTATTCTTCTGCTCGCAAAGAGCAATTTATAATTATTAACCTTTTTCAACAAAAAAAGGAATGGAAAGAATTCAGGCTTCTAAAATCATATCCGATTTCATTTCTAATCCTCAACAGCCTTCAGATTCTTTCATATCTTCCCCCTTTCTCCGTCAGCCTAATAATCATTTCATACGCACAGACTCATAAATCATATGTGTCAGCTGCAAAATAGGGAGAAATTGAGAGGCAGTTTTTCCTCTCATTTCTCATCAAGGTGCTGGTATTGTCCTGATTCAAGGAAATACGTTTTGTTAAGCCTGACATCACGTATATGGCTACGTGCTGTGTACCACGTGGGGACAAAGGCTTGATATCAATTTAATCTACAGTAACAAAATTAAGGAGGTTCAGTTACCTGCACTGACCAAGCGAGAAGATCAGTCTTGCCATGGCACAAATGCACATTGGTAACTTTGCAGTGCATATTAACCAAATAGTTTCCAAATACATGAATTTCATGGAGCTTTCCAAGGATTCTGGGGGTGGAAAAATATGTTCCGTTTTGGAGTATATTCAGTCTGTGCCACAGCGCCTGCAGTAGCCATTACTTTTTATACATCTACATCTCGATCAAAGCATTCATCTTCAATAAGCATGACCATTGACATCAACAGAGGTGTTCCAAGTTACTCCAAAAGGAGACGTGTCTGAACATTTTTCATAGGTATTTGAGCAGAGTAAACTATGATCTCATAGAAAAATAGCGTTAAGAAAAAGTTAAGCCACAGCCGTACAGCAAAGCAGAATATTTAGCTGAGAAAAAAATCCTCCCTCCACCCAAGGCAACTCCTCTGTCAGTATTACCTACAAGGTCAGCTTCAGTAAGTTACAAAGCACACGTCCAATTGCCAGAATTTTGCAAGCCTTTTCTGGAAAGTACAGTAGTGCACCTGGAAGATCCATGTATCAGACATTCCCTGTTTGCACCGTCTGTGATCTCGATAGCTTTGATTCATATATCACAGGATTTGTACGAAATCCAGCTGTTGGAAGCATCCTGAAATTTATATGTTAAACCGATTCTATGTGTTAAAACTCTTCTCCAAAAAGGTTATGGCAGCCCAGAAAAATGGACTGGCAGGAATTTGCCAGCTGTATATTTTACTAAACTTCAGGGCTTCGTATAAATGTGCGATGTGTCGTAAGGCTCACCAATGTCAACACATCTGCAGTCAGGATAATATTCCCCTGTGCACTCTGTCCTTGTTAGATACAGTTATAATAGCCTGATAATAAGCATACCCCGGATTTACCAAATGTATTAAGTCTTTATCCGGAATGCTTGGCAGGGATCAGAGCATGATACATGTTAACTATTATTATTATGAATTATCCAAGGGCGTTAAAGCAAATAAAAAGATTTGAGATAAAATCCCGATTCTTTTAAAGACCAGGATAGTTTCCACTGATTTTGACAGAGCTGAGATTTCACTCCCGATCCCTGTCTTTAAAAAAAAAAATCAAAATAAACAATAGACAGCACAATGCTGGGAGGTTGAGAAGAGATGATAGCAAATCCAGAGACAGAACTACATGGTTATGCAAACTTATTATGAAACATGACCATGCTTTTTCAAAGCAAATAAAATAATGTCCAAAAATAGGAGTGGAATAAAGTGTCAATGACACTATTATCCCATTTCATAAAAGGCAACACAAAGATTCACGGAGGTTTGCATCAATGTCTCGGTTTTATGAAAACCAGATTACTTAGCAGCTGAAGAAGGAATTTAAGAAGGAAATTTAGAAGCTGAATTCCTGAGAAGGAATTTAAGAAGGGTTAGGTAAGAATTTTGAAAATATAAACTTTATTAACTTTTGCCTAAGGTCAGTTAGCAGAGCTATTTACCAAGAAGAGAGGATCAGGATTTTGAACCACCGAGTTCTGCCTCCCAGCCCCACATTCAAAAAAGCAGATTTCCAAATACTAGGTACTCTGTAGATGTTACGAAGATCATCTGCCTGCCCTGGTTGTGTCCTTGTGTTGGATGGAGAAAACTGAGACTTCTGCGTATTCTCTTTTCCAAGCAGAAAAAGAGAGGGAAGGACGCGAAGAGGCTTGGTGAGTATCACCAAACTCCAACACAGAATTTTTCACCGAGGTCTGAGGGTCTGAGTTTCCCTATTGTGGTTGCGCCAAGATTTATTAAAGCACAGCATGTGTTCACTTATTTCTATCCAAAATGAACTGAAAAGGCACTTTGCATCTGCCCTCAGGAAAAAAGAGAAGTTTGCTTATTTGGCAAACTTTGTTTAAAAATCTGTTTCTTCCAAGGTTTGTCTCTTTAGTTCTTTTTGTTTGTTTGGTTGGGGTTTTTGTGGCTTTTTGGTTTTGTACATGGGTGTGTAGCTTTCTTCCCCTACCGTACCTCTCTTTCTCCATCTGTTGACCTCACTTTAGCACACAGTTTCCCACTTACTTTGCCAAAAATATATAAAACTTGGGGTGTCTGCTCCAATTTCTTTGTGACTTGTAACTGTATCATTAAACTAACATTTGCTCTGTTATAAAGACGTCCCTGTAACTTTAATTAGGCTCTTCTGTTCCATTTGCTCTTGCGCAGTTGCAAGTGTGAAGTAATGCTTCCACATGGAAATGATAGGGAATGGTCTTCATTATAAACAAGCTGTGTGAAAAGCCAGAAACCTCAGCACTGAGTTTCTCACAGTACCTAGTACTATACTTTCTGCATACAAGATGTTTTCCTATGCAAAATAATATTTTCCTTACCTTGCATTTCCACCAAAGCTCCCTTCTCTCCCTCTACCACCCCTGAATTCTGCTATTCTGTGAACAAGCATACCCCAAATCCTCTCAGAGGATCAGGAAAAAAGGCAATTCCTTGAAAATTCAGTTTTTCAGCCATGGATATGGGCCACACAGCAGCTCACTAGACCCCTCATTTTCACAGACAAGTCTTGGGTCTCTAACACTACTCTATTGCACATCAAGAGTTGGATTAATACCCTGAAAAAGAAAGATTTCATCAGCTAGATTCTCCTGCATCAGAAGGACTAATACAGGTAGGTAATAATGATATTTACATATGAAGTAACCCTATATAATTAGTTTGGGAACAAGTTTCCCTAAGTCCAAAAAGAAAATGATACCAAAATAAGGAAGCATCCCTAGTATCAGGATTAGAAATAATTTTTCCTTATTAAAGTGATTCTTTACTAAATATAGTATGTGCAGGTAGACCCAGGGGATATAATACTTTCTACCACTGCAGGCAACTCCCTGTTATTCCAGCAGTCGCACACTGAACATCATGCAGTATTGCAGGGAACATTCTTTGAAATCAGATCTAGTTATTTTTGTTGATTTATAGCTGTCTCAGTTAATATATCTCTCTTGAGAAGGAATGTTTGCATGTTATGCAGTTTGACATAAGAAGATGACATTGTTTTACCTTTTAAATGGGATGAGGACTATGATCTTTCCTCTTCTACTCTTGTGATCCCTTCTCACTGCACCATTTCTTATTCACATTTTTTTGTTTATGTGCACTCAGCAGGTGTTATTAACGTCCTGCAATAAAGCCATAATCATTACAAGGTGTTCTGTTCCATATAGTTAACATTTTAACCCACAGGACTTGCTTAAGATCACAGCTGAATCAGGAAACAGAAGCCAAATCTCCCAAACTCTAATATTTTGGTTTGATCGTAATATTATCTTTCAACGCTGGCAGATGGATTTTCCCAGTATTCCCCTCAATCTTATATGCAGTATGAATCCAGAGGTATGATCCCTGAAGAGCTCATACCCTGAAAGAACAAAAGACAGCGTAACCTAAAGATCCATTTACAAATATGCTGGGCAGGCCATGACTGACCACCCAGCAATCCGGAGAAAGTGCGTGTCATTAGAACATTCCCAGGTAGCTTGAACAAAGGAGAGAGAACATACCTGTGGCAAAACCAGGAAAAACGTAAAATCTTGCCTCCAAATTTCTTGAACAGGAAATATCTCATTTCATTGTTTCTTAGAGTAAAATATAGCTCAGTAGTGAAGTAGCTAGAGATCACGCTGGAGTAACCATTGCTCTGAAGTATGGCCCCATCAAGAGAGAGACCCAAGATGTGTCAGAAGTACATGAGAACCAACACGTAGCATTTCCCCCCAAAGACTAGCACTGAATGTATCTACGCTCGATCTCATAGAAAGGCACTTTCTGCAGATTTGCTCCTCCCCTGTGTTCAGAAGCATTTAAACATCATACAAAGTGTAAACTCAGATGATGTGGTTTCCTGGTCCTGGGGAAAGTGAGGCTCCTAGGACCAGGTGGCCTTGGAGGTAGTCCCCAGCCATGATCTCTTCCAGCTCCAGGCACTTTAAGGGCAATCCTGCTAGCATCCAGCTTTAGAGCAGGGAGTGAAGCAGTAAACACAGAAAATAAGAGAGACACCATCATGCCAGAAGATTTCTTCTGGACCCTGACAAGGTTCTAGTAGCCGTCTTTGCCACTGTAAAATTCAGAGAATATAAAACGACTGTGACACCTCAAAATCGCTGAGCAAACAGACATGGACCTGTTGGAGTGGGTCCAGAGGAGGACACAAAGATGGTCAGAGGGTTAGAGCACCTCTGATGTGAGGACAGGCTGAGAGAGTTGGGGTTTTTCAGCCTGGAGAAGAGAAGGCTCCTGAGACACCTTATAGCGGCCTTCTAGTTCTTAAAGGGGGCCTAGAAGAAAGCTGGAAATGGACTTTTGTTAAAGGCACGTAGTGATAGGATGAGGGGTAATGGCTTCAAACTGGAAGAGGGCAGATTTAGATCAGATCTCAGGATGGAATTTTTCATTCTGAGGGTGGTGAGCCCTTGGCCCAGGTTGCCCAGAGAAGCTGTGGCTGCCCCATCCCTGAAGGTGTTCAAGGGCAGGTTGGACGGGGCTTGGACCAACCTGGTCTAGCAGGAGGTGTCCCTGCCCAGGGCAGGGGGGTTGGAACTAGGTGATCTTTAAGGTCCCTTCCAACCCAAACCATTCTATGTTTCTACAAAATTAATTCACTTTCCTCATTCTTCAGTCACAAGTCTGGGTGACGAGGTATCTCCAGGTATCTCTTGTGTCCTCCCTAGAACCAGAGATGACTTTGGAAAAATTGATAGATGTTGCTTTTTCGCTGACATACAGAAACTGATTTTTTCTTTTTTTTTTTTTTTTTTTAATAAAAATGTGATGGCTTTAAATGAGTATGAAAAGTATATATTATCATACCACATGAACTTCCCTCTAAAGTCCTCACACACAAAAAAGAGAAAAACACAATAGGCTAATTTCTAAACAAAGAGTTCTGCATTTTCCCATTTTAAGCTGTTTATAAAAACTAAAATCCAGTCAAACTATACTGAGAGTGAGAAACAAGGGCTTTCAATTCATCCATGCCTCTTCCTTCAAGCGTGCCTTTCACCATCTAAGAAAATCCCAAACAATAACAACAAACTAAAAAGCCTAAACTTTTGGCTAAGTTTCCAGCTGCTAATTTTGTCTGTCATGAGCTGCTATTGTCAGTCTGAGGGAGGGATTGTTCCCAACTTTTTTTTTTTTAAAGTAGAAGATGCAAAATATACTCAAAGTAACATCTGTGTTTTCTGATTTTATTAAAGCATTTTGTCTTTGTTATACAGAAATAACAAAACACTGAGCCCTTCCCATCAGTATTCATGACGTCTGCCTTTTCATACAAAACCCTCTGAAAGAAAATTCCCCCTGGAAAAAAAAAAATACTTTCCTTATAAAAAAACAGATTGTGAGACAGATGATTGCATTGTTTAATCAAATTTCCATCTGAAAACTCTTTTCCTAGTTTTAGATTTAGCTCACCCAGTGAGGCACAGGCACTAGGAAGCACGTGGAAGTATAAAGTAGCAGCTCCTCCATTTTATTATCTCCCTTGAGCTTTGCAATTGGCAAATGAAAAAGAAAGTCAGGAACAAAAGTAGTGGACATAAATTAAGCCCCGCTTTTTAAAGTTCAAACTGAATTTTCTTTATTTTTCTACAGCTGTCAGATAAGCAGGGTAAAACCACTAATGCATGTTTAATATATAAAAACTCATAATGTTCAGTAGTACGACCTCCATTGGAGACATTAGTTCAGGCCAGTGAACTTGGAGCAAGCCAAGTGTGGAAATGTGGAACTGGGCCAGTGACCCCCACCAGTGCCTGTCATATCTGCTGAAAGCAAACTTGTCAAATATAGAAGGGGCAGAAGGAGGACAAGAGTATCCTTAAACCAGGGAGCGGCAACAAAGCGAAGATGCCCATCATCTATTCACAGTTGTCTGTTGTTCTGTAATGGCTCTGGCCGTCTCAGGAACAAAAAGTCTGGTTATAGCCTCAACCTTTCAACCTTGGCCGGTCTGGGGGCCTTTCATTTCACAGGCTCCCCAAAGCTGATGAGTGATCATAAAGCCATGATACGCTCCTCGCTGTTATCATCTCTTCAAACATACTCGGTACCAGGCAGCAGAGGAACAGACTATTCCCAGGACTGCTAGCCTGCCATAAGAAAAGAGCCACTGTTCTTCCCCCTCCAGCTACAAAAACAATCTTTAAAAATAGTTCATTGGTTGTATTAATAGTAATTCTTTAGGATTTCTTTTTTTTTTTAAATAAATCCTTTTTTTTTTTTTAAATAAATTTTAGATATCTGCCTTCCATCTCAACGCTGGTTTTAATTTGCCCATTGTATACTTTTCCTTGCGCTTTGGCTGTGGCCTGCTTGCTTCCTGCTCCCTCAGTTTCATTTATTCACTTTTATTCCTCAGCAAAACAAGATGCAACGGCAGGGAAAAATCCACCACGTGATTTCACAGGCAGGGAACCAGGTAAACCCCCGTCACTGTCAGCAGAAGAGAAAGAACCTATGCCAACATTGTAAAAAGACCAAGAAATTTGCAGGAGACGTTGAGCTCTCATATCAGCAAGCCTTGATGAGGTCATTAATGATTTACATCGCTGTTACTGAGAAGAAAGAGCAAAGCTTCGCGGTGCCTGAAGGTGTTTGGTGGGCAGTGGTAAGGTTACCTTGGAGCTGACACCATGGTCTGTGTCCACTGGGTGCTTAAAGCTCCCATGACCAGTCCTGAACTACCAAAGCCCTGGACTCCACTGGATGCCCTGCATCTCTCCGAGAGCCTTTTCCCTGCAGAAGGCAGCAACTTCCACCTGGTTGGCAGTACCCCACCTCTCCTCGGCATGGAGGACTCCAGCTTTCACCAAGCTCAAAGTTCCTGCACTTTTTCCTGTGATCAGGCACTGCTATCCTTGAACACCACCACACTGCAGCTTCTTACCTCTTTGTTAGAAAAGTCTTGGAAAGCACAATATGGCTCTAGCTAATCCACACGTGTCTCCCCTTCCCCTAACTGTCACGGCACCACATCCTTACATTCCTGCGAGGTCTTCAGTGTTTATTTCCCATTTTCAACGTATTGCTTTCATGACTATTCCATATTTCCAATTATCCTTTTGAAAAAACATGTTGCAAGCTGGCTCCCTGATTCTCTCTTCAGCAAGACATCAGTGGTTGCTCTTCTGTGAAAAGCAGATGTCTGGGGGCTGTTTTCACCCACGACTTCTGATAGCTGTCTGTCCTACCTATCCAGCCACGCATCAGCAGTTCCCAGACGTGAATGAGCCTTACTCACTGGGGAATACCAAAGTTCTGCTTTTTTAAACACAAGAAAGTCTGCTGGTGCTTACCATTTCCAGCTCAAAAATGTCAAATTATATTTTCTGGTTTGGGGTCTACGCAAAAGAAAGAAAGTTTGATTGAAGAAGAAAAGACTTAATTTTATCCTCTTCAGTATGAATTCCTGCAGATCAGATGAGAAGCCTGATGTTTCTTACTATACAAAGCCCTCTTTGAATACTTTCACACCAAACTTATGTTAGGTTTTGAACACATTTTCTTATTCTGAAGTTAATGTTATACTGTGATGACTTTCAGACTTCTTGTGTCATATTGCTAAAAGATAACTTCTTAGGACAGTCAGTTCCAGGCTAGGTGTTTTTAAGAGAAAGATTAAAGATTTTCATTTAATTTCTCATTTTGTTTATTCTATTGCATGAGAACTTCAGATAACTAAACTTTAGAGTTCTGAATGAGCTACCAAAACACATATCTACAGCATTTACAAACACAAACTTGAACAAAATACATACTGTCATGTGCGTAACTGCTGGGTTCAGTCCCAGAGAGGTAGGTGAGGCACAAAAATCAGGCTAACGCACCTAAGAATAGATCATTAGTGCAGACTTTTAAGTAAATTATTTGTATGTGCCTGCCTTCTCTTGAGTTAGCTTTGCACACTTGGCAGGAGCCACAGTTCAGCATCCATGCTGAACGCTCCTGATGGGATATCTGAGGGCAGAGTCTCAGTTCTCCAGTAAACTGACCCACTCCATGCTCAGCCGTTGGAAGAACATATTTTTTCTTCCAAACACCAAGGAAGAACTCTGGAACGATACTAAAGAATTAACAGTATTTATATGACAACCATAATTAAAGTTAACAGTGAGGTGTTAACGGTCAGTGAGGTGTGTTTACTCTAGCTTTTACTGCATCAAATACAACAGTTAAAATCACAGAATGGTTTAGGTTGGAAGGGACCTTAAAGATCATCCAGTTCCACCCCCCTGCCATGGGCAGGGACACCTCCCACTGGACCAGGTTGCTCCAAGCCCCATCCAACCTGGCCTTGAACCTCCAGGGACGGGGCAGCCACAGCTTCTCTGGGCAACCTGTTCTAGTGACTCACCATCCTCAGAGTTAAAAATTTCATCCTGAGATCTGATCTAAATCTGCCCTCTTCCAGTTTGAAGCAATCACCCCTCATCCTATCGCTATCTGCCCTTGTCAAAAGTTCCTTTCCAGCTTTCTTCTAGGCCCCCTTTAAGAACTGGAAGGCCACTATAAGGTGTCTCAGGAGCTTTCTTTTCTCCAGGCTGAAGAACCCCTACTCTCCCAGCCTGTCCCCACATCAGAAGTGCTCTAACCTTCCAATCACCTTCATGACCTCCTCTGGACCTGCTCCAACAGGTCCATGTCCTTCGCATGCTGGGGGTGCCAGAGCTGGACACAGTATTCCAGGTGGGGTCTCAGGAGAGCAGAGCAGAGGGGCAGAATCATGCCAGACACGGGTACAAACTGAGAGCGCAAGCAGACATGCTGAGACTGAGCTGTCGTGTGGGCTCAGGCTAAGGAGAATCTTCCAAAACATACCCAGGGCGAGAAGCCGGAATTGAGAACTGACAGAACGAGGACAGATGCAAGAACGTGGGCCAAACGAGAAGCTGCAAGATGGACAACTGGCAAATTGGCCCAAGATAACTGCAATGTAGTTCCCATCAGAGCCAAGCTTGAAGGGTCCCTGCTGTTCATAAATACCTGCGAACCTGTTCCGCGTGTAACGCGCACATGCTCTACAATTTGCTGTTATGACCAGAATCTCTGCAGCTTGACTAGTCTACGCATGGCGTTTAAAACTTCAAGCCATGTTGGTGAACCTGTAGTTTCTCAGAGTACAATATGTAGAAATTTTAATTATATATATAGTTTGCCTTTTTAAATGTAAGAAGTTACACACTAACTTATGGAAACCTCTAAATACAGAGGTATTAAAAGGATGGCAAGGTCAAGTTCTCAGAACTCAGAAAGCCCGAGAAGTCAGAATTAAGGTTGGCCACACAGCCCTAATCGAACTCTCTGTATGAATGCATCTGTGTGATAAAAACTCATCTATCCCATTGGTGAACCTCTAGGCCTCTCCTTTATTACTCACCTTCCAGCTGATCAGGCTGTGATCCTGAGTCTTCAGCGCTCAGTTCAAGGTCATTCCTAAGGGGGTCTGTCTTGTCAACTGAATGAAGCAGAGGCCCTGTAGAAAAATCACACATGATCGTGCCATTAAAGGCTGCATCACATTACACATCATATTTAACACCGTTTTGTGTGCATAGCAGCATAAATGCCTATTCCACGGCTCTGTCAAGCTGCAAGAGGCATCCCTTTGGAGGGAGAGGATGCTTTGACCACACAAGCTCCTGTCATGCAGCTGGGGTAGTGTGGAGTACTTGGCTCAATTTCACAAACCGTATGTGTGTGTGCCCTCATTTTCCTTTGTGTTTTTGGCTCTGCCATGCAAAGGGTCAGAGTGCATTACTGAACCTAATGAAAACTTCCCCACATCTGGGCAGTAATCTCTTCCCTTTGCCTGCATGTAACACAGATAAGAAAATAGAGATTTACTCCATTTAAGGGTCACAATGTGAGTGAGTAGCACACCCAGAGATGGGACTCCCTTTTCCTGGGAGAATTAGGGATAGCGGAATTTAGAAGGCTTAGTGACTTCTAGCAGATCTTTTTTAGCAGTTCTTTTAGCAAATCACATTCCCCCCCACTCAGATTTCTTTTCAGCTCGCTTTTCTGCTTGTTATTTTGGGGGAATGAGGTGGGAAGTGCTTGTTTGTTTGCGGAGCATTTGGCTAGGTTGGTTGCATACTTGAGTCATTTCCCATTACACTGATACTAAACATTCCCTATAAACCCTAACACCTTCTCCTATTATGTTCCTAGCTCACTGACTCCGAGTTTTACTCTAGAAACTACTTCCTTTCTGTGCTACCTGTTTATCCTAACTGGAGACCTCATCAGCTTTCACGAAGACCCAATAGACAAGCATTTAAAATACAGGACAAAATACGGTAAATTCTCTCATTTCAACAAAATAGATAAAATTCAAAAGGCTTCTCACAAGTGGCGTTTTATGAGGGCTCGTATCTCACAAGGGCTGCATTGCTTGATTTAGCTCTGTCCCTGGCAGGAGTTACATAGTTCTTTTTTCCTGCAAAGTTATCTTTCTTGATTACTTTTAAGGTTTGGTTCTATATCTGATGCAATATATGTAACTTTTTTTTTCATTAATAAGACACGTTTAGAGGTCAATTTTAGTGTTGAATTTTCATTGTTTGTAAATAGGTTTGTCTTTTATTTTATGTGACATATTAACAATCAAAAGGTAGTCAAACTTTTCTAATAAGAACAATAATATTTACCTGCAGTGCAAACAGGTTTATATGATCAGAGTTCCTCCACATAGTATGACCAGTTTTGTTCTATTACATCCAGATTTGTTTTATCTCTTAACATATCAGCACTGCTCTACAGTGTTTGTTAAAAAAAAAAAACACAACACACAAACCAACAAACAACAAACCAACATATCCCTTAGGTAGAATTTTATGAATTGCCTGTCAATTTTGGATGTACAACCACCGTTTGGATGAGATCCGCCTACCCCAGGTCTATCAAGCAGCTCTGAAAACACTTCAGGTTTCTTGTATGTCAGCAGTTCAAATCCTAAAGGTGTATTTTTTCTGAGTGCCATCTCCTCATTTTGTGTCTCTCTGCTTCTCCCCTGTACCACAAACATGTATCTCGTTAGACTACATAACATCCATGTTTAATTATCCTTAGCAGACTAAAATTTGCCAGTTTCCATATGGCTGATCTGTTCAATCTGCCCGGTTTTTCATGATTTATTCAGGAAAATAAATGGCAATTTACAAAAACAAATTCTTTGTTTCCCCACAGAAAGACCAGTTTCTATTCTCTGAGCCAAAAAACTAGAACTAAACAATATGTACAACAGAAGCAGATGTAGCTATTATAGTGCGGCCTGGTGCTTTGAGAAAAGGGACAGCATGAGTAAGATTAATGCATTAATACATTTACTTCAATGTGTTTAACCTTTTCTACTTAACATCACTCACGTTATTCTTTTGAGTGTAAAAAAATTTAAACTTCTTCACCCCCCGTTTGCTGGTCTGTAATCCCACCACCAGAACCCGGCATTGTTATGAGTATAAAAAGGAAAACACTGAGAGTGCACATTTCTAAATATAATCAGCGGGAGCTTTTCGGCTCGTAAGCAACAATCTCCGCTGTTGTCAAATTCAGCATTAAACCAATGGATCTATTTTGTATCAATACACTTTAATTGGTTTTCTGGATGACATCTCCACAGAATAATGCCAGGATCAGGAGTGAGTACCGGGGGCTGTATTAGCAGAGTAAACATTAAGTTATTATGTCCCTTTCAGAGAGCACAAAAGTTACTCTAGCTTGAAGCCATATGGCCTAGAAGCGTGTTGACGTATCTCAGCAATAAAGGGTTATGTTACAGAAGGGACCATGTCGAGGACATCAGAAAAGCTGGATCGGCTACTTGACCAGTGTCACATCACTGAACCCGGCGTAAAGAGCTGGAACAAAATGCCATGAACTCATCTGCGACCACTGTCTAGGAGCGGGGACCTTTAACAATGGCAGCACCTGCCAGATCGCCGTTCTCCTCCTCAATAAAGTCACCAACAGCCCCCTCACTGTTCTGTCATGTGCCTGGCACAAGGCCCCTATTGTTACCAGCCACTCTCACTCCAATAATTTCTCCTCTAAATGACACTGCACCACCACAGGTCATTTCAAGGGGACTGAAAATAAAGATTTTGCATCTGTTTTGAGTTGTAGGCACCAAGGGGGAGGGGGAACTCGAAACCCCTTGATAGCTGGCAAATGGTAATAGCAAAATGTCTCTATTGTTTGTGTCTGAACAAACAACCATACTACATGAGAGTTTTTATTGTCCTCAAGGCAATCTGCCACGAATGCTCCCCTTTGCCCATACTCTACAAAAAGAGAGGGGGGGAAAAAAAAAAAAAAAGATCACCACAATAGTCACAGTTAGGAAACCTTAGTGAGAGTTTAATGACCAGCTACCAACTAATGGATGGTGAGTAACATATGGCAGAGCTTGGCCTCTTCACATATTGATTAAAAATAATTTAAAATTTAAAGCCAAGTTTGTTTGACAAGGTTCCAGCTTCTCAGCAGCCACTTAACAATCTGAATAAATCTGAAGGGGAAAAGCTTAAATTCTAACCCAAGGCAAAGCAGAACAAATTCATTGTCACATTACATAATTGAATCTATTACATTCACCCAAGATTAACAGCCAACACTTAACGATTTTCACCCCTTACCTAAAATATTTACTGATGTAAACAGCAAAGCTACTCTTTGTAATATTTGGTAACCTTTTTAGAGTGCCTTTATTAGACCCTCTTTATTAAACGTGAACATTAATGGCCAAAATCAAGACCTGTTAGTCACATTTTAACCACATAATATTATTTAATGCAGCAGAACGATTCTATTCTTATGTCCTCGAAGCACCACTCGAGTTAAATGGTCATATTTTTATACACATCTTTGTGTCCTTTTCTAGCATGATGAATGTCAGAAGCTGGAGCACTTGAGATAATTGTTCTTACTGGATGGATTTAAATAAAGTCTAACTGGATTACTTTTTATTTGCTTTCAAAACCAGCTGCACACACTAGAAAATAGATTAGATAATAGCATAGAAATTGCACTACCTGTCTCTACCAAGAATCAGATGTGCAGCTAGGAAGATTCCAAGCAAATGAAAGGAACAAAAAAATGCTGGTACTGATTTTTAAATGGTGACTATTTGGAAATGGAAAAGGCAAATGGCCCATGCAGCCCAGCTATATACACAGTAAGGATCTGGATAAAGACTTTGGATATTTGGCAGCTGACAGACTGGTGGGTAAAGCACTGAGTTGGTAAGGGGAGGTCTGAAATCTGCTCCCAATTCAGGCGCTCAGTAACCTCCGCCATGTCACTGCATCTCTGGCTTCTCTCTTATTTTTTTTGCAGTGGCTGCCCCAAAGTGTCCCGAACTTTGCCAAGGCTCTACCTGTTAATTCAACACAGAACAGTTCCCAAAAAGAGGGTTCAGAGCTGAGGCTCTCCCTGGTCTTCAGCCCCACTACGAACATGGCCCTTACTTGACAAAGGCAAATGGCAGGTTTTAAAACATTAAAGATTTGTCTTTTGGAGAATGTCACACCCCAAGTACTCCAGAGAACACCAGGGCCTACCTAAAGTAGCAGTGAGCTGGCATATCTGCGGGATTTCCACAGGGTACCATGGATCAGCTGAACTGGCATAAACTGCAGGATGTGGAGAGGGCAAACTGATAGTGCAGATCACCTGGTTCCTGCAGACCATTGCTAGAAGACACAACAATACCCAGAAGCAGTACTGGGGACTGCTTTTTCAGGTGAGAAGAAACAGCAGGTGACGGAGGGGAGACGTTAGAAGAGAACACAATACCGATGACACGATGGCGTATATAACAGGTTAATGGCAGAAATGATGGGGAAAGAAACCTCTTGCCCCTTTTCTAAGGAGCAGCAGCAGCGTGGAAGTAGGCAGCACAACATTGGAGATGCAGGTTGGCTCTTAACCAAGAGGTCGGTGGATTACGTGTGACTTTAAAATATTTTAACAGGTTTCACTTGATTATTTCTGCTTATTTCTCTTAATGGGATTACTAAGATAGTCATTAAGAACTCAATTTATTTCTAGAGCTTCTCTGTTATGCCAGCACATTAGTACATGGCAGAACTTTGAAAGGGATTAAGGCACGTACTGATGGAGACAGAAATAGAGCTCCTAAGCTGCCACAGGAGTTAAGACCTCACTTGTTTAAGAGCTTTTAAAAGAACAACAACAACAAAAAACACTGGATACCAAAACACCACCTTCAAGCACCTATGCATGTGTCAAAATCCGTCTAGGGACCATGCATTATTAACTGCAGAGTGCTCCTCAGAGATAACAAAGAATGATTGTTGTGTTTCACTGACTGGCAACGGGAATGCAGCTAGAGATTTTTTTCCAAGGTCACACAGGAAAATCTGTGTCAACACCAGGATTAGAAGTGAGATCATCTGGCTTCCAGCTCCATAAAATCATCCTTCCTCTCCAAAAAAATTACTTTTCTTTTCTAATAATAAAAGCCACTACAGGAAGGGGTGGTCTTCTGCTTTTGTCTTTTAACTTCAGAAATATAAGGAATGATCAGCTCTGGTCCTCCCTGCATTTGGCCTTCCTAGATGCTTCCTGAACACAGCCAATGCACACTCAATGCAGGGAAGAGGCTAAAAGCAGCTTCATTCTCATCTCATTCCTTCCCCTTCGTGCTCCCAAACAGCAAGCAACATGAATTAAGATTCGAATCAAACTAATCCTTGGCACACCCACTTCTGTTTTGGGTATCTTTGCGGAATCTGACCACATCCCAATCTTCAGTGTATTTTTCCAGTCTACAAGGCAAGAAGTGCTGCTCTCCATCAAGAGACGGGCAACAAAGGTATAGACTAGTAACTTGCTAGAAATAAACAGGAAGGTAGATTTTTTTCAAAGCAGTTTCCTAAATCAAGGTTAGTGCTTTGCCTGTTAGATCCTCCTTCATCTCAAAAGACTGAAGTAGGTAACTGGGACTTGATGTGGATACCAGGATCATCTTGTATTAATGCATACCAGCCAAGAGTGAAACGCCAAATGTATACAAATTTGGGACATTATCAATTAATTTTGGTATTTAGCGTACATAGAATGTGTTATATATGTTTAGTTGATTTTCCTATTTATAATGTAAGCATGCCACATTGGCATGAACACACAAACAACTTCTGCAGGACCGCAGCTGCCGTCTGAGCTTTCTAGCAGACCAGGAGTATTGACTAAATGTCCACTGCAATTATTTTCTTCACACTGTTATACCAAACATTTTATAAGTCTGGGATTTTTAAAACAGAATAAAACTGGAGATCTTGTAGAATGCACATAAATGCCTTCCACAGAAAATATGCTCAGAACATCAAGTGTACCATCATTTCCTCTCAGGGAATTGCATATTGCCCATAAACATCATTAGAGTTTATGCGCACACAAATGGTCTCTGAACTACTTGTCATTAAAGTTAATTAAAATTTCCTGTCTGAAGAGAAAAACAATATGAACTGGGAATGCATTTGGACAGTCCTTGTGCTCTATGGTAGGGCACGTTGCAGCTGAAAGAGCCGCCAGTGAGGAGGAGCGGAGAAACACCACACTGAAGAAGAGCAAGAGAAGGCAGGAGAAGCGCTGCAGCCTTTGCCCCTGCCAAGGACCTTGGGTCTTTCTGCCCAGCGTCGGGATGCTAGAATTTTCATCACGGCAAGTATTCTCCAAGGGGAAAGCAAAGAGGGATTAAGAAATCCTCAGTGAACAGGTCTAATCCTGTAGTTTACTGAGCACTCTGAAGGTCTCCTCCCGAGGAAGGAAAGGCGAGCGCTCAGGACTTCCCAGGGAAAGTCAGGGAGCCACAGGCGTTTACATAACATTTGTAAAAACTGCTCCTGCCGCAGATATTTTTAGGGCCATGAAGGACTTCCTCCTCCCTTCTACCAGCAGGTCAAGTAAAAGTCTGCTGCCCCGAGCCCTGCTATCTTTCTTAGCAATCTGATTAACATATGGACACACTCTGGCTTACTAAAAACAGGAAATCAATTTGAAAGGCAAGACAAATATTATTTGCTTTCTTCCCATCTGCTGTGATATGTGAACACGCCTGCTTTCAGCAGTGATACGGGGTTATTGATTTAGGATATTTATAGTGTATATGCTGTTATCAGGCCAGCTATCAAAGGGCTGTAGGAAAGGCTGTTTGACCCTACAGGCTATTTAAACATGTAGTTGCTTAAAAAAAGTCAGATTTTCTTATTCAAGTTGACAGCAATACTATTTCATGTCATGCCTAAAGATACCGTTTCCTGCTTTGCCATCTACTGCTGTTTGATTGCAAGTCAAATTAAATGTAATTGTTAAAGGTCTCTCCTGTCTGCATGGTGACCCCAATGCAATTCCAGGCTACTGCTTTGACCCTCTGGGTCTGCAAAAAGCTGGTTTTCACAGCACCGTTGCCTTTTTACCCCTAATAAGGCTGAGTCAATTTGCTAGAGGGAGCACAGAAAGCCAGAGGACCCTTCACCATAAGCACAGGCTGCCTTTTAAACAGACGAGTTTTAAGTAGTCTATATATAAATAATCAAACCCAATAATTCTGAAGTGGCCACAGATAACTATCTAAAAAGGGACAGCATATTGTGCTCCCAGCGGTAGGCTGGGCCAAAATGTGAAATATTGGATTGGATCGCTGCGGAGAGTATATAAGCAGTATCTTTCACAGTAGTGTTGCGTTCAGTCCATAAACACTTCTCCACGTTGCTCAAGCCTTACTAAAAAAACCTCAAGTTGTCAGGAGGACTTATTTTGCAATGCCAACCAAACTGAGAGCTGGCGCTCATGCAGAGCTCCACACAGCAACGTCAGGCTCTGCCAAGGGACACGGTCCACACACACGTCACCGCATCTCCCTCAAGGGTAAGCTAAGATGTGCACTAAATTACACAAAGGCTTATGCCCGTCTGGTCAAGAAGCAAAGACACGATATTAAATATATGTGCCACAAAGACAGATCAGCCATAGGACACTCCATACTTATAAGGAAATCCTCAAGACTGAGCCATATTTTCCAAAATTTTTGCAAGCATGAATTCATATCCAGGAAAATGAAGTTTTCCTAATTTGCCGATCCTTCATGCCTCTCACACTATTAATGTTAAATACCACATTTTCTGAGATGCAGGTGGAACTCTCTGTATTTCCCCTTTCTTAACTCTTTCCATGAAGTGTCAAGTATTGCCATTTAATTTGTCTTCACCGATTCAGAATTATCATTATAGGTTCTTTGCGAACTCAGGCAGACGTCCACACTTCGGTTTCCTTCGCGTTGAAAACATCTTGCCTTTGAAAATGCAACTGGAAAGTTGTTTATTTGAATGAAGTCTGGTTGTCTGGAAAACTACTGTTAGATGGAAGTACTACCACCGCTTTTCCTGGGTAATGGCATCTCCTGGGAGGCGTGTTCCACGGTTCAGGTGCCCTTTAGAACCTGTGCCATTCTTGCCGATAGCCACAATGGCGAGTAACTGGGTTTGGAAGATTCCCTTACACATGAGCCAGGCTCCAGTTCCCGCTCTGCCATTTTCCTGGGCAGTCAGCCCATCACCTCATGGAAGATCCTCTAGGCCAACAAGTATTCTTAGGAGAATGAGCACCTTTTTGGAATAGATGACTATGACTGATGCTTCTGGAAGTACTGGGCTGTTCATGTGACCATCTGATGCCCCTTCCAGCCCTGTTTCTCTGTCCTTTTAAGCAGGAAATAACTGGAGAAAATTATAAGGTGCTGGAATATAAACTATAAATGAATACACGTTAGTTATTAAGTAAAGCATTCAATAATGATAATTCGTGAATCTCTAATTATCAATAGAAATAAGATATTGAACAAGTATTTCATGTGTGTCATACAGATAAATCACTGAGCTGAGACGCAGGAGACCAGGATGTGGTCCCTGCTTCTACCAAGGACTTCCTACAGGCATTTAATTTGCCTGCTGAGGTTGTCTACTAGGGGGTAGGGAGCTTTCTTAAAGAGCTCTTGGGCAAAAGAATAAGCCCTGCCCTTTCCCTGCAACTAGTAGAGCATTCCTGCTATTGGCAGTCAGAGGCCTGTATTAAACAATTTGGGACATTCCTGCCTCACCACTTTGTACTCTCATCTCACTTTCTTCACGATTTAGACTCACGCTCTGCAAAATGAGATAGTGTGATGAAAAAAAAAAAAAGGAAAGAAGTTAGAGAAACCGCTCTGAGAAAACTCAACTGGTAGGTCTCCCCAAAGGGAAAAAGGCTGTGGGACAAATATGCATATCTCCAGCTGGCAAAAATGATCTGCAAGAAAACATTGAATTTGCCCACTGATGGTCAGAATACAGGCCACTCTTAGGTCTTACCTAGACCTACGTACTCCCTGCACACCGTCATTGGGTCCCAGATAACAGAGCTGGCACTGGAACTGTGATTGAACTCAGCTTGATGGAAGCCTGGATCCTTCAAAGGATCCAGAAAGGTCAAACTAAGGCAAAGCCCCTCTAGAAAATCCCCAAATCTGGGACAGGGGCAGGGCCTGTCAGACCTTCCATGCCACAAAGGATTTGTGGACCTGAGGCCTTCACACAAGAATGAGTGGGAGTAGCTGAGAGAAGGATGTCTCCAGAGATTCAGAACGGGTCAAGGTCAAAATGGATGGGGCACGGCAGAGTAACGGTAGCTATTTGCAGCAACGGAGAGATGCGCTGATTTTCAAAGCTACTTGGCTTGAGGTAACTTTAACAGCAACTGAAGTTTAGGAAGCAGTTCTGTGCCTAGAATCTGAAGAAGCCATGAGGTCATGACAAAGACTTGGTTTAGTTTCAGTTGATGCGTGACGCCACTCTAGTAAAGTCCCCTCTGCAGCAGATGATAACTGGCTAGCAAACACCTGGCTACAGTTTTAGGGAAGTCCAAGAAGAAAGACTTGAACTAGCAGCAGGTTACGAAATCAGCTGGGTTTATACCATGTTATAATGTCGCTCAGATGCAACGGGGACTGTTGTAAGTCACTGGCAGTGAGCACCCTGGCAGAACAATTCCAACTCTGTGCACAGTGCGTTTCTAAACGTCCAAGGGTTGTGCTGGGAGTTACTCACCACATAGACCCTGCCTTGGCCTCCTGCCTAGGAATGATTTTTGACTTCTTCCAATTTTCACTGTCAGTTTCTTCCATCTTTCGTCTTCCAAGGCATCTTGCTATCCCCTCATAGGGAAGGTGTGAAGGATGGCAGTCTTTTCTAACAAGCATAATTTGCAACAGAACTTGCAGAATTAATTTTCAGGGTCAGGTAACCCTCGTGTCTCAAAGGTTCTAACACATTATCACAGTAACTGCTTCTCCTGACCGGAAGAAGCATATAATAGGAAATCCTGACATCTGGAAGAGCACATCTGGCAACCATAATGTTTCCAAACTTGCTAAGACTGTCAGCCTTTTACACCAAATTATTACTAACTTCCTGGTGTCGTGTTCTTTCTTTACAAGGTGTGCCCATATCAGTCACGTTTATCCCATTGAGCAGCATCAATTCTATAGTAATCACCTGCTTATCTGTAGCGCACTGAAACTTTCAAGGTATTCCTGGTGCTGGTGAAAAGTCACGAAGTTTCCAGTGAGTTGCTTCTCAGTTGTTCAGAATTATATGGCTGTTGAAAATATCCAGTCCAAGCTAATAAAAAGAGCATAGGAAGGAACATAAAATCTTCTGATTCAGGCCTTAAGCCAATCTCTTCCTACAGGGGATAGGAAGAAGCCCTCAAGTGTACTCAGATCTACTTGACACGAGGTTTCTCATGTGTTTCTCTGGAGCGCTCTGAGGTTGCTGCTGTCAAGCATGACACGACGTGCCCAAAAAGGAGTCCCTATGATACACTTAAGCATGACAAGACCATCTTTCACACATGGTAGAATAAATCCACAGGAAAAAAGGTTGTCTCCAAACAGTTAGAGTCTATCAAAACAATGTGGCATTCAAAAAAGTTTCTGCAGCCCTTTCACCAAAGTAAATTGCTTTGGTCTTCAAAGGCACCTCATTTGCTAAGTTGATGTGATTTTCTTCCTCTGTTCAAGTCCTTTCTGGTGACCTTTTCCACTTATCAAGCCAACCTTCTCCTCTCCTACCTCTACCAGTGTAACTCAGAGACTACCACCCCATTAGGGCTTGGAGCTCCCATTCAGCCTGCTCTTCACTTCTTCCAAATCCATCTTTTCATTCATTGCTGCTCTATCTTGCCAGCACTTTGCAACTGCAACTGTACCTCTGCACTTGCTGATAAACATCTAGCACAATGTTTGTTGGCAAATAGCTGATATATAAAATAACATGCAGAAATCACATCTCCGATGTCTTGTGCGCAGCAGCAAAACATACTGCTATTGCTCCAAACATATTACAATGGGCCAAACGATAATGCTTTTTGCTAGAGTTGTTGGCTTTTTCTGACTCTTATTTAATGAAATTTTCTGTTAAGCCAAGAGCAAAGTATAACCTGAGATTGGATGTCCCCATGCCTGGTCCAACAAAAATTGTTGTTTCTAGATGGACTTTGTTGAGAGGAAAGGAGTCATATTTACAATATTCTGTGCATCTGTGTAAAGTTCAGCTAAAATTACAATAACTCTGTGATGCTGCTGATTCACAAAGCCCTGAATTGACTCAATGTTTGGTTTTCACTCTGCAGCCAGAGGTAATTCTCCTCACACATTACCTTCAAGTGTCCGTGCCTTGACATTTCAAGAAATACCAAAGATACTTTTCCTAATTCAACGTGTGCTCCCTGCACAGACAGAGGGCATTTCACCGGAGTCGGTGGAACAGAAACATAAACAAACCCCGGTGCTCTGGTTAGGCCTCCAAAGAGGAATGCCAAACACCTCCCCCTGTTCTCTGTCACTGATACCTCCATCCCCATGGGCCACTGCTGGTGGCCGCAGCTTTTAATCACATGCTGGGCCTCCGATGATTTATCACCCCTTGATAGTTTTTGTGTTGAAGATTCCCAGTTGGCAGCTCGGCTCCCCTGCCCCCTCACCATGTAGCATTACCCAAAAGCATCAAAACCAAAGCAGGAAAATATACTGCCCACGTGGATGCGCTATTAATGCTGTTTAAGAAAACTTTGTTACTGACAGGCCTTTTTAGCAAATAATTAGTAATGCCATGAAATATTTTTAGGAATTATGCAACGGTTATAAAAGTAAAGACTTGGAATCTAGTATAGTGTTTCCAACAGACTGCATGGCTATCCGTTGTTCTCTACATAGTGCATTTAAAAATACAGTCAGTCTTGCTTCTGATAGATTCTTGCTATGAGATTCAGTTTCCTTTTCAGCCCCAAGTTGCTTCAGTGGAACTTCCTCCCTACTTATAGTGAGCAGAAACACTGTGCACAGGAAGAACTCCAGCATTTAGAGTGCCACGATGTGATGTGACGTTCGTGATCTCGGTACATAACCGAGATTTGTCTCATAGAAAACACTGATGCAGCATTTTTCATCCACAGATCTCAAAAGTTTCCTGCACTTACCTCCATTTCAGAGCTGAGCTGACTTCTGAATGCACAGAGCGGGGCGCTGCCCAAACCAGGGTTGAAGCCAAGCTTCCCAGCAAAAAAAGCGCTGCGATAGAGCCAGACATCTCTCAGGAATAAATTTTTTCCGCTTGAGCAGACTCATTGGGAAGTGACAGTGACGATCGCACTTCGAACAAAGAATAAATGACTTCAATCCATGCCAAGACCTCACGCCTATCTTTCAGATTCTGGCAGAAAGGGATTATTCCCACTCAGGTGGCAATGATTGCTGCAGGTGGTGGTGCTGGCAGTGACGAGGATAATGTTGGTCCACCTCCTTCTCTGTTGGAGTTTGTCTGATGGATCCAAACAATCCACCTAGCTCATTTTTCTCTAAAACAAAGTAGATGCACTTTAGTTGTGGATTCTGAACGCAGTTAACCTACACGTTGTGCAGAGGACCCACCTTATTTCAGCCATTGAGTGGAGGAGTTTAACAATTTATTAGGATTTGGTCCAGTGGAAAAAAGACAGGCCCTTTATTCTAATGGGTGATATTTCACTCCTGGTTCCCTTCCTCGCATTTCTAACGCTATTCAGTGGGCTAATCAAAGATACATCATGCTAGTAATAGGGGAATCAGGTTGAAAAACTAAAGAAAGCAACAAATTTTAGTGACAAGCTTACACTTAGATAAAGGCCAAAAGGCAAAGAAATCCAACCTGTCAGTCAAGCATCTTGGAGGGAAATTATCTGGCACATATGGGAGGTCTCACATTAGCCAGGTCGAGGACACAGCTTCAGCGCGTCACTCCTCCCTTCCCACCCAGCTCTCACACTCGGGGGAAGTGGGCTGACGACAGGGAAAACAGGGATGGAGACACATTCATGTCTCATCCCTGCACAGAGCTGTGATGGAACCAGGGGACACATGCTGATGTTAAGAGCTGAAAAATACGTGCACGTGCCACTTTTTAGGTATAGCTTTAACATCTACCAACATTTTGGAGGGTCTTTCCTCATATGACGCAAGCAGCAATTGTTACGCAGATAAGGTGCATTCTTGATACATTTGAACATAATATCCATGGGCTTAGTTTTAATGATACTGAGAACACATGGCCATAAACAAAATCATGTCAATCATCTCGGTGATTATCATCTCTAAAAATATTACTCTGTTATATGTAAATTTATAACCTGTAAAACAATAACTCAGCACGTATCTAAAGATATCTAAATACAAACATGCTTTAATTTATAAAACGTAACCTGCGACACTACCTTACCAAGAAGGGTGCCCATACACAACGTATAACTCACCTACGAAAAAAGGTAACCCACCTCTCACGCAGGATTACGACACGGGCTGCCTTCTCACATCCAGCAGTGCAAACCACAGCTTTTCTCATCACCGGCCGATCAATTTACAAAGGCAGGGAAGGATAACAACTAAATACAACCGATCAACTTAATTGCTAGCACTCAGTATATAAATAGCATTTTTGCATTATGTCATACAACTGCCATTGCCCTACATGGTAACAGGCCCTTAACAAATAGGTGTATGTGAGAACGAGGGCAGGCCAGAACCCTTATAAAGCAAACTGCTGCTTTCTTGCAGCTTTACCACTTCCCATAGGCTGTGTTAGAAGTGCTAAAATGTAAAGTTAACACGCAGGACGTTTGTTTATTGCGTCGTATGGACCAAAGAAGAATTTCCTGCATATGACACTGAAGGCAGAGCATACAAAAATTCCTCTGCAGTCTGCAGAGAGCATTGAACAGACCCTCCTCTGTATTAGCCTTTTTCTCGCATATCTGTGTTTCGAATTTTAACACAGCTGTGAAAGAAAAAAAAAAAAAAAAAAAAAAAGCAGCACCAATAACCTTGCCAATTGGGCATTCAAATGTCAGAGACAAAGGAAAGTTTGGGAGGCAGATGAGTTTGCTGTGGGCAAGGACTGTGTCAGACAGCCAATGACATCACTCCCTGTGCTGTCTCCATCATGATTTTCCAGAACGGGATTACAGCGATGACAGATTCCATTCCAAAACTCCCAGGCAGCTCTTTACATAGATGTTAGCAGAACAAAAGCATTACATGAGATTTCCTCTCTCCGTCAGGCAGCATTTGATGTTCTCTAATCCTCACCTTGGGAAAAGCATCGAGAACCATATGGACTTGCTGAAATCACACAGGATGTCCTGTCTCATAGCTAAAACTTACGAGTTAAGGAACCTCTGCGGGGCGGAGAGGGCAGAGAAAGTAGATAATGTCTTTTATTCCCAAGAAGAGGGTAGGGATACCCCCTAAAGCTATGAACATCACCGTCAGGTGTAATTACCACGGTCTCCATAAAATACTGTTCTGGTGACTTAATGGGGCATATTGGGGAGTAGAAAGAACAGAAAAAGCATCAACATTCTCCGCTGTATTAGAGAATTCTTCAGGAGCCAGAAATAAGTGACAACATTTCAAAAAATTTTTCTGCTTTCATCTTAAAAAATGCAGTCCTCCACTTGTATGGAATTTTGAGCACAGCTGGTTGACTACAGAAACGTCACAGCACTTGACATTTGGATGGAAGCTTTCATTTAAAGTTAGTAACCAGCATTTTCATGCATTTTAACCAAAAGTGACCCAGTATTTAAGAATTTACATTTCCAGTTAATCTAGCTCCCTTTTCTAATTCAATTATCTATTAACTTCTAGCATTGGCGAGAAGCTGTTTTGCTTAGTACGGAAACTCAATCTGATTTGTATCTATTGTCAATATCATCATCTAAAACAATGTCATCAGCATCAATTGCCTGCAGTCTGCTGTGTTGCCCTTGACCTGAGCAGAAATTTTTTCTTCTTCACGGAATGATATCCAATGAGTAAATGAGCAGCTTAAGTCGCATTTTCAAAATTCGGTGTATGCAATTGTGCACGTAACATTTATCCCATTTTCATGCTCTGTGTATTAGAGGAGTGATCAGAAGCTAAAAGCAAAAATAATAGCACGCATTCTTTTAATTACCATCTTTTAACATTGCAGCTCTATCCTTTCCTCAGCCTTCCGTATTCATACACCTCACCGTGAGTATTTGGTTAATGGAAAATCAAAGCAAGTTTAAGAGGCGTTATTGTAAAGAACTGCTTCACGGTCATTATCTAAGTATGTCTTGCAATTTGGAGCCACACTTGAAAGTTTAGGTTTCTTACATTACCCAGCACTCCATTCCCCGCACCAGCCTCTGTTTTATTAACACCAGTGAAGACAAGCCGTGTGTTTCAGATATGAACTCACATGAAAGCCTCTCCTAACTCAGAGCCAGCAGTTGATTCAGGCCCACCTCTGCTTGTTGTATAATTCTCCTTTTGTTCCCTGCTGTATTCTGGGTGTATTCTAGTATTTCTGCAGGGTGATGAAATGAATTTAGATTATGAGCATAGCTACTGGCACGCTGCCCACCCCAAGTGACTCAGGCACCTTCTGCTTTGTTAGAGCGACGTGCCAAGCCCCCAGGATTTATCTGTGTAGGCAACACAATCATAATTCATCGAAAAGTGCAAGGAACGAGCGGAGCATCAGAAAAGCCTTTTACTTTTAACTGCAAGCAAAGGGTTGTAATCAGAACGTATTACATTGCCTGGCATTAACAGGCATGTCACTGCAAGCAAAACCAGTTTCACATCTTGGGAAGTTTGAGAAGCAGACAAACACCGTGACTGTCTTTTTCTTCTTGATGTCCTTGTATAATTGATCTTGAGCTCGGAACTTGGCGTTCCAGCAGAAGCCTGGATTAAAAACCTAGACCAGCAACAGTCAGCCATCAATCTTGAGGCCATCTACCCTATCTGCAACCATTGGTATCAGCCATTAGCTATACAGTAACTCTACGTCTCGGGGAGAAAGATCATCTTTCAAAGCAAATAAATGCTCAGTGCATATCTCCATTCATTCCTCCTATTCTTTTGCTAATTCCCATCTATTACTCCCTCAGCACTTGCAGTGAAATCTGACGCTCATTGCTTCAGTCATATTTATACGCCACAACGTCAGAAACATCAGAAAAGGACCAATTGGCATCTTTTTCCAGGTATGATTTCCTGCAAAAACTTCGGTGTGAATTTTCCAGAAATGCTGCAGATCAGAATGCACTGATTAGTGACACTTTTAGCATACACCCATAACTACTTGCTTCTCATTTATATTGATTTCTCCTGACGCCATTCCTGAAGCTCAATGTGGCACCAGGGGCAGCCGCGTTAAATATACCCTGACTATAAGGGTTCTTTCTCACTGCCAAAGCGGTGTAAGACGAGACATTAGTTAATATAAAGGAGACAAAGGCCTCGTATTCAAAAAGCTACCTCTGCACAAGATCCTCTTTTCTTCTTCCGAAATGTTACATGCTTTCTTTTTTCGTGTGTCTGAAAATACTATCATTTTAAAAACATACGTTTTACTAAGAAAACATTCTGAATCTGCATTGAAATCCTCTTTCTGCTATACTCTAGTTCCCAAAATATCCCATTCTGTGGCCCCTTTATCATCTCAGGCTAAAGACAGTGTCTCTACACACACACAACCCACAAAATAAAAAACGGCAACATGCTCTTGGGCACCCAGCACTTCCACCGAGACAGCCAGGCCCGTTACACCTTCGCCTGAATAACTGTAGTCCGTTAAGTGAGGGAAGTCATGGTACTCATTTACATGCATGTGACCATGCGATAGGTTTGCACCCGGCATAAATAGGTGCAACTGCAAAGTGTTGTTGCAGCCATGCCAATTTATGGCAGACGATAGAACAGGTTGACAGGTCCTCCGTAGCACAGGCAAAATTACCTTTTGCTGCCGAAGTATTGCCATAATTACACACATAATCAAGCATTTTGCCTGCATCTTTCTGCCAACAAAGCTCAATTTCTCAGAGCAAACGGCGGAGAGAGGACGCCCTGCTGCCACGGGACTGCCCTAGCTCCTCAGCTGCAGCAGACCTTGTCCACTCAGGATCGCATCACCTGCTGCGGGTTTCTGCCTCCAGCCCAGCCAGGAGGGGATGGGACATGCAAGAGAAACACTGCAGGGGGCTCAAAATGCTGCCTCCGGTAGTAGCAGGGAAGCAGAGGACATGGCTGAGTCTGTACCCTGGTGAGAGCAGAGACTCCTAGACTTCCTGGACCGGGCTTTTCACCTCTGCCGAGCTGCACGCCACGGGAGGCAGGGCAAGCACTGAAGCAGGGCACTGCTGAGACAGGGCTTAGCCCTGGCAGGAGGCTGTGCTCTTCTTAACACCCTTATCTTTCGCTCAATTACTCTGCATTCACACAAAGAGCAAGGACCAGGAGAAGGGATGCCCATGAACGTGTCTTTCCACCATCCCCCTTCCAGCTGCCTCTCCCCAGGCAACTCCCTGCTTCAGCTAACGCCCAAAAGAAGCCCCATCCACCGAGTTCCTGGCTGTGATTGAGTTGGGATTGCAAAACTCAGCCTGTATTTCTGTTCCTCTGTTTGTACCGATGGAAGAAAGATACTATTACACTTGCCTGTGATGAGACAGACTCCTTCAAGTCAACTGGTCACGAGCACATTATCCAATGCATATATTTAGAACGTCAACATACAGCATACATGGCCTGCTGTACTTCCTAAATAATTACATTACTCAAGCTAATCTTAATTATTTAGGTAAAATTTTCCAATTGTTAGTACTCCTCTGGGGTTCTCCCATCGGAATTCTTGTTCCTAAAGAGCAACAATAGACTAAAGGAACTTTCATTACTTTGGGACTGGCCACTGACATTGTCACATTGTCTTTTCTTCTTTTCAGATAAAGATTACAGGCTCTAGAATGTTATTTCCTTTTTTTTTTTTAAGTAGATTACACTGAAATTCTTCATGACCACAACTTCCAGGGAACACACAACATTTATTTTAATTAGCTTGTGATTTTTCACTTACTGCACCTTGTTGAAGGATTCCTCCAGAAGCAGCCCAGCAGGCACCAGCAGTGCCGGGAGCCGTAGCGGGCTCTCCCACGCGCTGCCTCGCCATTCCGGATGCGTCTTCGTTGCTCATAAGAGGAGAGATCCCAAACCACGCTCCTCCTGGCAGGCACGACACCCCTATCTTCATCCTGCAATTCAGTAAACAGCACAGACAAACAGTAAATCGAAATGCCTGAAGTTAATTGCTTCACATTCACTACATTTCTAAGGCATCAGGTTCATACCACTTCCTGTTGAAGCTAACAAATTACTTCAAGAGATGCTTTTTAACTTCTTATAAATTGAAATCGATTTGATCAAGCCCATGAGAGACGCAATTTTCAAAGTCAAGGAAAATAATCTGGTGTCTAATTATGGCAAGAAAGTCAAACCATACAGAACCCTCTTTAAATTCCTAGTCTACACAGTCATATTCTTAGTCAGAAACTGCAACACTGGTGTAAAAAGGTATTAGTTATTTGAAGGTTTTTTAAATATAATAAAGCTAATTAATTTTTTCTTTTTAATATAAGAAGCACACATTTTCTGGCTAGCTTTATTTTAAAAGCATTTCATACGCACAATTAAGACATTAAGCACGGGCCCAACTATGTTGTTAGGAATTTGTGTGCCAGTCCTGACAAATCACTGGTGCTTAAGACTTCTGCCTTTAAAGTCATCATAATTTGACTTCAGAGCACTACAAAAAGCTAAAAAAAGATTTTAAGAGCTGGAAAATAACTTTTCTTTCCAGCCTGTTCAGAGTACTGTGCATTCATTGTATTTTTGAAAGCAATGTGACTTGTGAAACTGGCAACTTTCCAATCCATAGCTTCTTAGAGATGTTTATAGCACATGATATTTTAATTGCCTGATGACAAAATTATTCGGAAATATATCAGTTTCACAATGCATTTGCTTCATATTTTAAGCAAAATGTATGAGGTTTGGATAACGCTAAGGTCTGGATATAAGCCCAATAAAACAAGCCCAATGCTAGGGAAAGGTGTCCATAATTCATCGCCCGTAACGCATCCATGAACCTATATGCGTAAGCTTAGGCGTTGCTCGGGATTCAAACTGGCCGATACCTATCCAGGTGTTACAGACAGGTATCATGGGTGAAATCCACGGTCCCTCATTAGAGCCTGAAGTTTATTCTAGGCCATGTCTTCTTAAAGGTCTTCTCAAGGGAGCAGCGGCTGCCAGGGACCAGCATTTCTTTTTTTCAGGTGCATAAAACCCTGGTAAACTTCTAAACAGCTACTGCTGTTTAAAATAGGGACAAATAGGAACAAAGAAGACAAGAGTTACTAAGGAAATGTATTAAGTCATTTTGCAGTCAAATTGCAATAATATGGTCTGATCTGCATAAGCCAAGCCACAGAATTTCATCCAACAGACAAACTTATCTCCTGTGCATACATGGAGGAATGCTTATTAAGCAGAGAATCTCCCTAAACCCATAGGACATTGGTAATATATGAAAGAGGTGTCTACTGCCTTCCGAGCAAAGTTTGCCACCTTCGTTTTGATGTATAAAATGCTAAAATGAGTTTGGATATGCCTGCTTGCGGGACTGACTGACTGCTGCATTCATAAACCTGGAGTCTTCTGCTTTATAAAAACATTAAAGGACCTGACTGCATAGACAAACTGCTGCAGTTTTGGCATTCATGCTCACTTTCTATAAGCACACACATATAGATAATCCAATGTTGACCCCCTCACCAATAGATTTGCTGTTAATATCTCACCTTTTTAACGGGTAGTCAGGAAAGTTGACTAGCTTGGGGAGTACCTATAACAAGACAGGGGAAAAAAGAAGAAAACATTTTAACAACTACATTTTGTTGCAGCTTTTTAATAGGGAAGCTCCTTCCATTTCGTACGTTTTTCTCTGTTTTGTTTTATTTTTTAATTTTCTTACCAGAGCATGTAAGTTACTTGTAAGTAACCTTACAAGACAGATTGAAGTTAAATATAAGGAAAAAAGTCTCTTCAATTCAGTCCACAGTTTTAGACTCTTGAAACTGTTTATACAGTACCTTGTATGCGCAAAGGCAAATTTCCTAATGGACTTTTTTGTTTTATTTTACAAAGAACACGCTGTAGTTAACACGCACGACTCAAGACAACCAATCAGAGTCCTATTAACTGCACTCAGCATCCTGCAAATTTAGGTCCTGCTGAAATATCTGAAGCAAATCATGAATATGAATATGAATATGAACTTATGAATATGAACTTCATTTATAACAGGTGAAGATCTAACCCGTAGATAGGTTTCATAATCATTTGCATATAGGAAAAACGTGGGCCCCACTCCTAAACTGGGGTTTTACTGGAACATTGTTGTGGAAAAGGATTTACACTGGTGGCTCCTTACCATATTAGAGATCATGTTTTGTAAGTGGCGACTGACCCTTAACTGTACCAACACTAGTAGGTGTCACTGTAATTTATTCCCTAATGGGATTTCCTCTCTCTGTGACTTCCCTAGGTCCGTGGCCTTGTTTATCTGTTCAGCAGCGCTTGTAATAAAACATGCACGTATATTCCACGAGGTACAGCACATCCTTACAAGGAGTGAAGGTAGCCAGCCACCCTGAAATATGGAATGTGCATTAGCAAGCGTGGTCCATAAAATTTCAAAGCCTGAGATCTTTTCACAGACTGACAGATTTTCCCATATAGCTTTCCACATTCCTAGCGTAACCCAACACGGGCACTGCAGGCTGAATGATAAACAGAGACTCCTTCAGGAAGCCTTGGGAAAGTGGAGCCTCAGAATGTTACACTTTGCCCTAACTATTCCGCAGGTGACTGTTAAGGCTGTGTAGCCCTTTTTTTCAACTCGGTAGTAGACAGGCAGAAAAAGGGAGAATGGGAGGGAACAAGTAACTAAAAATGACTATTAATGAACTATCGCTACCCTTGAACACTATCTTTTGTGGAAAGTAAAAATACTTCAGTATTTTCCAAACCCTCAAAAAGCCAGCAGCAGTGTTTCAGCAGATACATGATTTAATATTGCTTCTGCATTAGGCGCGCTAATAAATTTTATTGTAAAATGTGGTTAGTAATACCTGCAAAGCATGAAAGCACATTTCTACTACTTGCCTCGCTTCTATTTCTTCTATTTACCAGCTGCGTGCTTGCCAGCTATAGCTTATACATATATTCATCGCAGCCCCAGCCACAAGCAATGTGCGTGCAACGCACAGAAGCGCTCAGAAAGCGAGACTCTCGCTGTAGCCAGGACACGCTGACTGAGCCAGGCTCTCAGCAGCATTCCGACTGCACAAAAAGAGCCCAGAGCCGAGCCAAGGCAGGTACGCGCTACCAGGGCTCCCCAGACCATGAGACTGGCTCTCCTCCAGGTCAAACCCCGGCACAAAAGCATCTTCAGAGCTGTTCTGCTTTGCATCAGCTGTCAGTGACTCCGAGCTAGGGCAGTTTTCAGGCATCGTTGGGATGTTTCGAACGCACTCCCTTGCTCACAGCTTTGCACCCTACCTAGCATAGAAACAGTGACGGCAACAGAGTGACAGCAAAGGATGGCCTTGGTCACGGACTGTCTTTCAGCTGGAAGGAAAGGAAGGCATTTCTTCATTCTCTTCCTCTCCTCTCTTGTTAACTACTTAGATGAGTTCCATCTATGAGTTCTATCTGGACAAGATAGTATAAAAATCATACAGTTCATTAGCAAAAAGCAGAGAAACACTGACTCCACTGTAGCACTCTCTGGAAGCTCTACACTTCAGTATCACCGCAGCACATACAACAGAATCTAATGTTTGCATTACTACTACATGTAGGTACTACAACCAAAATAGTAATAAATGCCTATTTTTTTCTTTTTGCACACACATATACCTATGCATGACTTAAAAAGGATCACCTGTCTGAATCACATTACTGGCACATAAATTATCATCGTTGTATTTAGGAGAGACCTCACAGCTCCCCACACTGGTCTTAGTAAATTTTTTATGTATTATCACAGGTTGCCCAACCTGTGCTACAGCCTGTAAATGATAAATATGTATTTGTACATACAATTGTATCAAAAGGCTATACATTTCACAGTCATTATGTACTGCTGAAGTTATTTTCTTGTTGATAATATTACAGTAAGACTTACATGATGGAAACTGAATTCATCACTGATACTCATCCACTATTTTGCACCAAAAGTAAGTTTAGCTGGTTTTATGGTGGAGAGCTACACTTTGAATAACTCTGCATTTTTGGAATCCAGCCTGAAACCTCAAAACTTTTCCCAAATGAAGCTATGTTAATAAAAAAAAAAGAAATCTCAAACTCATCAGCACAGAAGTTACACATACTCCTAGCTAGAGAAAAACATAATGAGTAGAATTAGGGGGACATTAATTCCCCCAAACACACCAGAAATGCAGTAAGCACCTTCATCTTCAGCAGATCTTTTCCTGTCTTACTGAAGAATGATAATAATTCTTACATGATTGAAATAAATTAGAAATAGCTTTTATCTTTTTTAAAAAAAGTAATCCACTATTTGAACTTTCCAATTAATTCACAAGAGCCACAAAAATGCCCCACATAACCTTCTAATTTTAAAATTGTGGTCACAAAAGCTAACCAAACTAACATGTGTGCACACACAACCTCCACCAGCAGTTGAAGATCAAGCTGCAGAACAGGTGATGCCACCATGTGGAGGCTTGACTGCAAAACGAGGTCAACTGACAGGCATTATTCTGAAGTAGGAGGACAAAATGGAAAGAAGAGCCAAGTTTGGAGAGGAAGCTTTAGGAGGCTGAACAGCAGCATCATGGGCAAGCTCCTTTTGTGCTTGAAAACATAAAGAATTTGACATCTGACCTCTCCCGGGAGAAACCCAAGCAACATCTCCAAAGTAGGCAGTGAAGCATGGAACTGCACTATACACACAACAAAGATCAGATGAACGAATCCACACTGGAAACACAGATGAACAGGTGCTTCCTGGACATCTTTGAGAAACCCCAAAAGATCTACGCTATGAGAAACAGTACTTGTATATCTTCAGGAAAAGTTCCAAAATATCACTGAGACTGCACCTAAAGTCTCAAATTTCCCAGCTCTGTCTTGCATCTTCTTATAGTTTCTTGACCCACCTCTCCATAAGAGTTAGCTACAAGCCTGATTCTTACATCAAGCAACATTCATGTTCCCCTTCTCCTCTTTATCCAGGTGGGTAGCATTTCCTATTGTGCCCACCTGTGGCCAAACAGGCCATTTACATTCTGAAAGAGCAGTTAATGAGCACTCTTCCCCATTATTAGGGCTGATAAAGGCCCCAGTCCAGAAGCAGAGGTGGAAGCATTGGCTACAGGCATACCCACTGCAGGGAATGCATCTCAGTAACATCAAGGTTAATCCAGAATGACTGTTGACTCAAGCTAAGCCTAGTGAAACGGGCAGGCTTGTTTACCAGCAGACAATTCCCCAACCAGCTACTTTCATTCAATAGATTTGTGCAGTAGGGAGCACTTTGCTTCTGCTGGAACAGCTACAACCACATCACTGTAAGCTTTGTTTCAAAGCAAGTTATATCCTATTTTAACCTTCATCCACGGAGTGCGAGCTGAGCATCTTCAGCTCCTCTGAAAACCAGCTTGGGTACCTGAATTCTAAAACAAAACCATATTTGAACGTCTGGATGCCTGCTCAAGTGAACATATCAAGTCAATAAAAAATCTGAGCAGAATTCTGAGTTGTATATCTAAGGTCTTTACCTGCTTTTGGACCAGAAGCCCAGCAAAGAGCAAACGATCAAAGTCCATTATCCAGGACTCTGATGAAGTGGACATCAAAATGGAAGGCTTTTGAAAGCAACTGGATTTCCTCCACCAATATTTTCACTAGTGGCTTCTTCTGTCAATTATATACAATTGAAAGGTGGAGGGAAAAGACCTAACTGACCTGAGGCTACTAACAATGAAACCTGCCACATAGATTTTACTTTAAAACTTCTCTTCACTGCATTGTAAATGCTCACATGCAGTCTGAGGAGAGGTAAGTAGATTTTTTTTTCCCTTTTTTTCAAGTACAGTTGGCAGCAGATCCTACTCATGGTCAGTTGCTTGGCAACAAAACAAGTTTCTCTGGCTACAAAATAAATATTCCACATCTGAAATATTTGAGAAAACACTGTTTTTCCTAACTACATTCCATAGTACTTGGGCCACAAGGTTTCCCAGAATAGTCTAAAATGTTAACAGGGTTACACAAAAGGTGACCTCCAATTAGATTATCACTCTAAGACAGATGCAGACATGTCCCCCTACATGACACTGTTCACGTATTTTTAAAACAGTATGTTAAATCTACTCCATGGTCTGGAGCTCATGCAAAGTAGTTTAACTGCCTAGGAACAAATTAGCTAAGTGGATCCTGTGCCCTTTTAAATGTAGGTGTGGTGGGAGACATTTTGCAGGGACTAAAAATCTGGAAGTCGCTATATTCGGTCTGAGATGCATGCCAAAGAAAGCATGTCTAAAGAAAGAGCCAGTGAGCACAGACATAAAATCAGATATCTCATCAACTGCCAGAGCCACAGAGGTATGCTACTGGAAGTACCTGCTCTGGGATTGGTATAGAAAGTGTTAAATTAAAGTTACATGTCTTCAGGTAGCTCATGATTCTCACTGCGGTCTTTCTCTTCATCCTCTTAGCACGACGCTGCTTGGTTGAGGGGACAGGCAGTAGAAACCATTTCTTCCAGTCCTCTGAAAGCATTTGGCCCATTGACCAATTCGAAATAATGTAAATGGAGAGATTCTGATTTTTCAGATGCAGACAGGAGAGTGTGTCCCAGATCAGTACAGAATAGCCCTGCAGAATCAGCTAACTCCGCACCATTTCCCTATCACAACTGACAGCGGATGTCTACGAAGAAACTAAGAATAGGACAAGTATATAGTGATGCTTCTTAAATATCCTCTTCAGTTTTCAACACTCTGCAGCACAAGGATTTCCTGCATTTAACAGCCCTCGACGAATCCTTCTTCCATGAATTTGTCTTAACACAAAGACTAGGGAGGAGATATATCTCATTTCTAGATTTTAATATTTGTTAATAATTCCCAGAATACAGCAGTAATTATTTGGGGAGGGTTTCTTTATAACCTAGTGGCAAAGAAAAAATTATTCTTGAAAGAACAAAAGAGAGACTATCCACCTCATCGGTATCAATTAGAAATTCTGATGAAGAGTTTTAAGGGGAGGTAGTCAGGAAAACAGGCTAAGTCACAGAGGCCAGTTCTAAGCGCAAGCATTCCTTTAGAGGACCTGGGCTCCAAACTCACCTGGGCCTTTCCAGAAAAAAGATTTGGATATGTACCGCTGATGGGCAGTCTGGGGATCTAAGGCCAACATGCAAAACTGAAAATCTCCCAGCATACCTAAATGCTACAGATGTCTCTCGTCTACATAAAGTTTCCTTTATTATTTTTTTCCCTTCTGCATAGAACCAGAGCACTTGCGCCTCAGTGCTGGAAGCTCCGCACCTATCACACGGTCAAGTGTGAACAGGATCTAGAAGCTATGCGGTACTAGGCGTATCTGGCCACTCATCTGAGTAGCCCAATCCAGTAGACACGTTAAGAGCTCACCTTAGAGAGCCAAGGTGCTCTAGCACCTTAGAGAGAAGCAACTATTCATTTCTTCTATGACACATGGGGAGGAAAATTTATTTTCCCTCCGCTTTGTTATACTCATTTGCCAAATAGATTATCTTTCCAAGGTATTCCTGCCACATTCAGTGGACAGGATGGACAGTGCTTGCTTAATGAGTTCTCATGTTTTCTTCCTTATCAGTGCTTGATTCCCCGGGCAAGAATAATTAATTTCCTCCTACGTGTCCTTTAATACTTATGTGTTTTACAGATGTTGATTAACATTTTTGTTATATCCACATTACCTCATTTTGCAGTAAGAAACCAAAGCACGGAGGAATTACTTTTTTTACATCTACTTATTTTAGATGTCTCACTTCAGATTCTCGGAATATGAGTTCTCAGTTTACTTGTTAAAGTGGTACTAGTTTATTTGTTAATCTGACAATCTGCAGCTGCTAGTGCTTGACACATAAGCAAATTAGTCCCAGGATCTCAAGGTAAGCAGACAAAAAGCAAAGAAAACATATCTGTAAGGGTTTTCACTTAGAGCTCAATGACATGCAAAGACAGAATTAATTTTCTCATGACTGCCCTCAAAACTTTAGCCTTCCTAAAGCTCTGTCTTTCATACTCCATCTTTCCATTTCTGGAACATTCAAAGCATTGTTCTTGCAAGCTTCAATCCCAAAGCATTTCATCCTGTGCAATAAATGAGCAAAAGAACCCACGGAAAATTGCATCTTAAGACTATATTGTAATACTCGGGCAGCAGAACAAAAATTGCACATAAAGCATTAATTCTATCACTGTCTTAATCTTAGTGCTCATCTTTGTTACCTCCTGTTACTAGGGCCCTGTAGACGCTCAGCATACAACGCTACACTGACACTTCCGGGCTTCACCAACAAAACTGAGTGTACAGAGCCAGACACTGTATGCTGGAGGATGAGTGGTAGATGGAACGGAGGAATTTTTGACGCTAAGTTTCACAGAAATTTACTGATAACAAAAAAACAGTGAAGCTTGAGTCCCGGGGTTTATATCACTATTTTAACCAGAGAGTGATCCAGCAGACTTTTTATCCAGCTCATTCCTTTGACAGTTCCCCGGACTTCTTGTTTCAGGCCAAATCACTTTGCTCAGTAAGTCCTAGCCTCCCAACTTCAGCCTTATCATGTATTTCAGACTCCACTTTTGTCCTGTCTGCCAGCCCAAACTATCCTAATTTCATCCAGTCTGCCTCCTACCTCAGTCTGGTGTTCAGTCAACCATTCACCCACTTCTACAGGTCTTGCTCTCAGCCCCTGTATCCAGCCACAGTGTTCACATCCTCAGCAGCTGTTCTCATTTCAGCATCGTTCACTGCTTCTTTCCAGCTCTCCCTGCTGTACTATTCTTCCTTATCAGATCAGTACACGCAGCCTCCCTCGATTCCATCCTAGTATCCTGTTATTTCTCGATCCTAGTCCCTTTGCTTAAAGTCCTTGGTTGTCACCACCAACCCAGCAGCTCCTGTCCACCCTCTTTATCGCTCATTCATACTGCCAGTCTTCCCACGTGGTGCAGCCCTGCTTGCTTTTCATCAACTATGGAGGGTCCACTTTCCTTTTCTACCTAAAACCTCATTAGAGTTTCTTTTTTCCCTGCCAATTTCCTTATCCTCATTTCCCCGCACCAGATCTGGTCCTGTCCCCCATGAATTTGAAGTAGGTAGATACAAAACTTCCTTCATGTGAACAAGAGTCACATATCCCTGACAGGGAGGGAGGGAGGAGGCACTGAAATCATCCGTGTCCCAGAATGGGACAGCTACATCTTTTCAGAAGAAAACATTGCCAGTATTTTTTTTAGCATGGGTAAAAACAATGTATTTGTCTCTAGTCTTGTTCTTGGAAGACGTTAAACTGTTCTGGCTTAAACTTAGTGAAGAGAATTCAGCCTGAGGCAGACACCCAATGCAACATGGAAAAATTTAGTTTGAAAAGCTACTTTGACAAAGTTGTGAACAGCCGAAAATAGGCCTTTAGGACTGGAAATGCCTGGCAGCCTTCATAACAAATGTTGTTACTAGCCCTGCCTGCAGTGAGAGTCAAAGGGCCACCCTATAAGGTCACCCACTTTGGTGACAATCAAGCATAAACCGACCGCATTTTATGGAGTAACTGTGGGCTCCTGCTAACACAACCAAGACAAGGCTTCTTCCATGTAATTGTCCAACAATTTGATGCCTACATGAATCCTGATAGAGAGATCCTAACAATACTTTTCTGTTCCCCAGGGCTGTGCTGTGGAACATGAACGTGGGTAGATGTGCCGGTTACAAGATTTCCCCCGAGCCCCGGTTTATGATGTGGCAGTTCATTGTAAGCAGTTGGCGGACAAGCCACTGGGCCCCCAGCTGTTCAGATTCCTTCTGCGAGAGTCAACATAATTGTAGCCCTACTTGTGTCTTCAGCTTCTCCTCTCCGAATTTTGCCGTAATGGACCTACCTAAAGTAATTAGACCACCTGTTGCATCGCCAGACCCGTTTAAGGGAGTCCTTCCGCAGTTTGGTTTACACGGTTTGACAGTAATTGTCTAAGTGGATGCCACTGAAATGGCACCGCAAAATAAAATTGTAGAATTATTTTAATCAATAAATATAATTACGTGCTCATCAGACCATGAGCTTATTTGTAATTAGTTCTCCATACCATGATGCAGTCCATAATGCCAACTTTTTGCGCTTTATAGTGCAAATATATATGTCGGACAGAAGTGACATTTGCAGATGACAGGATATTTACAAGCCGTTGAGCTTTTGCAGCTCAGAAAGACTTTGAGCCCTGGCAAAAAAAAAAAAAAAGGTATCAATTGCAGAGCTTGAAAAATGGCTATTTTTTGCAGGAGAAAATTTGGTTATACTGGTACCATTGGTACAAGGAATACAGTCACCATAAATTAACACAGTCCTAACATATACTGACACAAATGGCATTTTGCAACTTTAGTTACTTAAGCAGCTAAATCCGTAATTTTTCTTTGAGAACTACACAAGATTGAGTAGCTTGAAGTGGGAAGGGCTGTTATAAGATATTCAAATATTAACGTTCCTATATGAAAATATATGTGCACACATATGCTTATACACACATCCACACACACATCTGTACGTGCATTACCACGAAGTGTGTACAGCCAAAGTTCATGAACTCTCTACAACGTTTATAAAGTGGCACTAATATCACAAACTGTCATTGTAATACTGAGCTTATGGAGGAGGCAATTCAGACACGGAAGTTATGATAAGCCTCCTAAGGTAGTCACAAAATAAGAGATGGTACTTACATACTGATTCCTACGCTTTTGTTCAAATCACTGGCTAAAACCAAAGTATAATCCTATAAACATAAAAAACATACAGTTACAATATCATAGTAGCAGTTCTAAATCCATACATCACACAGTTCTATTTTTGGTTTATATAACACATTTAAATTTATAAATCTATATACACACACACTACCAGGTAAGCAAAAAAAGCCTCAAGAAATCTTTTCACACAGAGGAAAAATTTTATGAGTAACAGTGGAATATTAGAGAGGTTTTGTTCAACTGTATTACAAGTGGCTTATAAGCTTCTGTAATTCCACCTGCTTTTAGTAGTGTCTCAACAGGTCGACGTTAGTTGTTGGCTGCAGCGGTACTGTAGTATCAAACACAGTGTGAGACAAAATCTGTAATTAAGTCTGTTGGCAGAGTTTCCAAATATAAATCAGAACAGAATCTAACCACAGCTTAGAGGTTCTTCGGAATAACATCTTAAAGCAAAAAACAGGTTTTCTTCCCACCAGATTTCATTATTATTTTGGTCACTGTTTTCATGTTAATGACACAAATTAATAAAAACATACAGAACATAGTTATATGTAACAGGTATTAATTGAGGTATATAAAATTAAATTAATTTTACATTAATAAGAATTTTAATATCATCACAATACTTAGCTATTATTTTTCTGTTTCTTTACACATACCTTTGTTTCGTGTCTTGAAAGAGGGTTCCACACTGCAATCTTCATTCACACTGTCCAAAGCTCTAAATTGCCATTAAACACATTTATTTTTAAACAGATCCTTAAACACAAACAGAAGCAGTGGGGCATAAGTAGCTTAAATACCTAAATGAGATGGAATTAATTTTAAGAGATTCCAAAGTGATTTCCACTCAAGCCCATTCAAATTCCATTGAAATATGGGCACCAAGATGGATCTTAAACAAACTACAACTACTTGACTCGAAGCAGTTATTTTCCGCAATTTTTTCTTTTGCTGCTCTCCATCCGGTTAATGGAAAGTAACCTGTAAGCACAGGCACAATCTAACTTTTATATTAAAAAACCCTTCTATATTAAACAAACAAACAAACAAACAAAAAACAACAACCCAAAATTGCAATTTAAAAATATTATTTTTATATTATATGTTTCTGAAGGAAAAAATAGGGGTAAATCAGAACATAACAGAATAAAACCAATCCATCTGTGACAAAATTTCTAATAAGCATAAAGACACCATGGTCTTTCAGATGCCAGAAGAGTTCCTTGAGGATACTTCGGAACGCACAAAGCATGGCAAAATGCGCCATTTGCGGTGAAAAATAACTTTGACCTTCCTTGTGGCTCCTTCAGGCAGAAGGTAGGTCACAAGCTGGCTCCAGGCAAGCTCTCTCCAAGTCAACGGAACAATTCTGGTTTGAATTCTGACTCCCCACACCAGCTCTTGGGAATAACGGGATGCTGCCTATCAGCACCAGAGGCTCCCCACACTCCGGATAAGTTGGCCTCACTTTTTTGGGGGGGCAGAGAGAAGCCCCCTGCAGATATTACAGAGCCTCAAGGAATGCTCCCCAAAACAGGTCTGTTATTTGCTCCACGAGAGGGGGGCCTAGGCGTACCCCCGGGATGTGGTTGCTCAGTGTGCCGGCTCACGTGTACAACCTGCAATGACCAGGAGGCAACGCCAACCGAAGCGTGGCCAGCCCACCTGTGTTATCACCGTGGCACGGTCCAGCAGAGACACAGCTCGGTCCCCAAGATTAGTCAAGACACATTAACACAAACTAGAGCGAACGGAACCATTTTTCTTTCAGCTCTCGAGCTAGCATTCTCTTCCGTAATTCAGGCACCTTGGCTCCATTGCATCACACTGAGAAATATCAGCAGACGCGTTCACACTATACCAACGCGACACCTAAAGCACCTAGATTTTTATCTTCTCTATGAAAAGACAATGGAAAAATGCCTACAGGAATAGAGGAAGATCCTCCTTTCCTTGATACTTGGTGCTCTTGAAAGTGTGACAGCCCTGATTTTGTAATGACAGGGGAATGATTACGATAGCCCAGGCATAACGATGTTCTGATGATTCCCTCCCACCAGCCCTGCCAACCACGCCAAGGAAGGCAATGAAAGTTTGGCCTGTGTAAAAGTATGGTCCATAACAAGAGCATGCTCTCCGATTTACATGGAAAACTTAAGATGCTGCTCTGCAGGGATAAAGGAATCAAAGCTGCCAATTCCATACCAGGGTTAAAAGCATTAACCCACAACTTCACCTGTACCATCTCTCATTAAAAAATTACCATGAATATGATACTGTCAAATACAATTTCAATATAATTGAAATAAAGGGTTAGAAAACTTGTTTCTTAAAGGCACTATCAATTTATCTACAAGCTCTGTTTTGCATACAACAGCTAGGAATAGCAATGATTAACTGAAAGAAGAAAAGTGGACCACTGCGCCTATTTTTCCAGTTACTTATTATCAAAGGTATGTCTGCACATCAAGTGGACAATATTTCACTTTCCCTTTGTGATCTGCTGATGTTGGGAAACAAAAAAAAGGACAGAATCATCATTAAAATTAAGAACCACAGAAATGGACAAGGGGGTTGTTTACATCTACATTTAATTTATTGTCATCTGGCTAGATTTCAAGTCAATGACATGCATCTACAGACATTGCAGGCTGTTTTGTAGCTTGGTCATCCACCATAAATAAAATCTGAGGTTGAAACCAATTGACCTGACATTTACCCTGTTCCACAGCATGAATACATGCCAGCTCTCATGTCTGAATTTTAGGAGGCTTCAGAAGACAAAATGATAAGGGCTGATTAACAATTACTAATGAGACAAGCCTGTAGGAGTGTGTCATGAATAGGCAGAAACTCTTTATGGGAATGCTGCGGGATTTTACCTAGGTTGAACTCTGATAGAATCATGCGAGCTACCAAGAGATAGAAAAGCCAGTTTATGAAATGGCAACCTTCACTTCTACTTGAGACAGAAAAGTACCAATGCAAAAAGGACTTTTTTTTCTTTTTTTTAGAGGCGACCGGGCCAAGGACGTTGCATTTCTCTGGCAAGGCAATATGATTTTCCTACGTTTACTGTAGGAAGATTGAGTTCTGAAAAGCAGATGTTAAATTGAGTTGTATAGAAAGTAAGATTCTTGGATGTTTGATTTAGTAAAACATCGACTTGAAAGCAGACAGTTCACTTAGAACAACTCATTCCATTTTTGCAAGACAAGTTAACCAAAAAATCCTCAGTCACTATGGCCCTCAGCAAGTAGTCAAATCCTTTGGTATCCTAGTATGCTCCTTATCAAAGGCTAGAAATGAAGGTACCTTGCATGGCTTTGGAGTCAAAACTCACTGCACACCATGCTGTCGTGTGCCCCCCACCCCTCATTGCTGCTGAAGCACAGCTAGAGTCTGTCAGGTATCTCTGTGGCACAGATGTGTTTTTCACGGAACAGACTACTCCAGTGGTATCCAGCTTGTTCTGGTACTCAGATACATCACTTGCTTAGAAATGTGAATATTCAGCAGGTAACAGTCAGTTAAAAACATTCAATCAGTTTCAGATCCGACTGACCTGGAAGAACCATGAGGAATTTGGTAACAAATCAGCCAATGGGATAAAAATCCACTCCTGCCACTCCACAGCGTGGCACGTGGATACCGAGTTGGGCCAGTAACCTTCAGCTTCATTCAGGCGCCGTCAGTTGTTGCGTGCAGGCGGGCTGCGCAGCTGACAACGCGCAGAGCAGCAGTTCGTCCAGCAGGCAGCACGCCATCACATTTCCTGTAGCAAGACTGGGCTACTGGCAGCCTTGGACTGCCCAACAATAGGATTCCTTCCAGCTTGTCCAGACCGTTTAAATGGCAAAAGTCCAAAAGTCTGTTCCCAACAACAGATTCATGCCCAAGTTTGATAGGAAGTCACTTGACTCAATCAATTGTCATATTTTGCCCCTCTGTCAACACGAGGCTTTCTGAAGAATCCTCACTCGCTTGCAGTCTCAACAGGTCATTTCTCTCTCATCAGATCCCAAGGTAAAACGTGCTCTAGCTCCATTTACCTTATCCAGTTCTCCCCATTGTCAATTCAAACCTGGACAAGCCTTTTGAAGTCCCTTAGTTTTGTTTTCTTATGTCAGGAAACCTTCGGGACAGTTTATAATCTATGTAAGCACTAAGACAGGACCACAAAATGAATCGTATTAATATAATTACAACTAGCAAAATCATCAAAAGGACTGATTCCATATTTAAGCTAGAATAATGAGGTAATGCGAAAAAAATACTCTGGGAGATCTAATTATATAATGCAGTATTCAGTTCTGCGTGGCCGGCCCAGCAATTCCTGTAACATTCCAATCAAAGTGATCTCACTAGCATGTGAGAGAAGAGTCCAGCTGACAGATTTGGGACATGTAACGTACTATTTAGTCAAGAGGCCCCATGTGCTATTCATAAAGAATTAACAACTCTTATATTGACAATGACAGTATTGTCAGAAGACCTTTGGAAAGGGGAAAAAAAAAACCTCCATAAACTCCGTCTCTGTGAAGTTGGACTTTTTTTTTTTTTTTTTGCCCCTTTTTTCCAATGCTGATGTAATCTCCAAACATCTCCAGCAGCAGCTGCTCAGCGAAACCAGGCACCTTCTCCCTAGTCCCTTTCAGCAGCACACGCAGCACTTTCCAGCTCCCTGAAGACAATCGAGGTCTTTCTTTCCCCAATTAGCTATCACTTCAAGAGCCCCGCGCTGTCCAACGAGCTCTTAAGAATGGTCTTTGCAGGAAACAACATTGGAGAAGCTTTTTTTTTTTTCCTTTCCCCCCTAGACAAATTAAAAGGGAAAGAAAAGAGGGAGGGGGAGAGAAAAAAAAAGCACAACAAAACAAATCAGAACACAGAAGCTGTCCAAAATGCATCGCTCATTTAGTAAATTGACAAATGCAGAAATGTCCGCGAGACCCAATGCTAGAGCAAGACACGCACAAAAAATGCTCCTACTTTCTTTAGGAGATAGTTTGTTTAGTTGAATATGTTAAACAGGTTTTATAGAAAGAAGGGCTCTTGTTACAGCAAGTCTCTGAGCTATACGAACTAAAAGGGAAAGGAACTCCTGGAAGATTATGTTGTATTTCCTTATTTGGCTCTCCAAATGTAAAGCAGCATTATTTGAAGTAGACATTATAGGAAAGAACTCGGTTTAGCTCACTTTAAATATAGATGGATTGATGAAATGAGTAATTACTGGAACTGCTAAGAACTTTTTGAAATTACTCAACTAGCAAGCTCCTTTCCCCAGAAACCACACTTTCCATCTAAAAAGAAAATAAAGCCCGATTCAGAGACCTAAAGCTCTGAGAATTTTACATTCTTTTTCCTTTAAAATCAGGGAATAGGTACAGTAATACCTTGCAGTCCTTGCTGATGCCAAGTCGCCATTAGAATGAGTACAAACTCTAGGACCCAGTTCCAGAAGAAAACAAGGAACTTTTAAAGATGTTTAAGTAATACCTTGCCTGGCCCCAGACTTCAGCAACTGGACCTTGGCAAGTGGAGTTGTGAAGGCAAAAATGTGAAGGATCAACAGGAAGTGAAATGACTTGGACAAGGTCTATGCGATAGCACAGTGTCAGGACTGCTTCCTGGATTTTCAAAACTCTCCGTTAAACAAAATGGCATACCAAAATATTGAGTGTCAGTATTGTCTGTAAGAGAATCATTTGCTGATCAAATTTGTCCTGATTGGGGTAACCTCATGAGAATCAACACATTGCCTTCCACAAGGACAACACAAACACATTTACATTACAATATACTGAAAAAAAATAGTCTATTCCCTTTTATTGACTGTGTATCAGGAGCAAAGCTCCAGGCTTTGTAAACAGTTAAATGGCATGGCAAAGCAAATATTTTAAGGGGTTTCAGGAGTTTGTTCGCACTAATGGGTGCTCTTAACCATTATAGGGATTTTTTAACGGAGTTGGAAAGTGTCAGAACTGATCAGATTGCTTAAAAGGAAAGGAACGCTGATGTATTACCCTATGTGCATTTATGAAGGAATGTGAATCGACTCAAATTCCTCTGCACAGGAAGGCTCAACCAAGGGATGAGTACACACAATCAGGATTAAGAAGGAATCTTTGTGGAGGTGCACCGAACAATGAGTGTCTTTTTATACCTACAGACTTCAAAAGATGCTGAGTTTAAATGGGCTACTCAAAGTTTTTCAGCAAAGTTTTTGCTGGAAAAAAAGCAGCAGGCTGAAGAGAACAAATATATATACACATATATGTTACCAGGGCCACCTCCAGCTGTAGGAAAAAGGATGAAAGAAACCCAAAAGGTCTATCAGCTTGCCCTAAAGCAAGATCAACTATGCCATTCCTGACAGCTGTTTCTCTACCCTGTTTTTTTTTTTTTTTGAGAGACCTACATCCACATGGATGAGAAGAAAGGAAACCTTTGCCTCATCTGAAAGGGATTTAAGCAGGAAAAATAGTTTGATAAATTGTTCAGTGGCTCTATCTGCTACAATGCAACCACTGTAAGCCCACAGCCAGGGGCTCTACATAATATACTCACTTGAGCAACTCGCTCTTTTTGTGGCTGTAATTTATTGGTTGAGGCAACGATACCTGCCTTTTTTTCAGAAAACCACATATCTGTATACCTGCCGCCTCGGGATGGATGCGATTGCTGTACCGGGTAGTGTATCTTTATGACAACCACCTTCCTTTATCCTGGTGCAATCCTGCTGTCCATACTCCAGCAGGAACACTGAAAACCACCAGCAGGATTTTACCGATTTCGATACTAGCTAGTGGGACTACGGCGTAATACCACACAAGCTATGCCTTGGCCATCAGCTCCGGTTCAATCTGTTAGCGGTGAAAACCCCAGTGGTTATTTAAAGGCACATGAGGAACGAATTGGTGGTTTATTCCAGTGCCAAGCGAACAGGTGCCTCCTCCCCGGGCTCACAAGTGGTTCTCAGCTACGCTGTCTCCGGCGTTCCCCGAGAGGTGTCAAAGCCGGAACAGAAACCGCACAACCCTCACGCCTGGCACCGGGCTGGGCTTGGGACAGGCTGACATAAAGCCGGGTAAGCTTCCACGGCGGCTGCCTGGTCAATAGCAGTTCTATGGCTCCACATGCCACGGCTGTCAGCTTGGCAGTCTTCTTAGGTACTACATTTACTCACACAAAGGAATACCGCGTCTCACTTGCTGAAGATGGAAGGAGAGTGCTTTCCTACTTAGATTTCCCTTCTTAGGACAGATTTCCTCCCACGGAAAATTAATAGCACCACATAAGCAAGGCGAATCAACTCTCCAGATGAAAACATTGTGTGGCTAGGTTTTAGAAAATGCAGTTTAATAAGGATAGCTGTTCTTCCCTCCTTTGTAAAGTATTTTGAGACCGAGTGAGAAAAAGCACTACGTAAAACCTATATATCTCTAATTATTATTTGGATTTTCCCAAATGTACTTTTTCACACAAAAGACATCGCTAATGCCTGGCACCGTTTTCAGTGATTTGCCTTTTCAAAGAATGGATGTTGTATCACACACAAAAGCATCCTCTCTGTTCAGGGTTTATTTTGTTAAAATCATTTTTCAGCTAATCATCTCTCTAGAGAATAACGGCATGATAGAACAGTATTCCTGACAGGTGATATTTTATTACTAACATATGTTTTCATCATATAACCAACATTATTGCCCTCTTCTGCTATAAATATTTATTAAAATCCTCTAATTTAAAACTATTTCCAAGACAAATTCAATGTGTTGCTTTTAAATTATCATATGATTAGTTGTCCTGGTAATCAGTGCCCATTGAAGAGCAGTTTAGCAAAAACACACAAAAGTACATATTACGCACTCATGTTGACCTTTAAAAGGTGAGGCAACAGATTTCACATATAATTTTCAAGTTCCAATTATAAAGCAGTCTATCTCCTAAAATACCACTACATTCCTAAAACTTTAAAATATCAAATGAATTTACAAGCAACGAAGCAGACAATACAACAATAATCCTAAAACGTCCACTATTATCATCAGTTTGAACTATATCACAAACCATAAATAAATTAGAAATACAAAATAGGATATTTGACTTACTGCATTTACCACACATTCAAAAGTCAGGATATCTACAAAAGAAAAGGGTAGCGTTGCATGTGTCAGCACAGGTAACAAGAAGTTCCCAGTTCATTGTTCAGAAAAAAAAGAAAAATTCAAGACCACAACTTATCTTTCAGAATCACGTGCCTTCTAGACTTATCAGAGCCAAAAAGGCACCTTGCTCCTGTTTACAGACGCGTAATCTCCCGAACAGGCATTCTACGTAATGCTGAAAATAAAATACCACTTTAAAAGAGCCACATCAAGGTATTCAAAGCTTTAGAGGACAAAATCTGACATTCAAAGTCAATTCCTGCTTCAAATAACTTGTGATAACGTGCCCATATCAAGATCGTTCAACGTTGCATTGAGTCAAAGGAAAGCAAACACCTGCCCCACTGGTTTTCTACTGGAAAATCCTCACACATACTCCTCCCACTAGAGTCAGTTCGATATTTCCACGATCAAGAAAAACAAGGCCAAAAATAAGATACTTCATTTATTACATATTTCTTTTCTTAAGAATAACTTCAGTGTCCATAAAACCAGAAGTGCTTGTAAAATTAGCTCATCCTCAAAGACCTCACAGTCAAAAGTGAGATTTAAAGGCAAAAAAAAAAGATGACAGATCTTGCAAAAACCAATAATAATAATAATGAGGGGAAAGGACTAGGATGGAGTGAACAAAAACTTATAAATCAGTCTTAAAAGTGATTACCTATATTTTAAGAAGGACTTGATAAGACCTTCACAGTTAGGGAGCTGTTATTGCATTATCACCTCCATATGCTGCAATACCCAGGAGTAAACATCTTATTTCCCTTTAATTTACACCAACATCTTATTAGGAGTGGGATCAGAACATGATCTAGAAATAGCAGAATAGACCATGCATATGCCATGACATTTAATCCCATCAATTATTTAAAAGATTAGTAATATCCAGAATGGATATAGATATCACCTAATGGTGAACGAACATAAAAATACAAAAATATTTAGTTACTCAAAGGAAAAAAGTCTCGCATAAATATTTAGAATTTAGGTTACAACATTGTCTATTTCCCTCTTTAGTTGTCAGAGATCGTACACAAGTTGCTAACTCTTCACACTCAGTTAGTTGCATTATTTTTTGTTTGGAAAGAACCTCTGGATTTTTGCTGGTGAAATTAAGGAAATACCACTGAATTCAATTGGACATAATCGATCTAGCCCAAAACCTTCCTTTCTCAGTGCTCTCCTTTCATCACTGGATTTTTATTACTTCCCCGCCCCCCCCCTCCCCCNGTAGTAGAGAATTTTATCATGATTATTTCTGACAAAACACTGTTTCAACTGAAATGCCGGTTTTTCAGAACCAGAAATCTGGCAAAACATGCTCCAGCTTTGACGAAATATTTGTCAAGAGCTGCTTTTCAGATCCATAAAACTCAAGATCAGACCAAAATGGAAAGACAGATCAAGCTCATCAAAACATTATAAAATCAAGGCACTCATGCATAAAACCAGTTTGAGTCTTTTGACGAGTGCTGTGGCCACCTATCTTCCAGATATTCCCAAGTCTGTCATGACTTAAAAACCTTACTTCCTTCTCCCTGTGTACAAAACTAGACTGGGACCTTAAGAAATGTCACAGGATGGAAAACCCGGTTCCCCCTCATCCGTAACTAATTGTCTTCAGCACATTAAACACTTATGGAAGGGGGATGATACATGTTATGTTCCCTCCAGTTTCACTCTGAGGATGCTCCTCCTGTGCTCTACCAAAACCAGACCAGATCAAAACCCACCTCTGGCGTACAACTAAATTTGGGGTTCCCAGCCATCATTTGTTTTGACACCATAAGCCAGTATTGACAGAAGTGAACAATGATGCAACTGCAATTTCCATACAAGGCCCAGCATGTGACAAACTTAACTACTAAATAAAAGTTAAAAGTAAAGGGTGAAATTCCTAAAACTTACCACAGGCAAAAACGTGCTTTGGCAATCTACAGACTGCAGAAAGAACTCGAAGATGATCTCACACCACCCACAAACTGCAATTATTGAAAAAAACCTGTTAGCCTTTATAAGTGATGGAAAGTAAATATTTCACATGCTGCAATGACACAGCTCCAAACCTTATTTGTATATTTAATAATGAAATTATGTTATCTGAAAGGCATATTTGAAATGTTTCTTTAAAAGCTTTACTTGGAAATTTTCAGGGGTTTGGAAACTTTGAGGATAGATGATCACAATTATGATTGCATTCAACAAGGTCGTTATTAAGTACATGTGTAACTACAAAAAACTTCCTAAGCTTAAAGACATGTGAGTATTAGTGAATTATCAGATCTACCATTATCATACTAAATTTAAGAAAAAAAACCACCGAATGATGTGGGATTGCATGGCTTAGGCTTTATGCTTTGGCTTTGTCTCCTTAATTGTTTGCTTTCTTAAGTTTCATTTTCAATAGCCACACAACACTGGATTTACCACAAGCACAGGCTGATGTGACTATCTACGATTTCGAACTTTCCATATTCCAGCCTAAACTTTGCATCAGAGGTTTTGTGACCAGACCCGAATCAGGCATTCAGCAAACTATATTGTATTGTGAACGAGTTTTTCATTCTACTAACAGGTTATCTTGCTTATTTTTTAAAGTCTTTTTGCACACAAAAAGAAAGGGAGCTGGGACAAAGGAGGAAAGAAAAGAGTCCATTTGAAAAAATTACACTGCTAGATTACAAGAGTTGAAAGCTGGTATGTAACTTTGCTCCGGGTGATCAAACTGCTAATCAGGAATGCTGTCGGGAACAGAATGGAATTCCAAATAAATTAGCCATGTCCAAGAAGCCAATACAACACAGGATTAAGGCTCACAAAGAAAACAAATTTATTCAGCCTACTTTATCAGAATTCTTAATAACGTGTACTAGTTTTTCTCATCGCAGTCTGAGCTCTTCCACTGGAACAGTGTGGAGAAGGAAAAATGAGTCACACTTCATAAATCTCCTACTTGTACAGACACCTAAAAATGTTACACAGAGCAAGAGCAAGACACACAATACCATTATATATAAATACATATGCACATCACAGTTACAGTAGAAACGTGCGTATTTATTTCTCTAAATATATTTCCAAGGTACCTGACCAAAGAAAAGACACTTCTCTGAAAATGTACAAATCTGAAGAAAAATGCTAGAACTGCATTGATCCACATCAAAATGCGCTTCAATACCACAGTATATAAGCCACTGAATTAAATAACCAACTACGAAAATAAATCTCTCCCCTGTACGACCATGCCATACGCTACTTTTTTTATCAAGTATAAAAAGAAAAATCCTTATGTCCACACACTGCGGCAAGGAATACTGTGGCTGAGGTACTGTCTGCAACTCAAATGCATATTCTATTTTTGCATCTGACAGCATCCCAGAGAAACTTTTCAGCATAGTTTATGTCAAAATCACAGGAACATTAAAATATGTGCTTAAGTTTTTGCGCTCCTTGAAATGGGATTTTAATCTTTATCAGACTGTTTTGCTCCGTCTATGAAATCGAGATGATAATAGGCTCTTACCTATGCAGTTGAATTGAAGGCAGAAGTAGGTTTTTGGAAGCATTTTTGTAAAAATAATTAAAAAAAAAAAAAAAAGAATATAGAGTACTCATGAAAAGTACTTCAAGCAGAATCTAGGCATGTATAGCAAAACTGTCCTGTGAGGGAAGTGCATATATAATCTTGGCTTCCGAAAAAAAAAATATCACAAACATATTCTGACTTCAAGGCATACGTTGTCTAGTAGACTTATTCACTGGAAAATAAGAGACTGAATACAGTACTGCTTGAATTTACATGACTGCCATATTACCTTGAGAATCTGTGCATGTGCATGCATGGATTTCCTGTAATAAAATTCATCAAGCAAACCACAAGTTCATTGTGAGCGTTAGAGATTCATTTGTCTGGTGGCTCCCAGACATGGCATTGCCCTGCTTTCCAGATGACCAAGCTGCACCAGCAATTTGATATACGTGGCAAGGGTTAGGTATTTTCTAAAGACTTTTTGTCCTAGATATGGGGGGGTTCTCCATAAGACACCATTTGTGCCCCCTCCCCTTCCCATAATGAAACAAATTAAACGCTATTTACTATTATCACTGCATCGAGTATCTTATTCAAGTTCAAAAGCACACATTTCTACCAACTGTGGCTTTGCTTAAGAATTTTTGTCAGGTGGTTTTTCCTCCCTGTAAGAAGATATTTGCACAAATATGGAAAGAAAAGCATATATCCCCAAATCACATTCTCTGAAAATGTATCTCCAGAGGGTGAGGGTCAAATGGTGCCAGGCATTGCTGCACCATCGAGACATGTGACTGGGAGGGTTCTGTCTACACCCCGATACATCCATTAGAGGCGCATAAATAACCATTTGATTTGAGTAAAATATTTCAGGGGAAATATAAACTACGTTGTTTTCTCAGGAAAATAAACCAAGAAAGCAACAAGCACAACCAAAAAATTTTCCTAAAGCCCAAGGAAAAGTGTTAATCTTCCATTTTTCAGAAGGGTCTCTTTAAATAGGAAACAGATTTGGATTATTAACTCCTGAAAGAAGCGTTTCGATTCAGGGGACAGCAGAAAAGACATTTTTCCAGCTAAAACAATTTGCCAGAGCTCTGGTACACATTCATAAATAGCTTCAAACTATTTGAGACAACAATTGTGGTAAATGGACTGCTGGTATAAAAAAAAAACACGTTACCCTGTTCTACCTTGATCCGCCACACAGTGCTGTATATACTCTATATTAGCAGACTATTCACATGCTCAAGCTAGACACACGTGCAAATGCTGGCAGAATTGGGGTGGATTTCTACATTTCCAGAACACAGACACCGGATTTCTGAGTGAAGAAAGGAGGACGATCGCTGGCAAGGAGCGGCGCCGCTGCGCTTACTCCCTCTGGGCTGATCGTAGGCCAAAGAGACGTATTCTGGGTTACCACATTAAATATTTGGTTTTACAAAATAATGTCATAAATTATAGTTTGATCAGCAAGTGCGCTCCTCTCGTATCCTAAAAATGGTATGCTTGAGGTACATTTGAGATTTATTTTTTTTCCTTTTAAAAACACAGGAAAAAAAAGCAAGTAGGTGAAAGGTAACTGTATCACTTTACAGACACAAGCTACCCTCTGATTACAACTAATGAAGATATTCAGCAGCCTTAAAACAATACCTTTTTTAATCAATGAACCCAGACGGCATTCACAGCTTTTTGCGATGACAAATGCCCTTTGAAAGAGTTAATAGGCAAAGGTTTGTACTGGCAATGAATAGGGCTACCTTTAATTGATCCAAGAGCCTTAGAGAGCCGTCTTATAGCACGATGATGTATTTGGGTTGCAAATAGGCCAAAATAAGCATAAAGAAAATCTGTAAGACCATGAGACCTTTCATTTTTTTCATCGCGGAGAGGGAAGGGGGGGGAACTGCTGGAGAAAATGAGAGGACTATGATGGGGTTATCTTTGTGCTCCGGCACTTAAAATAGATAAAACGACAGAAATTTTGAGGAAAAGAGAGGAAGTGATCAGGCCATAACTCTGAGAATAAACGTCAGGATGCATGAAAACGTAGAAAACAAGGCTTCTTCGGGGGGGGGGGGAAGAGGAGATGACCTAATGGTATAAAGAAACATTGATTAAAGAAATACCCTGAGGGAGAAAGATATTCCATCAGCTTTAACAAACACTGCATGGTCATGCATTCCCTCTAAACTTCTTAAGTAAGGGGAAAAAAATTGTCTGGAGAAGAGGCAGTCACATGGATCCATTTATAATTTTTCTCCTTATTCTTTGTTCATCTTTTACATGGTTTTTATTCAAGATGTACAGGAAATTTGCATACAAGAAGTGGCTCACAAAATTAAACACGATGGGTTAGCAGTGAGCCTTCTTCCCCAAGTAGTCAAAAAAGAAACAGAAATTCATTTTTATAAGCAATATAAAATCCATTTAACCTTTTTTTCTTTATGAGACTGATTATACACTAGTATTACCTAATAATTATGAATAAACTAGTCTCTGTGTACTAGCCTTTTATTATAATCCAAATTTTGGCAGAATCCCTTCCTCATTTAGCAAAAGCTAAACCCATTTCCTTGAACTTTCACAGGTGCAAAATTTATGCCAAGGTAGAATTTTTCTGAAAAGTCTGAGGCAAATCAGACTAGGAAATTCCTAGACTAAAAGACTATTTTAAAATGGAATTACTGTGTAAGCGTATTATCACTAACTAGGAAAAAAAAATTCAAATAGAAAATCACTTGGGTCTGAGATTTTCTTAAAGGACAGATATGGGAGGAGCTTGAAAAAACAATTGACATTGCTCCGTAAAAATAAAAAAAACAGAGCAGTAAGAGCAATAAAATATCCTTCTCTTGTATATGTATTCAGATGCATTAGGAGAAGTAAGTCAAGTCCACTTTCAATTTGGAACAGATAAAATGTTCTTAAATTCTGCTCATCCTGTTCATCCTACGGCCATGAACAAGTCATCTTTTAGCAGTAACTAAACAGAAAAAAAAAAAAAAAATGAAGTCATCTTTGCAGGTCTGGGTAAAAATGAAGAAAACACCTTACCTCCCTCAGACAAGAGAGCCGAGATAGGATGCTTCGAGCAAGAATACACCGCCGTTAGGGATATTTGCCTCCTGCAAGGCGTTTTCCCCTGCGGTACAAAGTTCTGAAGAAAAGAATAGATTAAAATTTTGTCATATCTTCAAGAAGTTTTTCCTAACTACCTGACTATTCTAAGCCCACATCACCAAGCAGCACAGAATTAAAACCACAGCAAGGTAAGCACCAGCTGCGTCCTTCAAAGCAAATCTCACTTCAAGACGCAAATATCCGTAGACGAGCAGGAGAACCAGGACACGTGGACAGTGGCAAGGAACTAAGGAAAGTATACGCTGGGCTGAGCACTGCCTTGCTTACTCCTGTGTAAGGAGAGTCAAAAGATTGTGCTGTGCTTTGAGTTGCTTTCATTTTTTAAAAATAATGATAATAATTTTGAGAAAGTCTTTTCCTTGTTGTATTCACTTCCAATTCAGACTGTTAGAATCTTCCTTCGTAATTCAAACCCAAAATGTTTCCTTGCCCTGTATCAAGTTACATGTAAAGTCTAGCTACCATGAGTTTAATAAAATAAATAAAACCTAGGATGTACAAAATACTGGTTCTTTAAAGGACATCAAGTTCTCGAGGAACACCTCAAAACCAACTGCTTTTTGTGCAGAGGACACTGGATAGATTACCCACCACCCTCCCAAGCATGGTTGGAGCACCACTGTTTTATAAAATAGAAGACAATCACGTCACAAAATAACCGTGTCCAGTAGCTTACTATTTGTCAGCAAACAAATGGGCCAAACTCTGCTATTAGACTGCCAGCTTGTAGGGGTCAGGGAACACAACCAGGATTTCCTCCAAAGGATACAGCCACCAAAGCTGCCGGCAAAGTCATTCCATCAAGGTTCACAAGATAGATGAGACTCACAAGTGCAGAGGAAGCATATCTGGTTGACTGGATAGAGGTTTCCTTCCATGCCAAGAGCCATGAGAGCCAAACTATGACACTCAGCCACCGCACCAGTCCCGCAGTAGCCATTGAGGCAGCTAGGGAAAAAGGCCTCTAAAGGATGACAGGTCCTGGGACACAAAGGAAGTCACTGAGAACAGTAACACTAGAGCAAGTAAACCAGAAGAAGGGAAAAAGATATCTTTAAGATGTCTGCCTGGGGCCTATAAGGATGTCGTTGTATCCTCTTGATCTTACGTTCCACCAAAGCGACTCTGACCATACCAGCACATTCAACAGCGAAGCTTCCCCCAGCAAATAGCACAATCAGCCTACTTGCGGGACATCCCATAGTATTCAGGGTCATATTTCTACTGTTGCCCTTGTAGACAGCCTACAGAAAAAGGGCCAGTATTCCAACCCTGTTCACGCACCTTCAGTTTTACTAGAGAACACATTGAGACCCAAGGGCAAGGGTATTCTGTGGCAAATACCAGCAAAATCTGAGCCCTTTTCCCCAAATCAAGCCTAAAACATGTTCAGTTTGTGTGTTGTACTGGTCTGGCTACACAGCGACAAAACACATCCCACCCGGAAGCGTGTTTAGGTGCTGTTTACGAAGGGCACACCAACCAAACGCTCCCAGGATGGCCAGAAAGCCAACACGACTGCAGACTGCTGGAAGTACACGGGAGTCGGGGACATGCCCGAGGTTGGCAGACTCAACTTGTGAGCTCGGCGAATAAGCAGTGCGCAACACAGGCTAATGGCAACGGTCCTCGGCACGTCAAATAGACTGCCGTTGTCATTAAGTTTAATCCATGCACCTCTTCACAAGCTCAAAATGACCACCAACGCCAAAAATGTAAGAATTCTATATACATGAGCTTATCTTTCACCAAGCAAACACTATACTGATGAGGAACTGAGGCACAGAAGGTTTGAGTAGAAATGAACCCAGATTTTCCAAGCAGCACCTATTTTACAGCTGCCCCATAAAATTAATAGCAACGACATATTTTTAAAGCTAATTCATGTTTTACTCTTGAAGGAATATTTCTATATCCGGTTAAACTTTACCCCTGCATGCACACACGCGTGTGCACACATCCCTGGAACAGCTGAAACATAAGGAGTGAAAGGTGGGGAAAGCTGGTGTGAAAGAGAAATGGGTTTTCCAGTGCCCGAGATGGGCTCAGCCCCAGAGGCAAGATCAAAAAACGTTACTTTTTCTTCCTCAGATCAATGTTCAACCAAGAGCTTCCCAGGTCCCTCACAAACTGAAATGACCCTCACTATCCTGAATAATTTTTTTTTTTTTAAACTAATCTCCAGCAAGCTTTACTTAAAAGCTGGCTGAGCCTCTTTGCAAAATGTGCTGTTTAGCTGAGCTTTAATTATACTCTCTGTCATCGACAATCCCAGGCCCAAACACAGCACCCAGGGAAATAAACCCCACAACGTTTTGCCAAAGGAGGCAGGAAGAGTTTTCATGCTGTAGCAGAAGCAGCAACAGGCGCAGATCAAGTTGTGCTTTCAGCTCCACGAGTATAAATCCTCAGCAACTCCACGTTGACGGAAACCTCACCCTAAAAGCTCCGTGGACTCTCCTCAACTCAGCTAGGACACTAAGAAAGCAAACTTTGATCCTTTCTTCTAAAAAACCTGCTTCCCAATTCAACATCTTTGATGTAAATCTTTTAAAAGACCGAGATGGCATCAAGTCAGGGACAGGATGGAGGGAAATGTGTTTCCGTCCATGGGGGGAGCCATTAGGAGGAAGGTTAATAGCCCTGGGCATGCGATCAAATTAAAGTCTGTGCCAGTTTCCCCAGGGTTTCCCTTGCCATCACCAGCTTCCCTAGGCTGGGCAGCGCACCCTCATCTTCCTACCAAAGACGGCTCTTAAACAGAAGCGCAACAGCCCACTGGGAAGAAAGAGGAAGGTAATCACATAATTAACTTATATGGAGAAAGTATGAAATAGGCGGAGGGAGGGAGCCTTTGAGTATCTTCGCCTTCGGAGAGATACAAACTCGATGCACGTTCGGCGTAAAAGATGGGGAGGGAGCAGGAATTCGGACCTGCCCAACATGTGGATTGCAGCACGGAGTCTAAACAAGGCTGGAGTTAGCATTCAGAGCACACAGCCCAGCAGAGTATGGGAAAGGGATAGAGCAGCCCAAAGAGCTGGCGCCACTAACTGACGAGCAGAGCGCAAGTGATAAAGATTTACTGCAAGAGAGGAGGAAACAGTCCGCTGGCCCGATTAGAGCTGTGAATACCGAGTTGTTCAGGGAGGATTTTGCAGCTGACTGATCACAGGCTGTCGGAGCAGGCCTCGGACAACAGCTGCAAGGCTTGCTGGGCTGCAGAAACAAAGGGCGCCTAGCACGGTGCAAAGAAAGAGTTGACAGGTTGTTGTTAGCAGTGGCAAATGTGTGAGGTATGTCACTGTGTGCGAGACGGGGTGGGTTGGGTTGGTGGGGAAGAAGGAGGGCAAGAAGCACAGGCAGCACTCAGAAAAAAGGGGAAGGGGGGGGGGACAAACGACGACGGGGACGCTCGCGGGGGAGGGAGCAGGGACACAGGCTTGGTCAAAGCATTTTCCTAAAATCAGGCCGGTGTTTGTAAGGAGGACAATCACAAGGTCTGTTTACTGCTGCCAAGATGAATTAGCCCATCGTCTCATTTATAGGACGAATCCGGTGGCACAGACTATAAGGTGCATGGCATTAAAGGGACTAATTAGACAATTCCGGCAAATCTGAATTAAGACCCTTTCTTTCTTTGAAAGCTGGAAAGCATTTCTCAGGACTCTAGTCAGATGGCTTAGGTTTTGTTGGGCTTTTTCTTTCTGCTCTGAGAAGGGATATCTTGTGCAATTCCCTAACTCACAAGGGTCTGCTCTAAATTCTGCTCTGAGCTGCAAGAACAGTTGTTAGGAAGCTGCTGGCATTTGCATCATATCTAAAAAGGTCCAAACACAAAATTCCGGATTCTGCAGGAATTCAGCTCCCAGTCCAGGGACAGACTTTGCAGCTGGTCGCTCCTGTTAGAGCGGGCTGAACCAGAAGCCCACATGTGAACATACCTGAGGTAAGAGCCCACAGCTGAATTCTCACTCAGACAAACAAAACAATCTAGGTTTTTCAAAAGCTGGCTTCTA
>VZSF01004568.1:394994-423666 GCA_013398295.1 Chionis minor
CCCCCTGCCTTCTCCAAATACAGCGTCTGTAGCCAAATGCTTTTCCCAAGCAACTCCGTGCTTTCTGGAGCCATGGTTCACTAAGCTTGTGAATGCTGGGTAGGAACGTATCAATGAAACTCCAGAGATGATCAAAGACAGAAGCTGGAGAACAGGAGAACTCACTTTCAGCTCCCCGTTTGGCAAGTTTAGGATTCAGTTCTTGAAATCTGGCAACATTTTACTCCGATTGGGACAAAAACCAAAATGTTACAGACACCTCTGAAGCAATGGTGCATGCTGTTTGCACACAACCACTATATTACCGCGGTCGCTATTAAAATGTTTTACAAGCAGTTAAGGTTACCATGGTATTCACAGGATACTAAGAGGAGGGAATACCATGAAAATCACAGATAGATGCAGCACTGGAAGCTGCAAATATCAGATGTTTCGTAGTAATTAGTGACACTTTGTAAAGCTTCTTGGGTTTTTTTTTTTTTACATAAATATCTATTACTAACTAACAAATAAGAGACGCTAAGCAATTGCAGTGTATATCGTACCCGATCAATTATACAAACAAACCCTATTTTGATTTTTGTCTTCTAAATGGTCTCTGGGACCCAGTTAGTCTAGTCCCCATGGGCAGCACTTGATACACTGTAAAGGGAATTCAGAACAAGAGGCATTTCAAGGCTTCTAACACAGCTCCATTCTCCCAAAATATAAAAAGATACCAGTGTGCAGAATACTCCATCTAGGGGCAGAAATGTAACCCAAAATTGCCTTCGCCTCTGCTTTGACATGTGTTAACCTCATTCTACCAGAACTGAGTGCATGAGAAATAATCAGACATTTCACAGAGGTTCCAAATAGTTCTCCCTCGGTATGAGTCCATAGATTTTTACTTTTTTATTATTTTAAATACAGAGCTTCCAGCTTGAGTTTCCGCTTAACAGTGATGAAGAACACAGGCACTACTTTAATGCATCTACTAGCAACTGGGTTATACTTTAAACTAGAAATATTACCTCATGAACAATTTTTAATCCATCATACACATATGCTCAAATTTTTTAGCTGAATAAGGGCGGCCAGTGAGCTCAACTGCAAAGAATAATTAAATGCCTAAAGGGTAACTATATTTTTGGATATAGTTAGGCTTCTGCTGAAGTCAAAGCAAGGTCTGAATTTGACTTCAGGGGGAGCAGAAATGGCTTCTGGCAGAGGCGTACTTTTGACTACGAAAGTCTCGCTGTAGCTAGATAATTCAGTATCAATTACGCTTAATATTAGCACATAGGATTTGTTCACCAAGTGTGTTGGAGAGCAATGTAGGCAGAAACTACAAATTTGGAGACTCAGGAAAAACCGAAGAGATATAATAATGCGCATTAACAGTTTTTTCTCTTTAGGGAAAAAGAGAATTTACAGCAAGTACATCAAGCCCTTCTCTCTAATTATACATTTTCTTTACACAAATGGCTTTCAGCTGATAAGTCTGCACTAATTTTCCTTAGTAAGCAGCGGGTTACAGCTTGTCCATAACGCTACAGCTTTCCACTGCGCTGTGTCTCGCTCTTTGTCTCTCCCATACAGAGTGGCTGCTTCTGAGGCTGGCGTAACACTTTTGAAAGTCATCAAATTACTTCCTCCGTTCGCTCTCCTTAAACACCTAGAGTCGATCACCTCCCTTCTTCCTGCTCAGCCTGACGGCTACGAACTTCGTACTTCATAAATGCGAAGGTTCGAATTTTCTAGACACCACTATAATTTTTCAAATAGCAATCCAATTACTGAGCAAATTGGCACATGTGCCGGGTTACATAGTGACTTGGCGCTGCCTCCGCTCGGTGCTGGCAGTGATGAATGTGTTCCCCCTTAGCCCTCCTCGTCTATCTGCTCCAGCCTCCGCGCCAACACCAGTGACCACATAAGGAGAGTGCCTGGCAGCTGCAAGCCCGAGGTGCCAAGAGGCAGATTGTATTCTGTAGCAGCAGGATCTGGGGCTGTGACTGGCTTCCTGGCTAGTCTTTTGTAAGACCTTTTCCATGGCCTCTAGGTTGGCTCTAATGAAGCCTGTAGAAATGCCTGCAGGGAGCTGGTATAGAAGTGAGTTAAGTCAAAGGTTTAATTTAGTTTCTAAAGTGAAGTGAATGTATATTGGCCTTCTTTTTCCACCCTGCAATTATACTCCTGCCACATTTATGAGAAAATACAGTATTCAGTCAACAATAGGAGTGCATTCCTGGGTATGTCTGCACCGCATATTGGGGCAAAGATCCCCAAGCCAGCCTCAATTAACTTAGCTGCAGAACCAGAAGCAATATAGCTGTGTTTGCTCGGTGTGACACCCGAGCTAATTAACTATGTATGGCAGTAACAGAGCTTTACTGTTTCTGGCAGCAACGCCAGTATCCCTGTGTGGTAATCTACTACAGACATGCCACCTCACTTGGAGGTAACCTGAGGGCTCCCTAAGCTGATGTTGCCTCGTGCTGCAGGGATGTGTTTCGGAATATCCCAGGAACCGGCAGGAATTTGTCAACCTCTTTACATCATGTGAGAGTGGTGAGGCTACAGATGTGGTTACAGTAAATCTGGACTGTTCTTCTTCCATCCCATTCACATTCTTTTATTACTCACAACACGATGGTTACAGAGCATCTTTGAGTAATGTGTTAAGCATCTTGAGCAGCATCTGCCACATGTGGTGCTTTCTAAATTTCTCACTTCCTCCTCCAGGGGCAAAAAAGCTGGACAAAGATATTTTAAAGTATTTCTCAAACTTGCATTTTCTGTCTTTTTTTCTTTTTTTAAAAGGAAATTTGGGTCTTAGCCCGTAAGTGAACTTCTTTGGACTATTCAGAAAGCCTTTTTCAATTATTTCAATGCAGCAGATAACTTTCTCACAACAGCATATTTTTCCCCATCTGGATTTTTTTTTTTTTTTTTTTTNTTTTTTTTTTTTTTTTATTTTTATGATCTCCAAGAAATCAACTTTCTTAAAATAAATGGGTACAGGTACTAAAGACCAGAGATGCCCTATGATCCCTGTAATACAAACAGGCTTTGGTGAAGGTCAAAACAAAACCCAACAACCTTCCAGCTATTCCTCCTTTGGAACCCCACCTCGGGCATACCAAGAAGCTACTGGAGAGAATCAGAGTTATTTGTCCAACAACTTTCTGATGCAGATGGTAGTCCGGAAAAATATCCGAGTGGACTCTGAACTGCACACACCAGAATACTTTGCCGAGTTTGCTTGCTTGGACTTTACTTATGAGTACAGTTGTTTGTTACTGATGGAATTTTTCTGGGTTTTTTGGGGTGGTGTGTTTTGGTTTTGTTTTGTTTTTTTTAAACCAGGTATGTTGACATATGTACCTAATGAGATCTGAGCTGTGACTATTATATTTAATTAAATTCTCCTTACTTATCATTTAAGAGCTTTAGCAGCTGAGCTGACTTTCTCAATGTTCATCTTGCTTGATATCCAGAGGTAGAGAGGAAGCCCAAGATATTCTACTGACTTTCTATGTAACAAAGTCAAGTTGTAATTCCAAGAACCACCATGAGGCCCTGAGGACTTTCTCTTCAAATCTAAATCACCCCAACTCTCAAAAATGACTTTTCCACAAGTCAGCAGACACAATGATAAATTTTAAACACATATAACTCTCAGACAAGCCATCAGTACAAATACATACAACTGAGATGCAGCAATGTGGACCTTAAGTGTGACACATGAGAGTGCCATTTTCCTACTACACTCTACCTCTGCTGCAATTTTGCGTGGGTTACTTGGAGTCGTTTTCAACAAACAACACTAAATTCTACACAGACTGTACAGGTAATATATTTAAAATAGTTATTTGAAACAATGGGGGCTTTTATGGACAATTGTATTCCATGTAGTAAAGCTACTAATCTGATTTGTAAGAATGGGTCTGTCCATCAGAGCCTAACGAACTGCTCTGGTGACAGCAGTGGCTTACAGACAGACACCTTCCAAAGCGTAAACACCACATTTTGATCCCCAGATTTTTAGACTGTGCTCAAGGGACCGCCTGGGAATTCTTGGACTGATTCTAAGGCACCAGGAAAGGTAAAGCGCGCACAGTATCGATAGGCTTCATAACATTATCCGTGGGTTTGTACCTCTGTATTTCAGTGACGTTCAAAGGGTGAAAACCTCAGAGCTGTAGATGATGTGCTGCCCTACTGTCACCTCCAATACCTTCGACAGGAACAGGAAACCGAGGTGGAAACTGGACTCGTACTCCTGGCTATAGGCCTGTAGGACACAAGGAAGAGTTAGTTATCCAGAAGGGCACATAACCATGTGCTTAACACTAGGCATGTGAATGCCTCAAACGCATAAAAGCTCACATGCCAAAGTTAGCAACATCGCTGTAGCCAAGCTGCGCTGAGAGTTAAGCATGCATTTAAGAGCTTTGCTGGACGGCAGCCATTTACAGACGTACAGTCAGAGACATGTAGGCAGAGACTTCCTTTATTGGGTCTGCTGAATTCTCTTCTTGAAGATACACACTTGGTTATTTCGATTAACATATTTGTAAACCCAAATACTCCTCTCCTGATTACATCTCAGACACTAGCACACACATCATTTTGCCTGGAGTCCTTTGTTTACCGTGCTTATTAAAAACTCAGGGTCAGACAAACAATTCAAAAATCAAAAGCAAAAGGCAGCTGTAATCTGATAATACAGAACTCTCCCAGTTCCTGTTCTCTTGCTTCATCCTTGATTTCTTTGCTTTGAAGATGCTCATAGATGCTTGTCTGCATGTCACAACTCCTAACAGCAGCATGATGAATAAGAGAAGAGAAAGTGGAAGAAAAACAATAGGAAAGGCATTAAAGGCACTAAATTGTTTTTTATGGGACAGGCATCAGACATATGCTCGCTACTCCAGTCCCAGTGCAATCAAAGCTGTCCTGTACCACTGCCAAAAACTGCAACAGGTGCCAAAAGATTATGGCATTGGTTAAACCCACTCTTAAGGCACCGGCTCAGGGACTGATCCAAATCTCAGAAGCCAATGAACATCCTTCCCCAAACATCTTTTTTTTTCTTTTTTTTTTTTTCAAATAGTTCCCTCATTTCCAGTGTGATGCTGGAGGCGGGGGAGTGCAGGGAGGCACAAATAAATTCAACTGCCAGGAGGCAATCCTCTAATTTTGCCACTGCAAGTCTGGACAGATGCCAAAGCCATGCACAGCCTCCCAAACACATTTGTAAGGTAATTAATATTTTATATTCACAACAATAACAGATCCTCATTCACAAGGCACTATTAAGACAGTTTCTGGTTCCGTTCTCCCCAGCACATTACAATGACAGCTCGATGCCAGCAGCAGCCACATGGCCTAAAGGTGCCAAGCTGGCAAGGATAGTCTCTCTCAGCATTTGGCATCTGAACCCTTGGCAAACCCCTCAGCAGTTGTGCTTGGCTGCTTTCGGATCCGTCATGTGGTTAGGCTGCTGATAGCATAGGAGGGTGCTGCGTCCTCTGGGCACCATTTCACTTTAACACCTGTCTGATCCGGAGGAATGCGCGCACATGGAGAGCAAGATCCCCGCACAAATCCTCCCAGGGACCCGGAGCACATGCTCCATTTGTTACTGAAAAGGGTCGTTTCCTCAGACCCACAAGTGCGCTTTCCACCCGCCCCCTCCTCTTCGCCTTCACATATCTGTGTACAGCCCTTAGAGGGTCCTACATCCTGCCATGCATTCCACATGTGTTGGAGGTTTGCTCTGTGAACCAGGAATACAAAACATAGCCTTTTTGTGTATAATGAAATCTCATATTTTACTGTGTTCATATAAAGCCATTTCTTTGTGAATAAGACTTTTTTATTTGTGACATTTTAACGATCTACAAATGTTTGGTATAGATGAAAGGAAATGATTATTTCCAGGTCACCTTGCAGTAATACTTTTTGATAGGCACCATAATTCCAATTAAATTGAGTAATAAGGGAAGGGGGGAAACCCTTCAAACGTTTAAAGTGCCGCTGGAGCAGAAATATTTTAAAAGAAAAACATAAAAACAAGCATACATCATTCACCACAAGCCACAAAATAGCAGAGAGGAGAATAGATAAGAAAATTCAAAGCCCTTTTTCCACTGGGGGCTACTTGAAAACACACGGCTCTTACAACATGCAGCCTGTAAGAATATAACTCTGTGCTCCACAAGCACCCCGCGTTATTGTAGTGAACGCAGCAAGTTTTCATGCCGCAGGATTGGGGCTTACTTAGGCTACAAATTCAGCCAAATAATCCCGAGTCTGTTGCCTCGGAGGAACTTGTCAAAAATCCCAGCTACCATCCCAAAACTTGGCAGAGGCAGCTCTGCAGGAGCGCTACGGCAGCGGTGCGGTAGGCGTGTGGAGAAGCGCGTCGAGACTTTGCGTAGCACCTCTCCAAATCTGCACTACAACCCACCTCACGTTTGCACGAACCCCGGCCTGCACTGATTCATCCAGTACATTCTGACACTTTTGAGCGCAGTTATCTTTGGATCAGACACCCTCTAAAGCCTGCAGAAATAAATGCAAGTCTTCGGTTGCTAAGCTCACGGTCACAAAATAACTGCTATCGCTCACTCTAGCGGGAAGGCTCTGTGTACCCGTTTCACCCCAACTGGAACGTACAAATAAAAAGCCAGGACTCCTGTGTTCTACTTCCAGCCCTACCCTTTGCCTGTCACGTTGTTACCGTGATTTTTGTTTTGCATCAAGCTTATGGCCCACAGACACCAGCCAAGGCCTCCCTGTGCCAGGCAGAGCTCTAGCACGGAACATAAACCCTGCTCGCTGCACGTAATTTTGCATCTATCAGTATTCCTGTGTTTAGCCAGCCAAGTTAGTTATTTATTTTTTAAATAAAGTTTAAAAAAAACACCCACAAAACCAAATGACTACTGTTTTGAGATCCTCACGCTAATTAATAAAACAAGCTTAAATACGACATCGCAATCAGAAGGTCACTGGGCCTGCCCACATATAAAATGATTTTAAAGCTACTTGAACACAAGTTAGGATAAAGCGTTTACAAAATTCCTCTTCCAGTGCCCTACTCTAGCATGAGGTAAGCAACTTTGTTCTGAGGGAGCTGGCTTTGGTTCGGTTTTGTTGGGTTGTGGGGGGTTTTTTTGGGTTTGCTGTGCTTTTTTCCTTTCTTGAACAGTTCTTCAATATTTATTAGAAGAAAAAAAAAAAATTCTCCCCCCCTCTCCTCTGAAACACATGCTATCTTCAGAACACTAGGGCGACATACAGGATGGACACCGGTACCATTACAAATTTAAGATCCAGCACCTTGGAGGCTTTCTTGGCCACAAGCCAAAGTTTTCTGGAATGGAAAAAGCTTTTCAATAAGGCATTTTCAGTGACAAATTCAGTATTTAACCCTTGGGAGGTAAGGAAATATCCCAACTTTAAATTGTTATTCAGTTACATATAAAAAAATTATAATTTTAGGTAGTTTTTAGGAGTTTCTGTAATTACATTACTTTCCATTCCATTTTCTCTGTGACCTGGGCAGCTGATTTCCATTGTGATTAAAGTACCTGGCTTTGGGAGCAAGGGAGATGAAAAATAAGTACCAAACAAACATATAAAACTCTCCAGCAACATTCCTGGAATAGTTTTTCCGTAAAGTACATGGCATGTTCAGAACACATGATTTTGTAGTACAAAGATTTTATTGGCTTCGCTGCTCAGTGTGGTCATCTCAGATTCATGCCAAATAAACCTACCGCACCGTAGCGTCATTTATTTTCCACCTCTGCGTACACACATACTCTTTCTAAAAACCAAGTCCCCAATTCCTGCACAAATTCACAAGCTGGCTGCACGTTCTATTACCTCTCCTTGAATACCTTGATAACCTAAGAACAGGGCACCAAATGTTACTATTGGCAACTAGAGCAGGAACAAGTAAGTACAGGACTTCAGAAGAGCCAACAAAAGAAGAACGGCTAGGGAGGAGGATTTGCCTCCAACAGGCTCCTTGCACCTCCTTTCCGCAGCCACGCGGTGTTCGGTACCAAGAGCAGACTTGTTCTCATCCGAGTCACCGTTGGAATGAGCCCTGGAATGAGCACACCACACAGCACGGCTTGTATACGAGTTACGTGGAAGACCAAGGAAAGAAAAAAAAAAAATCTCATGTCAAAGAAAAAACCTCCAGGTTCAATTACATCTACGTAAGCCTTCCACATGAATAGACCTTGCCAGATGTTTCCTTATCATAATACACTTCCCCTTATTAACATGACTAAATAAATACAACTTACCCAAATCAAATCCTGACCATTTCCCCATTTTTAACTTAATGAATTTTCTGAGGTTTATGCACTTTTTCAGCATGCAATCTTAAGTCGAGAGCTTCTTCATGAGAACATGCCCGATTGGGAATTTTTATTTTTTTTTTTTTAACACACTTATTGTGCCATGACACAAGGGTAGAACACTGTTTTAAAGGGCTGCTGACTCTGGACAATTTATATGCTAATTTCAGAAATGATTCCTCCTACATTAAATAAGGAGCTAAGGAATGTTCCAAAGGTCTAGACAGACCACACCATTAACAGATTGGGTAAATCAACGCTAATACTGCCCACAGCGTATTACACCGTGTGAACTTTCTTCACTGCACACACTTTACTAATTTTAGTTCCACGTGGTTCCTCAGCTGACTGGCCAAAATATAAACTACACCAGCTACCTAAAGCCTCTCCATGCCCATCTTGACCTTGGACTTGCCTTTAATATTAAACTTGAGGAAAAAACTGAGTGGTCACACTTTTTTTATTCAGAGTACATTTATAAATGGTTTATAAAGGGTTAACAAATGATTAATAGATTATGAAAATGTAAAAAAAAAGTATGGATAGCTACAAAACATAAGGATAGCTGTTACACACCTAATACCAAATGATCAGCATGTTAGGAAAGTAAAATGCAGACCCACAGCCCGAACTCCGTCAGTGGAAAGGCTAAGTCTGGCAAAGAATTCACATACCTTCAAACTTGTTTGAGCACTGACAAATCCCCCAGCGTTTATTAGCAGTGTTCGGAGGCTATTATTGTTTTAAAGGACAGGTCAAATCTCACTCCAAATTTAGACTTAGTACAAACAAGCTGTTATAGAGCCTTAGAATAACTGAAAGATTTCCAGTTCTTATTTTACTTTCAATAAAAATGATCTTTAAACAAATTCTCATATGGTATATGTAATCCTAACAATGCAGAACTGAAAAACTCAAAATGAAACAAGCGTCACTAAACCAAAATAGAAGGATCATAAAAACACTAAGATCAATTGAATTTTCAAAATTCCTTCTGGTTTTATACCTTAGCTTACGGGCTACACTGCTGAAACAAGGCGTCGATGCAAAGCACGATGCTGTGTAAGTGCTTAGCTGTTACAGAAGTAGCGGGCGGGGGGGGGGGGGGGGGGGGAATCTCACTAGTGATGAAATTTTGGTTTTGGATATTGGCTCAAATCAGCCCCCAGAGCATTTACAGCATCTTGTGCATTATCATGACGCGACAAGTTCTTGCAATCTCACTTACAGGTAAACTTCAAGGTACTAAATACTATGAGGTACCTTTTACATGACAATAATCTGACTGCTTTTCAGCCAAATTAAGAGCTTCCAATAGACTTTCTTCTCTTCCTTTTCCCCCTACTTAATGGTCTGAGGGTTGTACTAAACACAAGCAACACACACAGTATCATTACACCTTTCTTAAAAGATAGTGTAACATTTTGGGGCCACGGAACTGAATATTAAGTCAAAAGAGCACTGGGCATGTGCCTCCTCTCATTGAATTCAATAGCTGAGCTACCACCGAGTGCCAAGGAATTGGATTAGGTATTCTGCTTGTAGTGTGGGTGCCAGCAAACTCTTCCCCCTCCTCCCACATCATACACATACACACACACCCCCAACTAATCAGTGCACTACAACTTAATTATATCACAGGAGCTATCTCTCGGCAAGCTACAATCAGTTATAAGTGCAGCCTTCCGCAAACCAGTAGAAGCAGGACCCCGAAACCTGAAACAGCTACTATATCACACACGGCCAAGAACGTGCTTCGTTATACATCAGACACCTCAGTCAAATGCCTCCTGATAATGATCAATGATGGTAAATTGGCAGCTGGGCTACTGGAATGAGTCCAAACTTCACCTTCCAGCTACAGGAATGAGGAGGATATATGTGAATGTGATCTTTGGCAGGGAAAGGTATATTGTTTCACAGCTGTGGGAAAAGTGCTTAATGCTCAAACATTTCCTTAAAATAAGATTACAATGAAACATTAGAGGTAGCATTATTAACGATAATCAACTTTCCTGGCTAGATGAAAACACCCCAAACCCATCTCCAGTCTGCAGGGAAAAAATAATGTAGTGTTTCATACCCTCATTTCTGAGCACTTCAGCAGAAAGGCTTACTGCAAGAGAATAGGTCCTTGTGTGCGCTGGTTTTTGAAACTCAAGAAAGTTCCCAACTTACCTGTTCTGTTTTCCCAGCAATGAATGAGGAGGAGATTAATCAAAATGTTGAGGTTAGACTATAACACTTTTGAGGTACTGAAAACAAGATCCCTTACACCCCAAATATATTTCTGAATGGTGAGCTTTGCCCAGGAAATACTGTGTCTCTGAAGAGACACATAAAACGTATACAGCTTGAAAAAGGGTTTGGGCACCTCAGAAACCAGAGTTGTTGCTGAACTCCATGACATAAAGCAACACTGACCTGACTTTACAATCTTTGTGTCAAAACCATTGCCATCAAATATTCCATTGCCTTACGCCAAGTCAGGATTTCCCCTCAAACTGCGAGACACTCCACCACTGACCATGCTGGAGTTTTGCCATCCTACCTCTGGGGCAGTATCCCACCTTGCACCCACAACACAGGAAGCACTAAGGAGGCATTGTATGCTATAGGAAGCCACGTTCAAAAAAAGTATGTTTCTTGGATATTTTGTCTTTCATGTTTTTCCTAAGACAAAAATAAAAACCTAGTACAATGACAAGAGCGTTGCTAAATATTCATACAGACACGCTTCCCAAGAAACAACTAGTAAAGCACATGCAGACAGATGCCTGCTATTGAGCACACAGATGCATACATACACACATATATATATGTAAATATATATGTGTAAAAACGCACTACGCTTCTCCACAGAAAGAAGAGTGATCCCCAGTCAGATCATTCAGAGGCTCCAACTCAGTATTGTCCACCCAGTTTAGAGCCACCTTTCTCCCTCACTTCCTCGGTTTCTTCACCTCAGCTTCATTCCATCCTCATTTACCTCCTGTGCAGGTTCAGCCAGCTCCTTTCCTTCACCAATCCACTTAGTTTCCCCCAGAAGATACCTTATCTTAAAAAGAAAAAAAACCCACTGAAATTAATGGTGTTTTATTATATCATTACTTCTCTGTACGTCCCTTTTCTCTTGACATTACAGTTTCTTTAGGACAGGGATTATTTACTGTTCCATGTACTAACAAAACACAGCTCCAATCCTACCCAGAGTCTAGTTGTTACCATAAGAAGTTGAGAATAAAAAGAAACTGCCTTTGCCCTAGGTAAGGGCTCTCCAGAGCAATAACAATTATGTTTATCCATCTTTGCAAAAGGAACCCCAGAGAGCACATGCCAAACAAACATGCCAAAACATTATAGAACTTAAATCAATATTGCCTTTGAAAAACATTTATTTCAAACAAATGATATACCAGGAAATGTAATCACACTTTTATTCTAGGCATCTCTGAAATATTAAATCGTGGTGGCAAATTTGGTTTTATTCAAGTCTTGCTCATTTATCTTTTCAGGGTACTTAAGAGTAATTCATACCTGCTCACGGTCACTCGTTTCTCTTCACTGAGTGGCCTGAATACAACTAGGAAAACATTCAGTTTGTAGAAGTTGCCCTATGAGAGACCATATTTAGATTGAGAAGGATTTCAAAAGACTCAGGAAGACACCCTGAAAACCATTTTTATAAAAAAAAAAGTTCTGAACACGTTGAGCATCTAAATATTTTTTACTGATAATTTTATAGCAACAATTCACTTCATTTTCTTAGTGGCAAAGCACTCGAAAAATATTAAAAGCTAGACTACAGGTATGTTGGCCATCTGCTTTTAGGGTCAAAAAACCCCATGGTGACATTCTCCGCCATTTTCATAATATGTCATGCGTCTGACTAAAGACCACTGAAACCAGTGGAAATCTTTCAGACTCTTCAGTGGACTTAGAATCAAGAAATAATTCCCTCTTCTGCAGAACAGCTCAAGAGCAACTTTGCCACAAATTCTGCAGAGTAGTAGATGAATTTCTATCACGCTTAAGAAAGCAGGAACTCAGAAGCCCAGACTTCAAGTTGGGAAGACGTACTGGGTTATTGCATGGGCTAACCTATTCTGAGATGCCAAAAGGATCTGTTTTCTTTCCCATGAGGCTCAAGTTTCCACCTTTGTCTACGTTCTCGGAATACAAAGTCCTGTTTTCAACCCAGCTCAGTAAGGCACGCAACAAGGAGAGCAGAAGAACTTCCCTGAGCGTGCAACTGAGCAGTCAGCCAAGACTGCTGGAGAAAGAGACATCAGTTTCAGATCAAGATGGACCATTACAGCCACCTTATCTAATCATCTCCCTCACGCAGACCAGAAACTATCAGGCAGGATCTAAAAAGCTTAAAACTGCACATTCCAGAAAGGCATCCACTTGGCAGCTCTGAAGTAAAACAATAACCCTCCAAAATGCCAGACTGCTTGAAAAGGGACATCTGAAGTTTTTGCGGTGAACAGCACTCAGATAGGGAGGGGACGTACCTCCTAGCTTAGTACGCAGCATACATCATGCATTCAGCAAGCATGGAGTGGTTTAGATCTATGGTCAAAACCTGGCAGGAGCAGCTCTTTCAGGAAGGGAGTTTGAGTAGTTTATCCATGATTTTAAGCTAAATTACGTAGGTGATAAATCCTTCAGCCCTCCACCAGCGAAGCGAGGGAAAGGAAACAGACAAAATGATGGAAACATGATTTTTATGAATAATACATAATCATTAATTTCCTTTTATATAAGACCACACGAAATTGCAAAGGTCTGTGGTACTCTGGAAGAGAGGCATAAACCCCAGATTTGTAACTGGGCCACCAATTTACCACTGAATGAGGGTAATGAGTCAGGGCTTAAACAAGTACATTGAAAATACTGAAGAAAGTTAAGCACATATCACTACTTGTCAATGTTACAGCTCATACTTAGTGCAGATTCAAGTGAACCACTCTACAATTTTTACATTTCAATTTTCCTGGGAAATCACTTCCACTATGAGGACAGCACACATACTAGGACACCAAAGCACCTCAAACTGCCGGATGCCACTAGGGCTCATATGGTCATTTGCTTTCCTGCCTAAAGAGTTGTAGCTTTGGAGTAACTGCATTTCACCTCAAAAGCGCCCTGAAAATACACGAATGCTTTGATGACTTAAGTTGCCTGTCTTGAAAATAACAGTACCTTCTTGCCTCTTTGTTTGCTCAAAGATTTGTGTACTTTCCTAATTACACAGTCGGAAGCTTTCTAGCCAAAATGTACTTGCATTAAAATAGGCAAGTCACTGAACCTAAAAATGACTCTTTTAAACATGGGAGGTTTGGATGCACTTCCGCTGAATTCAAGGCAGATCCAAGGGAACCTTCAGGAATTCCTGTTAGCGTTACTAGCAGATCTGACCTTTGGTTGCAGTCACCGAGGCTGTAGGGACTAGACACACCAGTCAGAGCTTATCTTACAGATCCTCACGCTGTTTTGTTAACATGATGTTTTTATGTCTCTTAGAGATTTGCCCTGAGATAGCATTCTTCACAACAGCCTGCAGAGGTACACATGCAATTATCAGCCTGCGAACTGCCCTTTTCCACCCACTGGAAACGATCAAATATCTTTGACACAGGGAAGCTTAACTGGGAGGAAATGGTGGTTATCCTCTTGAAGTAACCCCTAGAGAAGATGAGAATGTCATTGCAAACTTGTGGGAAAAAGAAAGTTTTTCCATTGTCAGCATGTAAAATAGGCACAGGACAATAGGCACTGTGTTTTTTCTGCAGTCAGGTTGACAAATCCCTGAATGGGAAGAAAATGAAAGTCAGAGGCAATTCGTTCCAAAAAAATCTATTAACTAAGGTTACAAAGTTGAGATTTAGAGAGCTGACTCCTCAGAGACAGAAGCAGCACGTGTAGTCTTGAAAAGGACATGAAACATCAGTACTAGAACAGGTATAATGGACTTATAACAAATAACCTTGTAAGTTTTTCCAGTACCAGCCTCTTCCCTCAGTGTCTTTGTCCAAAAGAAAATAAGAAAACCTTGCTACATTTACTGCAAGAGAAAAAAAAAAAAAAAATCAACAGCACTCCCATTAATCACCTTCGTTTTCTACCACCAATTCTCTTAATCACTGTAGGCTGACATAATCCCAAGGTGGCTTCAAATAAATTCCACACAGATAAAAAGCTCAGTGTTGTTTCTACCACCACATTCTCGACGACGACTGCATTCCTAGTATGCACATCAGCACCAAAGAGAGGTATCACAAGAGTTTGTACACTTGACCTTCAGTACCGTAATTCTGGTCATTTCCAGTCCGCACCTTAACATTCTGCAACAGTTAACATAAAGCATGGAAGCGAATAATGAAACGCTGCATGAGAGGACATTTTCCCCCCCGTATAGGCAAATACAAATAAGCACAGAGCTGTGTGGATGCAACAACGAGGGATTTACTTCAGCCAGTAAGAGAAAATGGCAGGGATGAACCGAAGTCACTATAGTAAGGTCACTGCAGATACCACAAACAAGATCATCTAATGTAATAACCTCATGACATCTGGTCCAAACGCAAGGAACGAAGTCCCGCTGCCATCCTACCACCATTGCCATCGTTCCCCATTCTCTGTTTTGTGCTTTCCACTAGGCAGTTCCTTTGGCTGTAACATCCGCCTCCTAACTGCTCCTTAAGTGATGTGAGAGCTTATATTTCCCTTGGGAAGCACGTTAACTTCATTACCGAGAGAGATGTGCTCACCTACCAAACCAGTCTGCAGCCGCCCCCTACTCGGTGTTACCATGACAGTTGAGATCACCTGAAACATCTGCGCTTGCTCCGCTGCCCTGCCCTCTCAGCTTCCCAAACACGGAGGCACAAACACACAGGGGCAGGGTTTCACCACAGAGGATCAAGACTGGGTGCGCTTGGCCAAGACTTGTGGAACTGAAATTGTGGAATTTGTTTCCTGCTTTGCGTTTATCTAGAGTTCACCTTCATGCCATGTCTTCTTACTTGGAACGGGTGCGTAAAATTAAACAATAACCAGGCCTTCCTTTAACTGAAGGGATTTCCTTTCACACATTGCTTCTTGCCTAATTTTGCAAGCTCTTCAGAGCAGGGGACATCTGATGTCTTTGTCAACTGACGTGTTAACTTCTAATAACTATCTCTAGCCATAATACGTACAACCAATACAGTAATATAATTTTAGGGACACTTTTCTTCAAAGAGTTCCCAACAGTACTCAACAGGGTGTAAACATGGGTTTCACCACACTCTGAGGGAGCCAAAAGCCCTTATTGCTTGAAGGGGCCATATGCCACCAGTGAACAGGGGTTGAAGGCTCCTAGGGAGCTGGGATCCAGGAAATGTTGATCCTTACTGGTACAAGATAATAACTTTGGGAGATGCAGGAGCAAGCATTGAATTCTGAGCTCACTGAGAGCTTGGAAACAAGACAGGTCTTCTTCAAAGTCAATACCTTGTTTCTATGTGTTACAGGCCTTGGCATCAGCAGCAACTCCCAAATCCATCCGAGTCCTGAACCAAACAGAAGTCAGCGGAGTTCAGAAAAATTCTGCATTACCAGGCGAGATCTTGAGTCCAGATTGCAAGGATTTGGTAGTCCGCATTCAGCTCAGCGGTCAGTAGGAGCTGTGAACCAGAAGTCCCTCCCTATCACAGGGGCAGGCAATTGTCAAGCCAGCCTGTCCATGATACCTGTAGGAAGTCCATGGGGGCAGCCTCTTACGCTTCCTTCAAGCACCCTAAGTGTGTTGGCACTTGCCCCCAAACTGCTGATCTTCAAAAGAAAACATGGCTCTGTAGCATAGCATTTCACACAGTGCAGTTCAACCTATGCTTCCAGCAGGAATTGTTAGTGGGACCTTCCAAAGACAGCAGAAATTAAAACCTGATGGTGGAATACTTCCCTACAGTTGCCTATTTTAAAACTTCCTATTCCCAGGCAAAGTAGCAAAAGAAAGATGTCGAATTCCTTTCAATCGCTGAGTTTCCCCATTTGCAGCAATACTGTCCGTAAAGTATTAGATTGATAGCATTTCCACAGCGGTGGTAGCGGAATGGGCAGTTAGAAAGCAAGATCCTTACTTACAACAGCAGCAACTCACAAACAATTTAGCAAAAGCCAGCAAAGAAAGTTGTAACTTCCTAATGTGCATGAGGAAAAGGAAACATGCATGTCTGTATGCAGGCTTGCTACAGTCTGTGTCCTCAAGACCATAACACATTCCTTTGTACGAGCTACATCACGAGATATACAGCATCGGCCCTCTCCAGGGCTGACATTAAAGAAAACACAAACCAAAAATACATTCTCTATCTCTTCACTGAAATGAACACATACAAAATACACTTAGCTTCCAGTTCCAAAAAAATGACAGTATTTTGAAAGTCCTTCAAGCACCATCCACATTATTCAGCAAAAAGACTCAATATTTACATTGTAGAATAAATATGGAGAGGTCAACTCCGTCCTAAAAGGATAATAAATACTAACTGTCTTGCTTCTCATACTTTTGCTACAAAGAGCCAGACAGGACTAATTAAAATTATCAGTTTTGGTGAAAGTGGGTATTGGTGGCCACATTCGCAGACCCACTTGATTCCTTCCAGCCGGAAAGTAATATATAAGTATTATACAGCTTTATTCACACTGGCACTGAGATATATAACTTAGGAACAAGCTTGAACTGTCAGGGATATGGGATCCAATTTGGGAGCTGGCTGTTGCAATAATCACATTAAAGCTCCTTGCTACTCTGTCCCAGAGCTAAAGCCTGCAGATGCCACACAGAGACATAGTTTTTATGTGTACATGTACATATATGTTTAAACACAATATATATGTTCTATATATACACCGATACATACACACATGCAACATACTTTTGGAGAGAGATCTCCTGTCTCAAACAGAGCGCTCTCTCGCCATAGATACCATTCCGAGGTCTCATTTTCAGTTACCTCTATCAAAGTCACGCAGAACTACAGTCCCTCCTGCCTTTATTTTGTTGGGATGCCACGGTAACTGGTAAATGCTCTGCTGCCACCCAATGACTTTTCCTGGTATTGTCCGCTTCCTCAGACCATTTCCTCCCACTCAGTAACTAACCAGGTGAAAAAGAAAAATCAAGTTAAATTAAAGGCAGCGCTTGGAGCTGAAGTACTTTGAATACCTGTGGTGCCTTAGTTTCTGTGGAATATGGGACATCGCCGCCTCTCTTCACCTGTATGCAAATGGTCCCAGTTCTTTTTATCATTCTGCCAACAGAAGCAAAACTTTATCTGAATTCCCAGTCACAAAACCATCATTGTGCTCTGGCAGTTAATTTTTACTGGTTTACAATTTACTTTCCTTTACACAAGAGATAGTGCCAGCGAACCACAGCAAACCTTTCACACAGCTGTTATGCTTTATAGTTGATCAAAGCATTGATTTTGCAGTATTATGTCAACGCCAGGCATGCCGATGCCCCTCACTGTTCCAACTCAGGGACTGTCCAGTTCCTTTCTTCGGTCTCTTTACAAAGCACAACTTGTTTTAGTCCTTACTACTACATCTAAATTAAGTTTGCAATGGTATATAAACACAAGGGGTAGCCCATCAGGTTTAAGTGAAAAAGAGAAATGCGGTTACTTACATTTTGAGATTCACCCCACCTGTAATGAAGTCTTCAAAGATTTAAACACTTCAGCTTTCCTTGCAGTAAAAATATACATTTGTGGAACACTGGCTTAAAGAAATGCAAAAAACTAGCAAAGAATTTTTGTCAATATGTATTTGTAGACAAGAAGCAGCTGCTCAGTTCTGAAGAACTTGCCTAGATTGCTAGGGTAGCAACACGCACATCTGCTCAAATTAGTAAAATTTACCATTTGCAAGACCAGTTTATAAAATGAAATACTTTAAAACGCGGTTTACTACATTTTCATTTCTCAGCTTGAGATGGTATAAAAGACTCTGACTGCTAAGTGGACAAACGTTCAGTTGAGACCTTATTGTACCAGAGGAACCACAATTATAGGTTTAAAGGAATCCCAGCAGTTCTTGATTTATTTTCATCTATTTCATTATTATTCTTGTTTTGGCACATAAGATGTAGCGGGATATCCCTGGCACCAGAACATACAGGTCCTAGAATATACACTAAAACCCTGAAGAAAGGAAGAACTGAACTTCTTTCGGAAGTTCAGCAAAACTGCTGCTCTCTGGTGCTCTCAAAGATCAGAGATTGTTTTGAGACTCATTTGCAGTTAATAGTATACTAATATATATTTCATTCAGATGGGACAAAGAAACTGGATTTGCTAGTTTGTAAGAAGTTTCACTTTCTTACGCTTATATTTTCATATGCCAAGCACAACACAGAAGTGTTCCAGATACAAACATTTTGATACAAACAGATGTGTATAACTGATAATTCACTGCCTCAAAACGTCCTTCTTGTATTTTGCCATAAAAAAATAAAACTCAATTGTATTCCAACCCCTTGATTCAGGCCCCAGCACTTAACTATGCTGAGAATATTCCATTAAGTGCATCCAGAAGTGTTGGCCATACAGCCCAGCCTGCAAGGTTGGAGTCTATCATGGGGTCTTGAACACCTTCTGCTGGCTAAAATCACAAGTAGAGAATTTTAAAAAAATCCTGTCATGCCCAAAAAGAAAGAGTATGTTGTGTTTTGGTTTTTGGTCGTTTTGTTGTTGTTGGTTTTGTTTGTGGTTGGTTTTTTTTTTTAATAAAGACAACCTTTATATCTTCTTTCGGGACTTTTTTTTTCTTTAAATGTGTTCTTTCTGCTTGCTTCCTCCTTTTCTGTAATAGTTAAGGCTGAAATTCAGCTTACAAACACACGCTAAGTACAAACTCACGAAGGTAAGCCTTAAGCCCTCTATATATCTGATCTCCAACTTCTATAAACTCACACCTCCTTTCACACCCTCCCACCTCCACGTTTGCCTGCCCACAGCTGGCCTGTCCTCTCCACCTCCCTGAGCTGATGGATGCCTTCAGTGCTGCTGCTTCCAGGGGAAAGACTGTTCCAGGCTCCTGCCTCTCCCCTGGGCAGGGAAAAGAGGCAAGGCTGCCCCTAGGCTTTCCAGCATTCGGGTGCACCCACACTGGTGTCCTGCTACACAAAGCCTACCAACCAACCTCTGCAAGTTGGTGTCGCAAAGTGAGATTACAGCACCGGAAAGGAAAATTCACAATCTCCCTGTTAGCTGCTCCCATGAAGCACCAGTCTGTGACTGGGAAGCTCTACAGATGAGCCCAGCACAAACAATTTCCTTCTTAAGCAGTGTCAACAGATCACAAAGAGCACGGTATCTGTGGCAAGACTGCCAAACAATATAACAAGAGGACCTTTACAGGAAAGGGTGGGAGAACGGCTGGGAAAAAATCTACCGTCATAGCAGCAAATTAAGACACGTTTGCCAAAGATCACAATTACAACGTTAGGTCAAATTTACCGAGGAGAATGGTCTACTAGAGGTAACGGAGTGGCAAATGTAGGATTTGGGTTCAGGCCCCACTCCTGAGAGAAATTCTTTTGCCCAAAGTCATTTTGCCTCAGTTCCTTCTCTGGAAAGTATTCTCCTGTTGTCGTCTTCCCTTCATCTATTTTGTCTGCAAAAGATAGGATTTCTGCTCCAAGGAGCTTACAGAGCAGACTCGGTGTCCCCTCAGTGCCTTCTGTGATAGGTCACATAACTCAGCTTTTCAGAACTTATTCCAAGGCTATTTTTAGAGCACTGTGTCTGACCCACCATGGCCTTCCACAGGAGTATTCATTTTTATGTCACAATTAACCAGCTAAGATGATATAGTACAGCGAGAAAGATTGTGCAGTGCTGTGACCATAACCCTGTAAAGTGACTTGAAGTGTATATGGCAAAGCAGACTGTGATAGTCGGAGGGCTCCAGTCCCATTAACCTCACTAGTAAACCCACCTCTGGAGTAAGGAACTTCCAAACGCAAATGACAACATTTTACATACCTTACTTGAGCCTGAACACCATCACAAGGTACAGATAGACAATCAGATCTAAGGATACAATCGCCATTAAAGCACGGGAACGTATTTACCCCAACAGCAGAGCCATCACCAAAGGCCGTGGAAAAGCCACATCAAAGAAGCTCATGGGACACCACAGCATCCCTTAATAGTCTCACATAAGGTCACGAGCCTGTGTAAATTTGCTGGGGGAGAAAACAACTATAGCAATGAAATAGCAGAGCGAGATCCTCCCAAATACTCCCACATCAAGAATTTGTTCTGTAAAACACCACAGTGCCTGTATAACATTAGTTCTGTTTTCTGCTAAGTCTCTTAGCACGCGAACATGCTGGCGGCCACAGAAAACATAGCTGTAATGTAACAGAGTTTGCACAAATCTTGCCATATTCCTTCTTAGACAGTGAAATTGCCTTCCTCGCAGTGCAATTCTTACATACATGGATGGGTCACAACCCTTTTTGTCGGAATCACCATCTTATCTATATGGGATTTAATTCAACCCTTCCTCCTTTGCTAAATTAGATGTGGTCCTCCCCAAGCACATACTCTTGAGTGTCTGGTGAAAAGCCTGGTAACACCTCTCTGTGCAAATCAGAAGTCACGTGCATGACACTTTGGGGCAGAAGTGATTACAAGGTGCTCCAGGTCTAAATCTCACGGTGGCCACCTCTACATTGTAGGTGAGTTTTAGAAAATTCAAGCCTGAACCCGAACCTTCAGGCCCACACTTCACTTCCCAGTATCTGCACAATTAGGAAGTACGGGAGCCTGCTTTACAGATCTCCGGAGGACTGTATCAGGGTCACTCAGGAGACGAGAAGAGAACCAAGGACTTGAAAAACGTCAGAGGCAAAAGCTTAACAGTCACTGTGGAGGGTCTCAATCAAGCAGATGTTTCAAACGTTCGCCTGATTTTAAAGTGCTGACTTTGATGGCAGTGGATATTGCAGTGGGCACCAACCCAAGACAGAGTTAAGGAAGGAAGGCTAGTGGACAAAACAGGAAAAAAAAGCGCAGAGCATGAAAAACATTTTTTCATGTGCTCTATTAATCTATGTACTCTACCCTAGAGAGGCCCCAGCAAGCAAGTTAACCTCAGACCTCAATTACAACATGTGGGCAACTTTATTGCCCAACAAAAAGCACATTAGACATTTATGATCTCATTTTATTAAATTCTCCCTACTTATAATGATCGCTATTGGGTGTGTATGTGCGGGAGGTTAATACAAAAATCTATACAATATTTGTATATTAACAAGACTAAAAGCTCACCTGCACAGCAGGTGTTGCTGTGGCCACATGCTTGGGTTATGGATTAACCAACTCCTATCAAAAACTGGGGTCTATCAACCAAATCTAAAGCAAGAAAGGCAGGTGCTTTTCCTGCTGATCTAGCTGAGGGCTCCGATTGAATTACGTCAGGAAAGAAATAGCTTTGCTTTCTTCATGAAATCTGATTAGAGAAAGAGAGAGGTAACACCTTACACAACATGATGAAGCTTAAAGGACAATCTGCTCCTCTTGTGTAGCCCTTCTGCTGGCTACTTTGATCTAAGTTTTATTGTCTGGATTTAACACCTTCACCTTTGATTTTACAGAGAACTTCTGTAGAGATGTTTTCCTACACCAAGTAATTGTTTGAGTCTTTTCAGAGAAACCACCAATTATCCAGGATGCTGGAAACTAAACACTTGTAGTTTTGGTGCAATACAAGATTATTCTCACTGGTATTAAACAGGTAAGGGAAGACACATTAAAGACTTAAGTTTTACTTTCTAAGAGAATTATTGAAAAAAGAGCACTGGCAACAGCTCAGTACATAATGCGTGGAACCAATTTATTCCTAAACACAAGGAGACCTAACATGATGAAACAATACAGGCTAGAGCGGCTTTCCGGCTCACCTCAGTAGGACGCTCATTGTACGAGGTCATTGTTATCCTACCACTACCCAGTTCAACGCTATAGTGTTTCAGTTTTGTATCACACACAAAAACGGGAATTCTTTTCTGGAAGCTAACAGAAACCAGGCTGATTTTAGCCAGAATCCTACATGATAACCTGAAGCATAAAAATCAAAATCCCTTCTGGTCTTACCTGACGTGACAGGCCGTGTAACATATCCTTATTATTTGACTCGATTCAGTAATTTCTGCATCCTGCCTGGCAACCTGCAGTTGCATTAGAGATTGTATTTCACATTACACAGACAACACCTGCTATACAATAGAACTTGGTCTTAAAAATGCACCCCATTTTCTATTTTGACATGAATTTCCATTCTTGAGTGCTGATGATCCTTTGTCAATTAGACGATGGGAGACAATTGGCCTCTTGGACAGTTTTCCAACTTCAATGTGTTGTTGCAAGCACTCACCAGCTCTGAGCAGTCAGAATGTTCACTCACCTCAAAGAACAAAATGCAAACAGTAGAAAGGAAGATGAGGCTAAAGAAAAACTCAAGCATTCTTGGAGTTTCAGCCCTGACAGAAATGAAAATTGGAGCTGTCAAATAACTGCTGTTTAGGATGGTCATCCTGTATTTTTTTTCCTGTATTTATCGTAACCTTGAGTAGTACTTTAATTACTGGAATCTAGCAGTTGACTTACATTTACTAAACTTCCAGCACACGTGCCAGATCATCCCTACTAAATACTTCAAATTGGATGGCAAATCAGTAATAGTCCTCCCTCCTCTTTTGATAAGGTGGGAAACAAGTAGAGTTAGAAGTTTACAGGTTCCAGGATTCTTTTCTGCGATTTTAAACAAAGTAAACAAAAAAAGTTACGCACAAGAATAGGCAGTAGCAAAATTATAAACCAATTGATGTGGAAACGTCAACATCATCTTATAAACACACAACTGAAGCTCACAGCTGTTGCAAAAAAAGAAAGCAGTATTGTCTGTTAGCAAAGGCAGTGAGCAGGGACTGCAGGTTTTATTCTTAACTCTCCCACAGATTTCAAGCTCCGCAATGGGCAAATCACCAAATATCTCAGCTGATCATCTACAAAATAAGGATAGTAATATTTTCCTATCCCAGCAGGATGTTTTCAGGAAAGTACTTGGGAGGCACTCAAATAATGCAATGATGGGGGCCACGAAAAGTATCTGTACAGAACAAAGACAACACCTGCTCAACTAACTTAATGGAAAAAAGATGACTGCGACTGTTATAAGGAATTTCTAGCATTAAAGAAAAGGACAAGCTGCAATTGTCTTCAACTAACAGTTTGAAGTAAAAAAGATCAGCATCAGTGAACCGGTGGAAAAAAAATATCTTAGTATAGGACTAGATATGAAAATGAATGCAAATAAACTACATAAATGGCTGAAACTAAGTCAGAGAAGACATCTAAGTTTTCCCTTACAGTAGGTAACATGAGTAATTCAAGACAAAACATCATTTTGTTACCTTTGGCACACAAGCGTATACATGACGGAGGTAACGTATAGCACATTTTTTCTGTCATAATTGCAACATTTTTAGTTAATGAAGACAATTTTTAAAACACACACATACTTATTATGCCTTGTGACTCCGTTTTATACACAGTCTTGAAGTTCATCTCATATTCTTTATGGAAGATAATGATAGGTGGCTCCTCCAGTAGTCTGCTGTACACATCACTACGTATTTAGTATTTGAAGAATGCCATCTCAGCCTTGAGGATTTTTCCTGAACATTTTCTCTCACTTTATGCTGGGAAAATAGTAGCTCTACAAATATAGAAAAAGATTTAAGTACAGAATGAAATATGAAGTTTATGATTAAGGAAGTCTGAGGACCTGGCGTTTACTCCTGAATTAGCAACAGATTTCCCATGACCCTTCTTCATTTAGATACTCCACGATTTGTTTTATCTTTAAGAAAAGTGATGGTATCCCTGGGGGATGCAGGAAAGCTCAGTTCACAGTTCCCACACGCATCAGCCCACGCTTCTACAAACTGACTAATGATGCTGAGCGTGCTTTAGTCTTTAGACCACGTCTTTTTCTCCTCATTGGAGTCTAAGTGCTTAATTCTCATTAAACAGCTTCAGATCCTAAGCTGCCTCGGATTCAGTGAAAGAGCAGACCAATTTCAATTAACATAATTCCCACCAATACAGCATTGCCTTTTTGTAGTATTTTTTAGCAGCTTCTAGGAATTACACAGCATCAGTCCGCTGGTAATAACTTTGAAACTCGTTCACCAAACCAAGTTTGATAGAAAAGCTGAAGCATCAAACGTCTAAGTGTCACGCATTTTGCGAGAACTGGTAGCAAGTAGAGCAGAGTGCCCAAATTCAGTGTTCTCACCAAGGAAAGGGTGAGGTAATCCAATCTGCTCGGCTTGCCAGCAAGCAAACACAAGCTGGGAGAAGGGCAGCACATTATACCCCTTGCTCAAGAAGGTAAGGGATGTAGAAATGAGATTAGAAGGAACAGAGCACGGAGAACTGCATGGAGAACTATGGGGAGGTAGTGCAGGGACCAGGGGACACCGGTCAAGTTTTAGCAACGGAGCACACACAACTAAACCTCATCTTCCTGTTTATAATGGGAAGCTGAAGGAGCGGGGGTTTTTTTTTTGCTATCCCTACTTGTAAAATACTTGCGTGCTGTAAACATTTGTAAGCCATTAGCTAGACCCAACAGCACATGCTGTAACAACAAAAGCTAGGTTTGTTACAGCCGTGGGAATTCTTTCCAGCAAAACCACAGAGCGGGAGGCGGGACAGGATCTCAGGGACCAGCTGAGGCATCACCGAGCAGGGGCAGGTTCACAAACATTCAGACAAAGCTATAGCAGGTGACTGTCAACCCCTTCCTAAAAGGGCACTCAAGTGAAGGGGAGCCCATGACCTCCCAGAGGACAGTGCTCACAGTTAGAAAGCATCCCTCATATCCAGCAACTCTTTTTGAGGAAATCCAAACTACAGCTTGCCCTACAATCGGTACAAAGAGAGTACACAGGATCAACAGCTCGTTCCTCTCAACCATTTGCAAACTTGAATATTGTTTAAAAAAACCCACCTATTTGCCTGAACAAATTATTTCCTTCAAAGTTCTTCCCAACTTCCGCCTTCCAAATTTCTTAAGACCTCTGTTACTGGCCTAAAACAAATGCCTGCCCCAACCTATTTTAAAATGCAAGGCCCAAAATGGGAACAGTGGGGCCTAAAGGAAAGTACTATTACAAATTCCAGCAAAGCAATTTTCTTTTGATCTCCTTCAGGTGCTGTTAGCTCAACTTATAGTACACTATAAGTTGTACATAAGCCCTATAACATTTGTGTTCTAATACCACTTACTCCCAGTTACATACTTCTACACCATAATATTTGTCTGTTAAATTCTACTTTGATAACTTTGGCAATTTCCTCTAGTTTATCAAGGTGATTTTGAAACAGTGTCCTATACAGTGAAGTTCTTGTCAGAACGGAAACCAAGTCTTAGCCCTCCCTCCTCCTCCTGGGTCGAATTATTTCTACCCAGAGTTCACACAACAAATAGCTCGGAATGTTTACTGAGACTGCAGATAAAACCAAAACCATTTGATTTGCGGAAAACTCCCATCAGTTGAATGGGCTTTTAATGAGACAAAAATCTAGCAAAAGAAAAGTCATCAGCAAATACATTTAAAAAAAGCAGGCAGACACCTATATTTATTTTGTTTTCAATAAAAAGCCAAGACAGGTGAAGTACTGAAATGACTGTTAAACAACAGCAGAAGCCGTGGTAACACTATGTACTGCTCATGATATACTGGCAGGTGAAAAGATAAACCACACCTTTAACTCGCATTTCAGACATAACTAATTTATACCCTGCATATATTCCTACAGGCCCCGTTTTTTTTCTTATAGCTTTGTATGTTCCTATATTTTTGTGCACATTAAAAAGTGTCGGAGGGATGAAAAAGCAACGTTCCCCAAAGTGTGTCAAGACCTGTACAATATCACTGCAATGAAGAGAGGACAAGAAAGCACGCCTCATGAACTTTATTCATACGATTCCATGACACCCAAGAGAGTATTTCTTCCTTTAAACTTCTACATAGTTTATTTGCAGCTGACCCATATAAGCTTTTTAGGTTTCTTCATAGCTAAGTGTTCTTGTAAGCTTTATCACTGTATTTCTACTGAAAGAACGAAGAACACTTCAATTGCCTTCATCCTCTCGCTCCACTCCCAAGTCTTTAAGTAATACAAATTCATAGCAAATCAGGAAGGAAAAAACCCACAGGATCTCAGGAATCTCAAATTAGCCAACAGTCTGGTGATTAAGGCCCCCCTTCAGAAGCTGGAAAAATCTGAGCCTGATTTAATAATGGAAGATGACACTTTCTATTCGCTTTGGCTTTCACATGCTTCACCCAAACATCTGCAACAGCCATCGTCAGAGACAGCAGCAAACTTGAGCCTTTACCTTGACCCAGACTTGATTTTGTTCTGTCCTTAAAAAAAAAAATTCTCAACCAGAACCTGTTTCAAAATAATGCTACACTATGTGCGAAATCTGTCCCAGTTGAAGCGCTATGAGAGTGCTTATCGCACTAATATCTTCAGGAAAAAGAGATGAAGAAATACCTAGTCTGCAGATGCAAAGACTGAAATGCAAATGGAAGTCAAGTTGCTCACCACTGTCAACGCTCAGTTCTAATGAAGTTTCACCTTAAAAATTAAGCATATCAAGTACCTACAGATGATGTTATACACCTCTAGAACTGGAGGATGGCAGAACTGCACACTTTAGGCCCCGAATTTTGAAACCAGGCAGTTATGTCCCATCTGCATGTAATGTCTTCCGTGGGCCCAGCCTTCAACTGATAAAGATAATGGAAGCACAGACGCTGAGCACAACAGAAGTCAGTAGCAGGGGGAAGGGAAAAAACAAACCACAAGAATTATTTCAACAACCCAATTATTTTCATATTTTTAAGAAGAAGAAGGATTTTTTTTTTAATAATGCAAATCTCAAATTTTACCCAATTACATACATTCATTTTCCTGATTTATACAATTATTGCATAAAACTTCTGGTCATTTACATCTTCTAGTACAAGTGACATTAGGTACCATAACTTTGTATTAAATTCTAGTTACGCTTTCAGTCAATTACACAAATGTGAAACAAGAACAAGACTATTCCCTTCAGAAAGCCTTCTTCATGCTTGCCCAGGTGCAAAGACTGCATATAGGAGATATTTGTGTTGTTTATGATAATCCCACACCAATTCACGTTGCTTTGGTCGATTGTAGTGGAATGTAATGACAAAAAAAAAAATCGTAACCTTGAGACCAAAAGAATTAAACTTGCAGGCAGATAAGAACAAGTCACTTCCTTTTTGGCAAGGCAAAGCTGCTTCTCCAAGTATTCAGAAAAGTGGAGAAAAATTTTTTTCAGGTAGGAAGGTAAAATAGATTATTAAACTTCTGTTAATAAGTGCCAATAAATTGGTAGCAGTGATTGCATCATGCTTGAAGAAGCAGGAACTATCCTGACATCAAGCCATACTGAAAAAAACAACCCCAAATCTAGAGAAAGTGCACTGATGCCTTTATCCACTTGCCATGATGTGTGTTCTAAGTGCATGACTGAATATGAGCATAGTAATGCCACCAAAACAAGTGCGAGCGAGTTACTGGGTAGATTTTTCTGGAATGGAGACAAGTGCCAGAACAGAGACACCATCACGGCCTAAGAAGCAAGATTAGGAAAGTAAGGAAAGATTTGTTCTACACATATGCAAGCTACAACACATATTTTGTTCCACAGCACAAGGAAAATATAAACAGAAGATAAAGAAATAGACAACTACCCAAATTCTAAACAGTAAGACAACAATGGAGAAACACACTTTTGAGCTCAAATGCGCCGTCATCCCAGATATTTTTCTGTCCTTTATGCAGGAAAGAAAAACAAATGACAAGAAACGAGGAAGAAAAGCTTTGGCTTTTCTTTTTTGACTGCTTGGCACTTTTCAAGTGATTTGTTTTCTAAAAAAGGATCAAGCAACTTATAAATAGTAGCAGTGTTTTATGGCAAATTATGTTCCCCAAGCCTTTGTCAATGCAGTGATGATCACAATGTCTGTTTTGGTGATAAGTGTCTCAATGACGAGGCAGCACCCCAAAAGGTAGTTTCATTTTTACATATAAATAGTAGTTGGGATTGACTCTATTCTTCATAGTGAATACTAGTTACATGACAAAGATTCAAGAAAACCCACCTTTTTTTTTTTTTTTTTT
>VZSF01004568.1:423672-453738 GCA_013398295.1 Chionis minor
TTTTTTTTTTTTTTTTTTAAGAGGAATACTAAGGGATAATGAAAAGCATGTGGATGTGGCTTACTGTTAATTCTCTGCTTCAGATTTGTTGACGAAGTTATTTACCCAAAAAGTATTACCCAGGTGAAAGTTAGCGGTATACAGCATGTGGTCATTAAGCCATAAAAGAATGTGATCTTGCAATACTGGTTGAGCACTTTCAATTCCCACAGACCTGAACAAAAATTTGAACTGTTAAGCACTTTGATTATCCCATTCAACCCTTTTTTTTTTTTTCTATCCCCCCTTTAAGTAAGAGACTCGCAGTGATGGTGGTGCTATATTCTGGCCAAAGTTCATTCCCATCAGCTTTTTCATGGAATATGATACAGCACAGAACAGGACTTGGGAGAAAGTAAAAGCAAGAGGTCCACTGAAAAGCAACATGAGAATATTTACTCTGAAGGAGAGCTCAGTTTTACCACATGGAAAACCACAAGTGCAATTGCTCCATTCAAAGTTCTAACTGCTCTCAAAGATACCAGCATGATGCAACCAGCACAAACTCTAGGTCAAAAACAATGAAAAAGAGAGGATGTGCACAGCAGGCACTCCCTGTTATTACCTTGAAATTGATTGTGTTCTGACATGATTAGCTCCTGAAATTTTAGTAAAATATGCTGGTGTCAAATTTCAATAAAAATAGTGTTTCAACTCTCACCACAAAAAGATTAAGGATTTTGTTTTGGCCCTGCCTAATCCATTCACGAATTGCAGGGCACAGCCCTTGCCACGCTCGCCTACCAGAAAAGGCAGTTCCATTTTTTCTTTTGTGCTGAAAAAAGTAGCAGGCTTAGTGGTTACAAAATTCATGTTTTAAAGTGCACTGTCATTTTAAACACGCTTTCCCTTCTTAAAAAAAAGAAAATAAAACATTCCGATACCAACAGTTTATAAAAATAACAGCTGCAATATTCCTCTAAAATTGCAACTTAAAATCAAGTCAGATTGGCAGGATTCAAATCTTTTTCAAAAAAAGATATGAACCAAAAATAAAAAACCTCTTTCTGCAGAGAATTGCCAAGCAAAGCCTCAAATACTGCCCTAGAAGCCTCTCTCCTAACAGCACCTCCCAGAAAATCCATTCGGTTTCTTCCAGCTGACAACCTCAAGAAAACAGAGGTCTAAATAAATCAGTCCTTCACACCAGTCACCTACATAACTGCAGGTGTGGATGCTGGTGCAGTTTTTCCATCAACTCTTCCTCTGTAGGTTCTTCCAAAACATCTCTACAAAGAAAAAGCATGAGTTGTTAGGGGCAGCAAAGGGAACTTCTCAGCATTCGTTTCTGCGATGCGCATACCGAGATGTAACGTGCGCTTGTTTCAAGAATGAAACAAGGAATTAAAGTTACAATAAATTGATGCTCCCTAAAGATGCATCCACTTGCAAGTGATCCATCCTTTACAGATGTGTCAGGGAAACCAGCAGCTGTTTTCCCATAAGAAGCAGGGAAGCAATTTCCTGCGCACAGTACAATACAACTGAAGGTCAGTGGATTTGTTTTCCTCAAAAAAACTCCCAAATGAGAACATGTTCCCAATGCTACTATTGAATATCCAATGTGCACCAGAAGTTCCACTTGTGCGTGATCATCAAGTATCAACTCACCACCCACAATTTCATAATAAGCCAAGAACATGCATCACTTTCCTCATCTTCCCTTCTCTTATCCCTCTCAGCACAGTTCCCCCCTCCGGGCCCCCGACACCTCTTCTCCCATCATGCTACGGGCAAAAAGCATAAAAAGGTTAAGCTACCAAATCAGCTTAAAGCAGGCCTGACCAAAGCACTCGCTGAATTTCTCCAAGCTAACAGATGAAACCGTTTGCTTCAGAGGGAGGAAAGAAGAGACAAGCCTTGTATCCTCTCGCAGCCAGCACACTTTCTTTAGAACAGATGAACATAAACCACTAGCTTGATTCTCAAGCCTAGCTCAACTCACCTGAACATTAACTCCACTGTCCTCTGGTATTCAATATCCGAAAGAGGCTCTCGATGACAGCGACGGTCCCACTTGTGAATAAAGTTCTGGAATGTAAAAGGAAAGGAAAAAAAAATTAAAGGCTGCTTCTATAGTGACACCAAAAAAAAGAGGTTATAGCACCTCAATATGTTTGATGGTAAGGTTTGGGAGGGGGTGTAGGGTTTGTTTTTAACAGAGTGGCAGAACAGTGATCTATTTAGGCACCAGCCTATTTGTTGGCTGCAGGTCACTACTTTATTCAAGCTTGTTGTTCAGCAATGAAATCACTTTCTCATCCCACACTGGAAGAACAGTAGAGCAGAAGACAGCCCTGCTGCCTTCTACTCCTAGCAAGGACTGCCTCCTCAAGATAACTGTGGGAACTACCCACAAGAGTTCACCCGCTTTGAATTTTTTCCTGTTTAAGACCTCAACAATATGTAAACCCACTCTTAGTCCAGGCATCACGACTTAAACTTTGCTGCTGGTTTTGTCACGTTCCCTTAATCATTTTGAATTACTCTGACAAATCATGACCTAGGGAGTAGACAGACAGCTCAGGCGAAAAAAACAAAAGGGAGAAAAAATAGTGACATCCTGCTCTCCTGCTACAGAATGCTACATCTTGACTCTTACAGCCAGCTTTGGCCACAGTCCTGCAGAGGTAAGCAGGCAGAAGACTTTATAGGATTAACCTCCAGCTAGAACAGGAAGTCTTTTCTGTAATGCTCATAGGCAAGACTGAGACTTAGCACGAGACTCATACCTAAGTTTGTCTAAAAGTTCACTATTCTGCCCAAAATAGTAAATTTTAGTTCTCATTGCGGTCAACAAGAGCACCTCCGTAAGCTTTCATAGGTTTTAAGATGGGGTGAAGTGCCCTCTACAGGTACTCAGTTTCTTCCATTACTTAGAAGTCTACAATGATGAACCTGGAGTAGATGGCTATGATGAATCTCCACCATCAAAAATTCAAAAGGTATTTGGATTTGCAGAGAAATTCACATACACGAGAAACCAGTGGAACCACATGGTCTGCATGGCATTGCTTTGCTACCTACATTTCCACAGCTTCTTTAAAAAAAAAAAAAAAATCTAGAGGAGGAGGATGATCTCTTCAAATAAGCAATCAGTTTCACTCTTCTAGTGTGGAACTGAATATAACTGAATATAATAATTCAAACTGAGGTAGGAAGAAACACAGAACAACCAAATCAAACGCAAATGTAAATTTTAGCGTGCTAACCTCATTTGTTGACAAGTCAAAACGCAAAAAGCCTGCAGCTTGAATAACTAATGCTGAAGTTAAATGCTTATGTACAAGAGACAAGCAACTTTTTAATACTTAAAAGACTTTTTCATCTTTATAGAGTGAGATATATACAACAAATGTACACACCCTATGAAATGCAGCTAGATTGGTGACAAAGTTGAAAAAAAAAAAAAACCAAACCAAAAAACCCCCAAAAAAAACCCCCAAAAAACCCCCACCCACCCACACAACTGTCCAGGAAAAAGAAAATGCTTCCTCAACATCTCGGGGGAAGGCAGGCAAGAAGAAAGATTAAGTACACAGACACACAAAGCCAACATGCTTTTCCCAAAAAGCAAAAAGTTGTTGGGGTTCTTGTCATCTCCCACACAAATCAGCACCTGTCTTCAGCATCTAATATGTAATAAACGCACTTCCTTACCTCTAGAAGTAAAGCTACGAAGAGATTAACCCAGATGACAGAGGAGATCAACCACCATGCTACGAAATAGATCTTTGCCCACCTGCAGATCAGATTAACAGACAATATCTAACGTCAGCCTGAAAGTGACCAAACAGAGCCATGAAATCACATTTTTCCTTGAAAGATAATACTATTACTGTCTTAATGTAAAAGGAGATCTGGAACCAAAAAAATAAAAATAAGAAAAATCTTAGCCTTTCATTAAGTTAGCCAAATAGACTCGTTCCCCCCACTTAACATACCTAATTAAACTCTGAAGGGACAGAAAAGCAGCCTAGTAGAAGTTGTACTGGATCACAGCAAAAGATCCATCTAGGCTAGTATCCTCTGAGAGCGGTCAAAAGTGGAAGCATGGGAAAGCGTGCAAAACCACAGCAAAATACCTATGGTGCTACCCTCTAAGTGCTCTCCCAGTCTCCAACCATTTGCAGTTCCGAGATTTCCTGAGCTAGCTTCCATTCACTGCAGATCCCAATGGATTTCTCTTTCACGACTTGGCCAGTCTTCACCAGAGCACATTAAACTTATCACACACCACAGCCTGTAGAAGAGCATTCCACACCGTAACTACATGCTGGGTTAACCAGCCAAGGATCACTGGAACAGCTCAAACCAGAGGCTATCCAGTTCATTCAAACGTTCCCATAAAGTAATTAAATACAAATGAAAGATAAGTCTACAGTTTTAAGTCTACAAAAATTTTTTTTACCCACAGGGAAAACACAGAGGTAGCCCAAAATTAATGACAGCAATTCACTAATAACTCGCTTCTGCGAGATTGGCTTTACAGCAAGAGCCACCCACCCAATACATTCTGCAAGCCTGTTCATTCACTCTTTTTTTGGAACAGGATGACTACCAAGCCAGTTTCCAATCCCTTCTAAATGTGACCATGGATTTCACGGCATCCACCAAGCACTAGACCAACCGTCAAGTTACACAAGTTAAAGAATGGCCATGAAGTATTATTTCCTATATACCCAAATTGACCCAAAAGAAAGGTAAGTGGCACCCATCCTAGCAGATTATAGTCCTGTGTGTATAATTCTTGTTCAGTTACTTTATAAGCTAGATTTATATGGGACTTTTTCAGTATTATTACTGCTACTTACGGACTTGAATATCTTGAAAATGCTTCCAAGAAGACTTGCCAGTTGTTTACCACCATCACATCCCAGAGGGTCACCACTGCTGCCTAAATAATGTGAGTAAAACAGAAGGCGAGCGGCAGTTAAGCCTCAGAAAAAGAGGGAAGAGACAAGCAGAGGGGGAAAGAGGGACAGATTCCAACAACGATCAGACTCACAGCGAAGTCATCAAAGTTGTTCGGCCAATATTCCAGCTGTTCGTAGGTCCCACACTGCAGGGTGCCATTATCATATGTTGTGTTGACAGCACTGTAAGAGAATTAGAGGCTGATGTGAGCACAGCTTTCTTTGTACTATACCTTACGAACAACATTCTTCCGAGTGCCTTGTAGAAAGTCGGCTCATATGGGCAGAAAACGAGGGAAGCTGTTAAAAAAAGCATTGAGGCTACAGCAGGGTAAAATGGCAAGCTACAGCTAAGCGTTCCTGCAGTTTCAGTACAGCAAGAAGCAGGACTAACAGATTAAAAAACCCCGTGTGATTTAACATTAAAAGAAGGGCGGCTCCGAGAATAAGAGGGGGAAAAAAAAACCCAACCAGCCAAACAGCTCTGAAGTACTGAGTTGCAAATGCTTTTGAAAAACAGATTCTGAGTAATGATATTTAGAATGTTACCTGATATTTCCCATGGGAACAACAGCACCTTTAAATAGCATTATGCCAGTAATAGCGAATGCATAGAAAACCACCTGGAATACAAGCAAGTATTAGTTTTGAATATTTCTGTTACTAAATAAGAAAGCAAGGCAATTAACATGGAATTCATTAGTACCACCGTTAAAGGAATTGGGTCAAGAACAATATCTGAAGGTATTAAAGTGAAAATACTTCTCAATGTCGGCATTACTTAACTGTTTGCTCTTACTTTTTAATATTTTATTTAGCTTTCAGTTGTTAAAATGCATTAAAACATTTTACTTTAAGATTTATTTTATTTTTCTGTGTCTCACAATGCTGATATTTTACTATTAACACTGCAGAAGAGTGACTTAAAGTGAAAAATCACAGCACTTGTTTACAAGGAATAATCTAAATATCTGGGGAGCTTTCCATTAGATTCAGTGAAAATAAGCTTTTACAAAACTTAACTGAAGGACAAAACTAAGTCAGTATTTTATATTACATCAGCAGCATCTTTAAAAATGTTATATTAGTCTAAAAATAAAGGTTTCAATAACAGAAAGGGCTTTGGAACTGCTGTCTTGTTAGAAATGCAAGCCTCTTTTTAAAGAGATAACTTTCACAGTCTTCAGCAGTTGCCTAGGTGATTTTGTAATTTTTATCTTATAAAGATTGTTCTAGAAATAACCTACAACTTCACTCCTCTGAGTCATTTGTCCTAGGATGGCTTGAAACAAGCTGAGTCTTCAAATGAAAATGTCATTAGTCATATTTCTGTATTTTGCTACAAAACAGACCCAGGAGGGCAGTCTGGGAGGAGTAGAAGGGAGACTGCTCCGACCTATGAACCGCGGCACTTGGAAGACTACGGGAATAAACTGAAGCTGCCATTCCACAGCCTGCCAGGAGATGGAGTATCTGGCTTGGCAATAATAAGCTTAATTTTATTCTTTGAAAAAAACATGTTTAAAACACACACTGCCTGAGAAATTAACTACAGTTACATTACTCTACTAGCACGTGTTAACAGGCTAACATTAGGAAAGATGTTTTGCATCAGCTGGCAATGGAGTCAGACTTCACTGTGGTAGAAGTTCAGTGACAGCTTCCACGTAGCCTCAAGTGAAACCAACTTAAATTAAAGGAAGTGGCAAACACCATGGCAGGCCTGCCTCAAAGTTGGGTGCAAAATTACAATTCACATGCCCGGCATTAAGGACAGTCAACAGCAGACATTTAAATCACTTCATGAACGTTACCTCTTACGTATGTGGGCAGGGAAACCACATTGAAACATTAATGCATAATTTCAACAAAAAAAAAAAACACCAAGCAGATTACTACAGGCTCCTGCCATCTTAGCTATGCCTTTCAGCAACGAAAAGAGCTTCCAGCAGAATGCTACAGGTGCAGCCATGCCAGTAACAACACAGCTTTGGGGTCCTAGTGTAAAGCACAAAACAGCTCACCCCATAATTGCTGTCTCCCAGGGCTCTGACAGAATCACATAATCACAGAAAGTTAAGGATTGGAAGTGACCTCTGGAGATCATCTAGTCCAGCCCCCTGCCAGAGCAGGTCCACCTACAGCAATTGCACAGGATGGCGTCCAGGCGGGTTGGGAATGTCTCCACAGTCAGACACTCCACCACCTCTCTGGGAAGCCTCTCCCAGGGCTCTGCCACCCTCAAAATGAAGAAGTTTCTCCTTATGTTGAGATGGAACTTCATATATTCGATTTTATACCCATTGCCCCTTGTCCTATCACTGAGTACTACTGAGAAAAGCCTGGCCCCCTCTTCCTAGCACCCTCCCTTTAAGTATTCATAAACATTGATGAGATCCCCCTCAGCCTTCTCTTCTCTAAAGAAACTCAAATTCCTCAGCCTTTCCTCATTGGAAAGATGCTCCAGCCCTCTAATCATCTTTGTAGCCCCGTTGCTGTACCCTCTCCAGCAGTTCCCTGTCCCTCTTGAACTGGGGAGCCCAGAACTGGACACAGGACTCAAGTTGTGGTCTCAGCAGGGCAGAGTAGAGGGGGAGGTACAGGAACCTGAGTACAGGTTCCGTCAGATCCAGCAGCAGCGATGTCAGTCACTGCCTCCCCCACCTATCCACGGCCAACCCTGCCAGCCTCCAACAGGGGTGACAAGCAAACACGTGCTCCTTTAGCACAACGTACGTACTTAACCATAAACTGGCAAAATAAGCTGTTTAAAGGCTGACCACAGTTTTGCTAATTACATTGAGTAACAAATTGAGTAACAAAAAAATTTTTATCAAACTAAAGCTGTTCTTAACAAACGCCAGATTGACATTTAGGCTCCTAAGGTGTACTTTGACCTGTAAAGGCTAACTTCCCAACTCCGGCACTCCCAAGGCATTTCTCAGTTTCAAGAGCAGCTTCCAGTGGCAAGTGGGACTTGTACAGCACAACCCAACTCAGCTTTGTCCAAACCAGTACCTTTATTTCAGGTTGCAACATAAACCTTCCCAGGTTGCAACTTAAGGCCCCTTATTTTTAACAGATAAAAGCAGAGATTAGTAATGACAAAAATAGATATTCTGGGTAAAATGCATGCTAACTATATAGACTAGAACAACTTTTGAGACAAAACCTAATACACGGCAAATCCCTTGTCTCTAACCATTACCTCAAATTAAGGTATCCTAAAAAAACCCACAAACTACAAAAAAGCCACCCAGGGACTCATTTGCTGTACCAGGAAGGCATCATTGCAAAGCCCGAAACTCAAGAGGTGGGAAATGTAGGATTTATGCAATGGACATCACCCAGTGTGATCCATCCTTTAATCACATGTTGACAGAGCACGTGCTTTACAGAGACACACCTAAAACAGAATGGCAGAGGCTTTAAAAATAATCATGTCCAAACATGCCATCTCAAGACCTTGTCAAAAGAAAAATAAATGTGGTGTGCTATTTACTTTAATCATAAGCAAGCTAGGGTAAGGAAAACTAGGATACTTGTAGCATTGGATTAATTTTTACTTTAATCTAGAGTATCCAGCCTGAGGCAAGCAGTCTGGGGAAGTTTTAAACAATCTTTTAAAGGCACTCCTAAAGGAAGCTGAGAAATGAAGCACTGTCACCCTGTGAAGCCCATAACAAAACAGCAGTTTGTCACAGCTTTGTAAGACGGGTCCTGGAGAAGAACTGGCTGATTGAAGTGAAGTGTTACCGTTAATGGTGATTGTCATTCAAAGAATCTGGTTTACTTCATTGAAGACATACCTTTATTATATTGCTAACTATAAGAAAGGAAATAACAATCTTGCATCATGACTTACCACAAGGATTCCTGCAAAGGCTCTCAAGTTTTTTACCAGATCCAGCAATGTGGTAACAACCAAAGCCATGAACTAAAACAAAGCAGAATTTTACATGCATGACATTCATCACACTTCCAATCTGTATCAAATTATTTTGACTAAAAGGAGAAAGACAGACCAACCAGGAAAGTGAGATATATCTAAATGCAGGTCATCTTTTATACAGTGATATTTCCATGAGGTACTTAAAATGAATGAAAAATGCTGTAGTCTCTCTCATACACATTATGATAAGTTTTAAATATACACAGGCACTGTGACTTAAAGGGCTAGTAAGACTAGAGGGGAGGGGGGATAAAATCACAAGTAACCCCACAGCTCCAGAGTAAGTGCTTCATATTTGAGCCACATAATTTCTAGTTTACACTCTCCACATAATTTCTGGTTTACACATTATGACCTCTGATTACATCAGGTATTTATGGCTTACTGAACTAAGATACAGGTCCTGCACCTAGCATTAATTTGGGGTTAGCTTTCAAGTCTAAATGCAGGATTATAACAAACAAACAAACAACTCTAAGTGATTTCAGACTCCAGCACACATATTCTGGTGGAAATACCCCTACTGGGAAAGCAGAAAGAGGGATTAGTCCCAAATAATCCTTTGCATGACCAAAATGTCTGGCAGTATTTAGTGAAAGCCAGTCTATCACCTCCTGAGTACAGAGTTCTTCAACGATATCATATCCATTCATCTAATTAAGACTGAAGCACTACACGAGTTGCACAAATGTTTCTGGATGTGTTTGCCAGCTTCAGAATACCAGCATCAATTGCAGTGACATCAACAGAACTTTCCTGCCACCTCAACACAGAAAACCACCTAACGAGACGGTGAGTTTGTGAAGTGCTGTGCAATAGCCTGGGCAGTTAGAGCCGAGCTATAATGCCACTCGGGTGCAAAAGAATTGCACGTTCAACTACACATTATTCCAAAAGGCTTTAACAAAACTTATAGTTTGATCAACAAGGAAATCAGAAGTGTGGAGGGATAAATAAACACCTTCATATTAGGAATAATCCGCAGGAACCTGAACACAATTAACATGTTCACCAATCGCACCATATCCCACAGGGATAACAAGCCCATGAACTCAGGTCTCCTAGGAAAGATGGAAGAAAATAACAAATCAGAGAAACAGCCCACGACAGAAAGCCACAGTTAAATCTACTGGGCTGCAAGTAACAGTAAATTCCCCTCAACTTTTGGTTAACATCCATGGCATATTAAAAAATTTGGGGAGAAAAAAAAACCCACACCAAAACCAGGAGGTTTCTTTCCTCCTGTAATCACTGTATGACTGAATATAGAACACTGCATCCAGTTTTGGAATGTCTGATACAAGAAAGGGACAAACTGCAGCAAAATCAGCAGAGAGCCAACAAGATGGTTGGGTGCTCGTGCACCTGCCCTACAAACAGAAGCTGTAGGAACTGGGCTTGTTCCATGTGGAAAGCATTGCTCCAGGAGGATCTAGCAACAGCCTCCTAATACTGACAGAGTGGTCCTTTGGAGGTTCACGCTACACATAAGGAAGAACTGAAGAACTTGTCAGCCATCAGGACAGTAAGACAGAGGCACAGGTTACCCAGAGAGGTTGTGCAAGTCTCCGTCATTGGAGGTTTTCAATACCCAACTGGATAAAGCTTTGAGTAACATGGTTTGAGCAAGAGGCTGTTCTAGAGACCTCCTGAGGTCCCTTCCAGCCTGAATTAGCCTACATAAAAACCTATAATTTGTAAAAGGAAGCACATAAATTCACTCTGCAGGAATCTCAGCTACAGTAAACTCGAATAACTGATGAAGGAAGTGATGCATTTAGCACTTTTTAAAGTGCACGTTTGTACTAAAATACATGGCTAAGTGACCTTCCTTCTGCTGGGGGCAAGGGACCAAAGAAGGTGCTCTCAGAAAACAAAGCAAAATAAAAGTACTGCTAGAGCAAGATGCTTCAGGAATGTGCACAAAGATCATAGAATGATTTAGGTTGGAAGGAACCTTAAAGCTCATCTAGTTCTATCCCTGGGCAGGGACACCTCCCACGAGACCAGGTTGCTCCAAGCCCCGTCCAACCTGGTCTTGACCACTTCCAGGGATGGGGCAGCCACAGCTTCCCTGGGTAGCCTGTTCCAGTGTCTCACCACCCTCAGAGTGAAAAATTTCTTCCTACTATCTCATCTAAATCTCCCCTCTTCCAGTTTGAAGCCGTTACCCCTCGTCCTATCACTACATGCCCTTGTAAAAAGTCCCTCTCCAGCTTTCCTCTCAGTGCCCTTCAGATACTGGAAGGCCACTATAAACTGCATATATAAAGCACCCAGACATGTGCATTAATCCTTCAGACTCTGTTTGGCTGAAGTTGGAATTCAAAGAAAGCACTAACAGTCTTGACAAGCTTCTTCCTTATATGCATATTCCGTGGACAATACACATGCCCTTCAAGTGTCAGACTGAGTTTTAGCTGACTTTTACAGTGGCATGCTGGATGCTTTGCTGGAAAGGTGGGCAGGTGGTGGGGGACAAAAGATGTTAACGAAAAAACTCCTCGGTAGGAGAGATGCTAAATCATGATTTGCATCACCAATATATTCACCTCTAATAACAAATTATTTAAGACAACACTGCCTAGAACACATATTCTAGAATAATAGATGTCTTGGTCCTTTCCTGAAGATGTTACATCTGCAGACCAAGCACTTACCAACAGCACACTCCAGCAGCAGCAGCAGGACTCAGACTGACTCATTTGGGTTATAATCCGTTTGCAGTGACTGACACAATAATTAAGACCTAACAAGTATTACTGGTGCTTCAAGATACTATTGTAGTGCAAACAATTGTCTACATTGAAGAATCAAAGGGCAAAAATGAACCCCGAATATAATCTATAATAAGTTAAATCAATAGTTAATGCCATTATATTGTTAGGAATTAATGTCCGTATGGCAACCCTTGCTTTTGAGTGACAGGAGCGCAAGTAGTGTTCAAAATCAAACCTACTTCTAGCAGTAACATCTATCAAGTCTCTTTATGGATATTAATGTAAATTAAGATAAGTTCTTGATTGCAACATAACAAGTATCCTGAAAAATTAGGAAGAGCCAATGTCTTAAAAATGAGCTTGTGTAAACAAAGTATTAAAACATGTTATAAATCACCCCTGAAAGTAAGATTCAGGAAATCTTCCCGAAGTCCTTCGCTTTCCTCTCTTGTTGCGGTGGCAGTTTTCAAATTTTAAGAGAGGAAGCAATTATTTTTATGCTTTTGACAATGAAACTAGATCAAGGTGGTTATCCAAGAATTGATTGAACTTAAGGAAATCAAAATACAACTGCTTTCTATTCCTGTGTAGGTAAGTAGTTTAAGTCCATGGGAATATTTCTGCTAAATTTTAAAGAACAAAACTTTGACTTCAACCTATATACAGGGCTGAAGGGACTTCACCAGCTGTTTAGAAATTCATATAATTGAGCTTATGGACAACCTAATACTGAAACATACTAGGTTAGCAGCTGGTTGTCTACATGGTACCAAACCCCTGCCTGCACCCTTAGTAAGCCTGGGTCTGCTAAGACTTTATTTTACACCAGATTACAAGTAATAAAAATGCATCTTTCTCAGAATAGATAAACAAACCTATAAATTTTATGAAAAAAAAATAGTAATTTTCTTTCACTTATCCGTATTTCATGGCCTCTAGTGACTAAAAGGGTGCGAAATTCTAATAGGTTAGGTAAATTATGGACTGGGCTGACAATCACAGTGGAATGACTTAAGCGTGTCTGAACATTCCCCTGACCCACCCCTGAGCAAAGTGCAACAGTTCACAGAGATTACGTACCAACCAGGATGAGGAAATCCATACACAGCAAAAGTTGCAATCTCCAAAACCTTTAGTTAGGGGATTAAAAAGAAAAAGTCAAAGCCTTACTGTGTAATTCTGAGTTTCAAGAGTTACATAAGTTTCCTGACAGGAAATATTCTCAAGAGTTTTAAACCGCTAATTTGACTCAGTTCAAAGCTCCACAATTGTCATACCTGACTAGGTATTCCCCAAACTAACCCAATGCACACATACAATCCAATGGTGACACACATAAGGATATATAATTAGTTACATTAACCATGAATTTGGCCTCATCTGCCATATGGGTTTCAGGCTTTTATCAAATAATGACAATAATCTTCTGCCACTTTTTTCTTTATTCAATAAGTGATTTTTAGCTATGTAACACATTTCCTTATATAAGGACTCTAACAGCTGAATGTTTCCAAATAACAATAAAAATGATTTCTTATAAGAAAGCTCACCTTTTCCATGAATTTAAAAAAAGCCTACTTCTAAAAAGTAGTCACCAAGATTACCATGCATGACCAAAACGTTCAAGCCACTGAAAACCGTAAAACAGGTTCATGCTGTTTAACTCGCTTTAATTCGGCATGAACATTGAATAAAAAGCAATTCCACTAGCTCTTGCAGTTCCTAATCATCCTAGTCAAGAAATCCAGGAATACAGAAATTAACAAAAAGCTTACCAGCAAAATTACAGTCAGAAGTCCATCAAATCTATTGCTTGGGTATGACAAATATCTCTTCAAGCCCATGGCTAAGATTTTCAGCAACATTTCCAGCAGATAGCATAGGATGAAGAAACAGTTGATAGCCTTCACCGCCCAAAATAATAATAATATTTAGAACTATTAGCATCTCAGGGAACAGCAATAACTATAGGAATACTGTTGCATCTTACCCCTAGGAAGAAGTCATCTCTTTCAGAAGGCTGCTTATCTGCATCCATCACCAAAACCACCTTAAACAACAAGAAATATTTTATGAATCCACTGCTTTACTGCTGAACAAAACAGATTTTTATGCACAAGAACAAAACAGCTTTTTAGGCTTTGCACAGACTTTTTCAAGCATTCACAGAATATAATTTTAGCCGCAGGTATTCTCTAAGACTTCACATGACTAAAGCATGCCAAACATAGACATCTGCTGCAAAAAGTAGTTATCAGAACAAAGACTAAAAAACAAAAGCAGAACTGAAGTTTGTAGCCAGGGAAAAAAAAAACCAAACCCGTCTACACACAAAAAACACCAAACCAAAAAAACCCCACTTTTTACTTACACAGATAGAAATAATGTTTGCAAGGGCTACAACATTTCCCAAGTAGCCAAAGTAGGGATGGCCGAAGACAAACTGCATTTTCTGCATAAAACGGGATTGGTACTCTGGACTGGGAGGATGCTGAAAAGAACACAAAGGATTTGCTGACACACAAAGTATAAACATTTTAATAATGATGCAGGAAAAAAAACCCAGCCTCAGATTTAAGAAACAGAAACAGATTATGGCCAAGGAAGGAGATAATCCAATGTTTAACTCCTATTACTCATTTCCTTTTAATGAATCTTCTTATTAAAAAAGATACACACACAGAGCTCTTTTGTCTGGCCAAGTCACTTAAAAATGCTGACGGAACAACCAACCAATCATGCATTTTGCATATTTTACACTACCTGGCAATCCCAAATTAATGCTGTAAGAGCCCCCAAAATCATGCCATTTGTGACTGTAAGAGCAATCCATGAACAACTGAAAAAAAAATATCAACGGCACTCAATCACGCCCCGCGTTCAAGAATTTGTGAAGTATATGCTTTATAGGGGAATACCATATCTCATTTTTGTGCAAGACCACACTCAACTTATGACATTTTAAAAATTATTGTAAGATACATACTTGCTTAATGGCATCTTTGTCTAGTTCTTCAAAGAGCTTCTGGAACTGGGCAGCTGACAGCTGGTCATAGGAGCACGTTTTGAGTGACTTCACATGAAAGAGAAAAATTCAGATCAACACCTGCAATAGGTGCATCTTCAAAGAGTGCCAGCACCCTCAAACTATCTTAAAAGTCTAGGAATAGAGATATCAGAAATACACAACCTACATCAAGGTATTAGAGTGAGCATCAACATTGCTTTGCTTTAACACAAAAGTGCCACAGGACCATGGGATTTGTCTCACCTTCTCTATTTTCACTCTCTGGGATCACGTGCTGCTTAAGGAGGAGCATGTTGTTTTGACATGCAGGAATTTTTAGTCTCACCTAGTATTGCCATTATTATGTTATAATCCGAGGAATGAAGATACTATGTCAAGTTACCACTGTTCTGCCAAGGTTACTACTTGAAAGGAAGGAATTATTTCACAGATTGTGACATGATGAAGACACTTCCGTAACACGCTAAACATTAACTGCGACTGTAGCACACACAGCAACAAAAAAAATGGAAAAAAACACCACCAACAAGACACCACCACCAAGAACTAAACCTTGGATTTGTGTACCTAACTAATAATGTAATGGATATCTCAGCATAATTACAGAGGAGGGTAATTTTCAGGCAGCTCTGTTTACACATCTCATACCCCAGACAACAACTGGAAGCAATACAGGGGTATTTCTTCATTCCAGTTCCAACCGTCACATTGAAGCCAGACAACTGCTGATGCTATAACCATCAGCTCTGAATTGTCACTACCTCTTGGCAGATCTTACAACATGGACTTCCAAATCCTGCTGCAACGTTCTTCTCAAAAAGCAACATTACTTTTATATAATTTTTCCGAAAGCACACAAACGATCGCCACGTTGCCTGTTAGAGCTAAATAAGTTCTCTAATCTCTGAAAATCATGGCGTGAACTGCAACAGTAAGTCTTCAGTTAAGCCTGATACAAGTATTAATACCTAGAGGGAACAGCAGAGCTAAAATACAATGGAAAAAAAAGACATTTTCAAATGGTAGAGGGAAGTTGCTACAGACAGCAGCTCTAGACCACAGTGAGAAATGCTTTACTTCCAGAGAGACAGTAAAGCACATGAAAAAATTAACTCTGCAAAGCAAGAGTTTTCATCACTCTATACCTCTCTACAGATGAATGCGTTCCTTATCACACCAGCCAAAGAAGCAGCTAGCTTAAGGTGAAATCACTGCCTGGAGACTGGGTTTGTTCTGAAGACTGAAACACGAACACAGAGCTGGGCCTCTGTTCACACTTCAAAGAAGCAGGATAAAGAAAGCTGAGCTGAAAGCTGCTCCTCCTAGATCCATGGTGTGATTAAGGAAACCAGTTTCCACAGCTGTCCCATCAAAGAGTTTGATAGTCACCAACATAAAGACTAAGAAAATCCCATTCTTACTCTCATGATGGCCTGCTTGCAGCGAGAATCCATTTCAACTTTCTGCAGCACTTGCTGTAAGGCCCCAACACCGACATATGACCTGTTTAAAAGAAAACAGGATGCACACTGAAACAGTTAAGTGTCCTAATGGCAAAAATAGCTGTTCCAAATACATTCCTGTCTCTTTCTTTTTTTTTTGAAAAGCAGATAAAATTAGAGGTAAAAATAAAAAGGAAACAGACCCCATAAGAGTCCCAAACAACGTTATAAACAACCAGTTAAAGAAAAAATAATGTAAAGAGATGAGCAACAATCTGCCATTTTTCAGGAAGTAAGTATACTAAACAAGACAAAATGACCAAAAAAAAAAAATTCTACTCTTTTCCTAGATAATCTACTGTTTCAACATTCTTCACTTACCGTTGTGTATTAGCAGGAGTCTCTTTCAAGGAAGAAAGCACTTCAAACGCAGCCCGGATTCCCAATCGCCTTCTGAAGAGGGAGGACTGAACCGATTTCTGGACAGTAAAAAGACCACAGAGGGGACAGTTTACTTACACTTGTTTAAAGGAAATCCAACTAGATGATACAAATAAGACTTGTAAATTTTTTACGCAGACCCTAGACAGAACCTACTGCGAGCCTGAGAAACAGACACATCTCATCAAACTGAAATAAATTTTTCAGGAAGGCAAGATACTGTTTTCTTTCTCCTGCTGCCAAAGTTCCTGCCATCAGACGCTGGATCTAGTTGCCCGCCGGCCCCACCAGACAGACACTCCACAGTTTCAAAGGAATACCACAAAAAGTCACGGGCTGAAATCAGTGATGCCCATTTTTGCCAGAAGGACTTGGAGAAGATCAGGGCTACTCAGCTCCTCGTGCAGTAGTACGGTCGGATAATGTACTGATCCTCTGGCTCACACCCCAGATTTGTGGTTAGAGATCAAAACAGGGGACAAGAAAGGAAGGAAGCCAGCCAGCCTCTGGAGTGCAAGTACACATCCAGGTCACCGTTTCTTTTTAATTCTGGATTGTATAAGCACGTACCTGATCGAGAGACAATGGCAACAGCAAAGCTTGAGTATTCACAGAAATTCTTATTACTGTGCAAAGAGAAGAGTTAGACAGCTTGTCCAACTCTGGCTTCTTGCCAAAAAGAAGAAAGCCAGAGCCACAGTTTTTCATGCTGCTTCCTGCATAGTAATCACTTTCAAACTCAGCTACTTGATTTGGAGTCAGATTATGGCATGCTCTCACATGGGAAAAAAGAATGAAGGGAAGAAAGTGAGCAGGAGGAAGGGATTACAAAAATCCCTCTTTGCACATACTAGGTTTAAACATCCCTCTCCCAGAAGAGGGCAAGGGCCGTTCCTTCTGTGGGTAGCTTACTATCCCACAGATTTTATTTTCACTCTGCAGCTCTACTAGAGCAGCTATTATTTCACTTTACCCCCCAAACTCCCAACCGCACTCCTCTGAAGGGCTGAATGAACTACAAGACTACATAAGTAAGGGGAAGGAACTATAAGACTATATATAAGTAAAAGGGGAAGTAAGTAGTGAAGATAAGACCATCTATAAGTAAGAGGGGAAATCACAATGAAAGTCAAAGTCACCAAGTTTCCCCTGCCACTAAACCTGAAAGAAACTATAGGCATGAGAAAAGACCAGTTGTAACATACACAACCAAGAATCGCTGTCCATTCCAAGCTCCAGTGACCATCACCGTACTGGCATAAAGGGAAAAATACTACCAAGACTACTAACTACTGGCAACTGCCTCTGGTACACGTCAGTCACAGGGCTCAAGTCCGTCTTTCAGAGGAGCAGACTGCCCTAATCATTCTAACATCACACCCACCCACCATGCTGAGGGTGAAATAGAAAGTACCAAGTGTGAAGATGTTTTAGGCAGCAAATCTTTTTTATTGAAGGCTTCTAGTGTTGTGCTATGATTTGCAACAATAACTATTGAGATAGTACAGAAGGTTTTCTTCACAGAGACCAAGTTTAAGTTTCTTGTTAACTTGTCCTTGTTCAGTTTTACAGTTTGATTCCCACTGCCCCACCCCTCATAATCGTCAAAGTTGCAGATCTGCAGCACACATGGAAATATACGAGCAGGTAATTTTGTCATGGAAGAGGATCAACTACAACAATGTGTTAGGGCAAAAGCAAATACGTTAAAGAACCTTTGGTATCTTAAAACCATATCTACAACCAGGAAGGGCATACTGCTTTAATACGCTGTTGAAATATTTAATACTCAGGGCTTCACAGTTTAAAGGTTATAGTAGAAAACAGAAGTTAGGAATGTTTTACTCACTAGAAGGTATCCTCGAAACTGGTTGTATATTATCGCTGTAAGCAAGTTCATCAGAAACAAGTTGCCTATTGGAATCAAAAGAGGCAGTAAGAATTGTTGAAATACACACCTGTTTCTCAAAGAAGTTTCAACGTATGTAGTAAATCACAAGTAAAGTTTTAAAAGGATCAGTTTCGTGTTTGATTTCCAAAATGTTTTTGATGTTTGAATATACTGTAAGGTACCCATTCCCCTATGATATGTTACTGAAAAAAAACCAAACAAACCTTAAGTAGCTTTCATGAAAATTATCTTACAAGACACTTCACAGCAATTGGAAGAAACACAAAAAAGGAGAAATTTATGATTAAGCTCTCCTAGAAAAATAAAACACTTTGTAGCTGGCATGCTACAAAGTGTCAAAGTTGAAGTGTCTTTAAATTACCAAAGACAAGAGGTAACTTACCTAATACAGTGAAGAGTATGAAGAAGATCGAATATGCTCGATTCTTAGAATATGCAGGAATCATCACTGTAACAGATTTAACAAAAAAGTAAAAAATAATTTAATGCTTAAAGTGAAAACTGGAGACCTCCATCAGTCTTTGGCAATTGGTAAAAGCTCTTATACAGCTCAACTTCAGAGTTGCGTATCTAATTACACTGAAGAACAGGCAAGAATCAAGTTACTGAAGTCATGAAAAACCTTTACATAACCTTCCTCCGCCTGTACTAAGAACTATCAGCTGAAAGAATGGGGGAGTAGACTGAAGAAAGTCTTACCCTATTATTCTTTGAAAAAAAAGAGACAAGAGTTATGTCTGAAAGATTGCTCACCATCAGGATTATTCGCAGTAGTTAGCAGGACCAGCAGTGATGTCAGTGAATCTGGCAAATTCCGGAAATACCCCACCCATTCCTTATCCTGCTGGCCATCCTAGTCAAAGAGATGTTCTTTGTTAGAGAAACACTGAAGAATCACTGAGGCTATCTTACCAAGAAAAAGGGGAAGAGTTGGCAAAGTGGAGGGAAAAAAAAAAAAAAGCAGTCAATAATCAATTTCTTACACACACAATCAAATCTAGCCCATGGGAAAAAAAAAAAAAACCAAAAAACACGAGACAAGCGTAAAAATTAGGACAATATGTAGGAATACAGTGCAATCACTTCACTTATTAACAGCCAGTAAAAAACATAAGCAAGAACAGCAAGCTAAGACAGACACAGGAAGCTCAATATAGAATTTATGTCTAGCTTGCACCTCAGACCCAGGAAGGACAATAATGTCACAAACAGACAACACAGGAATTTGAAGCCAGTCTTGGCTGATAAAAAAGCTTCACCTCTTAGCCTGCAAGAGATATTAGTGTACTGGAGATAAAAAGACTCCCTAAACATGATTTGGAAAAAGAAAAACCACACCACCCGCACCACAACAAAAACCAACCACCACACAAGACACACACAGGCTAACACCATCTTCAGTCTCAACTTGCATTATGAAAATTAGCGCAGAGTAGAAGCAGGTTTCTTTGTTATTCCAGGTACAGCACGCTGTACCTCAGCGTAGATGGAAACCTTGAACTGTGTACTCTAGGACTACATGTGGGACTTGTCCAGAAGTATAATACAATTTGAGGAGAACATTAAAATAGATCTTAACTATACTGAAAAACGGAAACAAAACAGATTCCTCAGTAACGAAGAGCTCCCTCAATATCTACCGTGTTACCAAACATCCTTGCCTACAGACTGTGAGCTCTTCTCCAACACCTACAGCTCTCCTAACATACTCACTTGCTGTCTCACTTCCCCTTTCACTTCCAAATAGAAAACTTAACATCCTCTGAACTAGTTATTTGCACGAAAGCTACTACCACTACTTAGAACAAAGGTTTTCCCCATTCTCCAATTACCGCCTTACATACTCAGAGATTCTGTTTAATTACAGTAAGATCTAGAGACAACACAGCCAGACAAGTTTTAAGTCTCTTTCCAGTAACGTACATGAAGATGTACTTAAAGTGTAAGTGCAAGGATAGTCTTCATCTTATTTTAAAGGAAAAAAAATATTTACACAAATAAGAGCATACAGTATAAAGCAATATGTTATAACCAGCAGCAGCGCACACTACCGGAGCTGTTGGGCAGGTGGAAAACAGGTAACTCTTGTTTTCAAAAGAAGGAAGATTCAAAATGCTATATACAGCTACAGCACCCATAAAATATTTGCAAATACTTTGGTGACTAAGGTCATCAAAATTATTTTGTGGCTCAGTGGAAACATCAGATGATCTGCTAAAGCTCTGATGGTATCTGAGTTTTCATCAAAAAACAGACTGGGAGACTTGGATCATCCACGTATTTATTTCCCCCACTCCCAAGTTGAAGCAGAGACAGCTAAAAAAAGATGCAGAGCGCAAACAATACAATCATGAATCGTACAGCACAGAACAAACAGCCCTTGAATCTGCTGCAAAGACTGGAAAAATGTACCTCTGGAGGACATACACAAATCAATGCAAAAATCCAGAGGCATGAATTCCACTACTAAATATATTTTTAGAACTTGCTTTCAGTGTTTTGCCTTGTTAGAGACAATTAGTTTGTATGGGTATTAGACCAGCAAATCAAAAAAAGACAGACTGCTCTCTAATTTGTTGTTTTGCACAGAAATGTATACAAATGGACTGGTTCAGGTGTACAAGTTATTTTCCCATCTGCTGGGAAAGCTTGTAACTGAAATTAGACGTGACATACAGAGATAATACAAAGAGCTAGCATGCAACTAAACAATTAGTTTATTAGGGAATAGTTATATAGGGAAAATACAGCTCTGCTTCTAATTTCAGAAATTCTATAACATGGGGATTCAAGGAATTTGCCAGTCATAAGGAAGATTAGAGGCTGGCTCAAACGCAAATTGCAGTAGGAATGAAGGTGCGAAACTGAGATTAGGAGAGGACTAAAATTACTGGGAGAAGTACGGAACAAATCTTTGTGCTCATAGGAACACCATTTATGGAAGGCCTTAAAAATTAAGGACAAAAAGAAAAAATAACCATACATTAAGATGCAGGAAGTTTTGGACAGAAGGAACATACCCTGGCGCACTGGAACACAAAAGTGATTTTAACCACGGAATTTCAAATTTGCTTTGCGGAAGCAGGAAGAGAAAAAAACAGAGGGAAAAAACAAAGAGATCAGAAATCAAAACATCGGAATAATGCAGGCGAAAACCTACCAAGGCATGGCCAGGGACACCAGTATTGGAAGATAAGAAAACACAGAAGAAACTAAACTTAGCAAAAAGCTAGATAAGGAAAAGAGAGAAGAAATGAGGGATAATATAAACAAAAAAGCCACAAGATTAAGAGCTTTGGGCACAGAGCAGCATAGGTTTCAACCAAAGCAGAGAAGTAACTCGAAGGATCAAATTGGAGAACTGTATAAACAGACTTCCAATTTCACACCTGTGATAATGGCATCAATACCAGTAACATGCAGGACCACAACCAAATAAAGACACCGACCACATTTGAGTATGGAACTACCCAAGTTCACTCTGAGCAGCAGGGCTAGACTAATAAAGCACTATGCCACAGCTTACAGCAGGAGTGAAAGATTTCAGTTGTGGAGTAGGAAGGAGCATTATCACTTGAGAAACAAAACACAGTCTAGAAAACATTCTTCACTGAAGGATGAAGAGATTCTAATACTATTCTGAGGAGTCTTCTACTACAAACTTACAGAAACAGCACTACACATGGATACTATACACACGTTAAATCTCTCTAAATGGACTTTAAAATCATCCCAGCAAGTTTGAAAAGGTAACATGAGCTTTTCAGGGGAAACAAGTTTCACCAGTTTGGTTAGAAAAATAGACATGCAGCAGATATGCAAGAAAAAGAAAACCAACATACCAAGATCTACCAAAGCATAAATATAATTGGTTACCTTTGTTCGAGCAAACAGCAGCATGGCAAACATGGTAAAGAGAGACAGATGAACAGCTAGCAGTAGAACAACACTGTTGGAAAGAAAACATATCATAAGCATAAATACTAATATTCTTAATATCCTTCGCTAAAAATGGAAAAGGATGCCATGTGAAGAAAACCAGGAATATTTTTTAAAGAAGCTATATGGAGTTAATAGAAGATCTACATTTTTATTCAAAATAAGAATCACACTTGTTCAAGACTCCTTTCACATGAGCTTAGACAGTTGTGATGTCAAGGAGATTGTAGCACTTGTTTTTCTGAAGTTAGGACTATATTTATACCCTCTGATCAAAATAAAATATTTTGGCTTGCATACAGCTTTGATTCTCCTGTTTAACTTTTAACTTAACTTGTTTAAAAAGTAACATGCAAGGAGAGTGAGTTCTGTAAGCTGTGCACATACATGACCCATGTCACAGGAAGCGATCTCTGAAACAGCATCATGCTGTCTGGTTACGATTTCACCAGTGGGGTTTCCAGTTCAACATTTCTAAGGACAGTAAAATTTAACTCATATATTGATAAAACCATTTAGAAATGAAAAAGCTGAAGTAAAGCACCCTGAAGACATAAAGAAAGAGGTATCTTCTTGTGTGGCACTCATGACTGGAAGACAAGTGAACATGCGTCTACCCACACCTTGGAGAAACACAGCAGAGCCCTTCACCCACACAATGCCTCACTTCTTCCCTTACAAAAGGGCTGTATATAACATACACAGAATTTAAAAACTCCACTCAACTAGCATCAAAAAGCTAGAGAGTCACATCACATGCATTCTAGAGAAATTTTAGAGACAAAAGGAATGAAAAAGTTAAGACAACCTCCACCTGTTACTACCTGATCTCACCGACCACCTAGCCAGACTGCCAAGAAGGAAGCCACTCGAACATCACACGCCAGAATACTAAGGGAAACGACATGCTTGCTGTTTTCTGTGCTGTGACCTACCTTGCCATTTCAGGCAATGTGCTGTTGATGCTTTTTAATGTTTTCTTCATCATAGAAGAATTCTGAAGCAGAAAGAATGGACGAAGAATTCTTCTTATCCTCACATCCTGAAAAAAACCCAACAAATCAGATACTGAGTTCCCATAAGATTAGTGCCACAGACATCTTTAATGCAAGTTGAGCAAAAGACACTGATACACGTATCAACAACATCAACAGTGTAACATAAAAAAAGCTGTGCTCAGAAGTGAAATCTGTCCCACCGAAGTCACAAAACCTGCAAAGATTTTTTTACTTATGAGCGCCTCATTAAAAGAATGAGAGATTGCTTTAACAATGCACGTTGACATTTCAATAGCCTCATCAGGCCACTAATTATAAACAATCTAGCTTTACTGCTCGGTAGGCATAACAAGCAGGACAAGAGATGGCGTTTGCATATTTTCTGCCAAGGTCGATTTCAAGAAGGAATTAATAGCAAGCTACTTTCAATAAAAACAGAAACATACTTTGAAAATAACTGCTTGATTTCAATTTTCAGCCTTTATTTTTTCTTTCTATAATTAAAGGGCCTGCTTATTACTCAGCAACTTCTGCCTCTAACAAGACTCAAACACATGACCACCTTTATTTTCCTTACTATACACTAAAGCAATTAAGATGTTTGATTCTCGCATTCAAGACACTTGCCAGCCTTCAAGTTCTTTCTGTGACTTATCAGCTACTTCAAGTATTTCAGCATCCTGCATTTTAGGGCCAGTCTTCTCAGAGCCACACGTAACCGAAAAAAAACCCCAAAACAACAACAACAAAATAAAATAAATAAAATCCACAAAACCACAAATCCCACACCACCCACTTTCTCCCTTGCTATTTCCTTGTTCATACATCCCAGCAGTCAAACTGCTCCTTCTGCCACTCCTTTGTATGGGACGCTCCTGTTCAAACTACTTGTCGCTATCATTCCCAAAGATTTTACAATCCCTTCTTTCCAAGACACATTCCCCATGTTGTTAAGCACAATCCTTTCAGACACATTCTATTTATTTGGCTTGAATATGAAAGAGACATATGCATTTTTCTTATCGTTAGAAGCTTAACTGACATTTCTTCCAACATTTTAAGATCGTCTCTTTGATACTACATCGCACCCTGGTCAGCAGTGACCAGCGGCCAGCTATAACCACCGAAGCCTGGACAACGGAACAGCGGGCTACTAATACTAGTAACTGCATCCAACCTAATCCTAGTACAGACAACAATTTGAAATAGGTTTAAAAGTTATCCTAAGGCAACAGATCCCAATACAGACAACAACTTGAAATAGGTTTGAAAGTCATCTGCAGGCAACAGATAATAGCATTGACACCAGAAGCAAAATTCAAGATTTCTGCCTCATTCATTTCCCAGCATTTTTAACCATGCTAGTATTTTTTTAATGATGATCACACATGAACAAAATTCATGCAGATTAATCTCATGACAGAGAAAAGCAATTAGTAGATTGCTTTATTACACAAGGAGGATGCTGTTAGAACCGTTTCACAAAACTGGCAACCCGCTCAGGACACAACTGTTTTGAACACAACACTTCTTCACCTTAGCAGTTGTTAAACTACACAATTACCTTTTACTTACGCATCACTACATGGACCTTGCCATTGAATCAAGTTAAGAAGATAATTCTCCCACTGTATGAGAAAATTGGTGCTCCGCAACTGGAGTTTTCTCTATATTGTTTGACTGTTGGCAGATTATAGCAACAAAGCTTTATTTAATTTTACCAAGGACCTCACATCTTATATTAAGAATCAATGTAGAATCAATGTAACGTGGCTTGAGAAGCTACACTACACCACACGTTCTGTGTTTCAGTGTATTATCCAGCTACCAAAGACCAAACATGAACTATCTTTCCCTCCTCCCTTAATTCCGAGATATTCCACGTACACCCCGCTGACTATCCCTTTGAGGGTTCTGCTTCCCTGCCACTCTCCACAGCTAAGTTAATGACTGTTTCTGAAGAAAGCAGTTCTTACCTCTCTGCAGGAAAAACTCAGCGATACAATCCAATCAGCGAAGGAAACCATTAATGTCAGTATATAAGCCATTAGCCATTTATTTTTCCAAAATTCTTCCCATCCAACTAAGTAACTCTGGGGAGGAAAAAACAAACAAACAACTTATTTTAATAATAAATTTCAATATCCTAATAAGTCAGCACCAATTGTCTTCCAAGTATTTGCAATTTTACACCAGTGCTCATAAAGAGCTCCCTGACATCCAAACAAAAATACACTCATCAGAGAATTTTTTCTACAAGAACTATATAAAGGTCAGCAAACTGAAAGATGCACACAGATCACGAGAGAGAAATCCTCTGAATGCAAGAATAATGTCCATTCAATAAGCATACGAGGAGATTTTTCCAGAAATGAGTATCCAAAGAAAAGTTGAGTTTCTGATTATTGTTATTTTGTTTAAATGAACTGGCATATATTTGATTATTATATACCTCATTCTTTATAGCTTAACACAAACCGCTAAGCCGAAATCACTGTACTCTTAGCAAAATTTATTCCACTTATCCCAAAAAACCAGGAGTTTGTATTTCTTAGGTTTAAAAAAAAAAAACCACCAAACCAAACAAATTTCTAAATTCAGAAAATATGCACTTCCTAATTTCTCCTGAAATTAAGCCTTTAATATAGCAAAGCAACTCATAAGCAAATCCAGGATCTAAGTGTTAGATATTCTAAGATATTTCCCAAAATATAAAAAGGAGGAAAGCCACACTGACTATACCTACTGAGCTGCCCAGCACACCTAGCATTTCATTCCACACCAGGTGAATGTGATGCTCACCTTCACAGATACATCAACCACGAACACAAGAAAGCAAAGCAGCTCAATGCTTTCTGTTAGGCCACAGGGAGGATTCCACGCAGGAAGGCGGTATCGTACATCTGACGTGACAGTAAGCGAAGAAGGCTTTTCAATGAAAGCCAAAGCCAGGATTATAGTAATGGTTAAACTCAAAATCCTGTTTAGATAGAGACAAAATTAAAAAAAAAAAACCAAACAAAAACCCACACAAAACCAAAAAAACCCATGCACACACAAAACCCACCCCACAAAAAAAACCGACAATGAAATAAAAAACCCACCAAAAAACACCAAACCCCACAAACCCTTACAGTAAGGCATTTTTCTTAAAAGTAAACCAAGCTTTATAATATCACATTTAAGACAAATGGGTTTGACCACAATGCAACACTGGATTAGCATGCTGCCGTCTGCGTTAGAACAATGCAATTGCTGACGACCAAATAGCCCTACCTGCTGTCCTTTTGAAACTAAGATTACAAACATTCTTCCTACTATTTAACATGTTAAGAAATAGGCCCTTGGAAAATTCTAACACACAGTGCTGTAAATGATGCCAATAGTCCTTTCATGCAACAGTTCTACAGCCCTTCCAAAGGGACATCTACATGACCACACTTTCATTTATCTTGTCCTTCCACTTGGATCACGTTCACATGTAGCCAATCCACTTACTTCCTACAGGAAGTTCTTATAAGGCTAAAAGTACAGTTATCTAATATTTAACACAAAAGATGAAGAATATTTTTTATAAAGACTTATTCCTAAATAAAAAAGCAAAAAGAACACCAAGTTCTTACCATTGGCAAGTTCTTGAATAGTACCATCGATAAAGCCACAGGGATTTGGAGTCCACACGGTGATTTATAGATCGATACTGAAGGCAGAAAGCAAAAAGGATAACTCAAACATTACATTCAGTCTGTCTCAAAGACAAAGATCAAGTTACCAAAACAAACCAAATTCTAATGAACAAAGCTCAAGTCTTGAGACAATTCCAGTTTCACAATAGTTTTTCAAGTTATTAATTATTAAAAGCGTCAGGCACCAATGACCGCAGCTGTAGCCTACATGCGTGCAATGGGGAAAATTTTAATGAAGTTTTCCTAATGTCAAGACCACAGTCGCCTCAGATAATCAAACCGTGTGGCCATCGTCTGAAGCAAGCATTATCATTGTTAATAACAACAGCATCTGGAATAATTTAATGCCTATTCTATTTACTTGCCAAGATGGTCCACCCACTTAGTTTAGTTTTTTACCATTCATTCCATTCATGAATCTTCTTTTTGTCTCTCTCTCCCAAAAAGCCATAAGATTCAAACAATTTAATTCTCAGTATAACCTCAAGCTGGGTTTTTAAACAAAATATGCTTTAAGTTCAAGGAAGTACCTGCAATTCTTCAGAACGGGCCTGCTTTTGCTGAACTCTGTTCAGCCCCTCCTGGGCTGATGCTCCTCCGCCGAGAAGCATCTGCTTCCAGAAAGGCGTGTGCACCTTAAATATATCTGATCCCTAGAAATTTCTTAACTAAAAGCTATCTGAATGCAGCAAGAGTGCTCAAGAATTGCCCTTTAGCGTTCCCATTGCCTGTGACTAATAACTGGGAGACAACAGGATCTGGGAATATGCGGTAATGGCCAGTAAAGGACAGACAAAGAGAGAACGAAGACTTTCAGAGGCATCAAGTTCAGTTGAAGCAGAAGAGTTCCAGCTTCTTGCTTGAAGCCAGCCTTAAACTCTACCAGCTCTTAAGCTATGCAAGTAGTCACTTTTAGAGGCAAATTACAGGGTTTGCTCAGATAGCTTCTCTTAGCAGTAAGGCCAGTCACTCAAAAAAAAAAAAAGCCACCACAAAAAAACCAAAACAACAAGCCCACCACAAACCCAAAACCACCCCACAAACCAGCATGTCTTTTGACAGCCTTGAAGAGAATCATAGAATAGTTTGTGTTGGAAGGAACCTTTAAAGGTCATCTAGTCCAAACCCACAAAGACGACGCTATCTATTTCTTTGTGTGGAAAAACATGTTTCTCCTGGGCACAAACTTGAATACCACAGGAATTCAGAATTCTGATTTTGCTTTGTCAATGAAGACAACGTTATGAGGATGTTGCCTGAACACATCAAAACTTTAAAAGCTAGCAGAATGTGTGACAAATATCCAGCGTGGGAAGCATAACAGCTAGCAAACAAGTTATATCTACCTGTATTGCATCTTCAATGAATACTACGGCTTGGTTTATATAAAGGTCGTTATCAGCTCCAGAATCTGTAAAGTTAAAAAGAAATAAGAATCAGTTGCTATATTTTGGATAAAGCCTACAGCTTGCTTATTGGTTAACAGAAGTTTCACAACCATGATTCTCATGATAAAAAGCAAAGAGATGGCCCTCTCTTATGTTTAGCCTAAGTAGCTAAACAGCTATCACAAGACTAGAATATTTCTATACGGAGACAAGTGCTAAGTAACACGCATTGTAACAAAGCTTCAATCAAATTATTCTTTGATGAAGTGTACAGTCAAGTGAAGCTGGAAAAATTAGACACTAGTATTCTAGGCATTTTTACTTTTGTTTAATAAAGGTACTGAGGTTTAAATTGATCTCGTTCTCTCTAAAACCAACAGAAGTCTCTAGTCAGATGAAAATAGAATTAAGCCTTTTTTTAATTTGCCCTGAGTTACTAGTACCATATCAAACAGATCAGACTTCAAGGCAAAAAGAGGTGAAAGTATACAAAGTGAAATAAAATACCACCAAAGTAGTTACTACATAACATTTCAAAGCCCATTACTAAGAAGTCCGTATGAAGATATATATACATAAAGAATAAAGGGCAATCACTTGCGCTCGCTTGAATTAGGACCTTTGAGTAACTAACCTGGCAATTAAGCCAACAAGAGACACAAAAGCGCTAGGGACAAAATGAGGAAGGAAAAAAAAAAAAGGAGGGGGGAGAAGGAGAAAAAGAATTTAGAGAAAGCTGACAGGAGATAGAAATATGAAAAATGCATGCAAGTGTAACCTTCCCACAGAGCGGAAGAGGCCCAAAGACCACTTCAAACCATCTCCTCCCAGGAGACAGCAATCCCAGCATGGGATACAAGGAGACTGAGTCAGTCCCAGTGCTAGCACAACGCTCTCCAGGCTCCAAGAAGTGCCAGAAGCACCGCTGATCCGCAGCCCAAACAATTTTACATTCCACGTGATTCAGCAGCATCAATTTTCTACAAAGACTGCAAACAGCTTTTAAATGTCACCATTTATCTGAGCATAAGCAACAACACAATTTTCTACTAATTCTGATACGAATCAAGAAAGACTGAGCATAAACAGGAGACAAGCTAGGCTCACGCAATAAAGATCTTACCTTTTGCAAGGCATGACACACCGGCAAGACAAAAATAAAGTTGTTTAAAGGAACAGTATTAGTTAAAAGGCTGGCAAGAACAGCAAAAGCTTTAGATTCTTGGAGCACGCAGCACAAGCCTAGCGTTAATCCCAACCATTTTGAAAAGGCAGAATTTAGGCAATGACTCTTACTAGAAAACTAAAGTGGGGAAATTACCAAGAAATGTGTAGTTTAGCAATTTTGGGTTTGTTTGGGTTTGTTTTTTTTTAAAAAAGAAAAAAAAAACACCACACCAAAAAAACACATTTTCCATGCATGCTGCCGAGGATACCCGATTTATTCTGAAACTTAGTCACAGCAAGTGACGCTTAGTCACAAGCGATGACTGAAGCACTGCTCGGTAGTGCAGGACCTGCCTCCGACCCCGCTGCACTTTTGACACTGTAACACACAGGCAGGAAAAAAAAAATGAAAAAAAAAAAATTTAAAAAAAAATTTAA
>VZSF01004568.1:454381-477716 GCA_013398295.1 Chionis minor
GCCGGGATGGGACGGGGCGGGGCGGGACGGGACGGGGCCGGGACGGGAGGGCTGAGCCCGCCCCCGGGGGCGGCCCCGCCCGCTGCACGTGACCGCGGAGGGCGGGAACCGGGCTCCTCCCGCCACCGCCCGCCCCATCGCGGTTCGGCACCGGGAGCCGGCCGGGATCGCCGCGCTGCCTCCCCCCGACAGGCTTCTCCCTCCGGCAGCGAACGGGGCGCCGTCTGCCGCTCCGCCACCGCCCGCCGCCTCGGGAAATGGCGTCCGCAGGCCGTCCGGGGGTCGGCGAAAGTCGCGACAGTAAGTCTGGGGCAAAAAGCGACGGTTCTTCGCCTGAACTTAGGCGAGCGGGTGCCAGACGCCGTCACGACTTGTCGTGAAAGGTCCCTCGTGAGGAGCTGCAGCTTTTTTACCTCACGGCAGCTGGAAACCGGGTAGCCTGGGCTGAGGGAGCCCCGACGCCAGGCCCCGCCTCAGGGGGAGCCGCAGCCACCCGGCCCAAGGTCTAGGATTTATGGAGAAAATAATAGCCAGGGCAGAAATGACCACGTCCTCCTTCTGTCCACATTCTGACATAATCATTTACAGCGCTAGTCGCAGAAAGTATTTAATTTAGTCACCGAGGCATCCCAGAAGCAACGACAAATTCAGCTTGTGCTACTCCGACGCTTAAAATGATTCATGTTTGCTACTTCTCCCCCTTTCCTCCTGGTCACCTTCAAACACACTTTCACTGTTTAATGTCCTACAGCTGCAATTTCAAAAGGGCACATGTCAGGATAATTTGACAACTGTACACTATTGTGTGTAGCGGGACTTGCGGCAGTGTAATGATTAACAGGGAAGTCTGTTGCTCATTTGCTTTGGTATTCCAGCCTGCAGGGCCATCCTATACTGTTTAATTAGCAGTGGGGTAGTTTTTGCCTTCAGCTGCATCACTGATGGTTCAAAAAAATTCCTCTTTTACATTGATCTCTATATAAGTCAGGGTAAGACCCAGCCATTTGGGGGAGCTGAAGATAAAGGTTGTGTCACAGAGTTTTCCTTTTTACCTGTACTGTTCATCACTAGTGAAAAAACACGTTACGGTTATTTCCCCTTCTCAGTAGACAGCAAAGTGCTGATAAAATTGGAGCTATTGTTGATAACGGTTGAACTAGAGGCATCAGATGGAACAGGTACAGTGACAACTTCAGGATAATAAAAGGGAAGTAGAGGTGGGCTGGTGTAATCTGTATTCAGCACAAGCAAATAAGAAATAAAATGCAATTTGCACACACGCTTTAAGTACCATTGCTAAGAAACATGAGTGACCTTTCACCAAGTGTCTGAAATATTCAGGGTAACCACAGTAACAGTAAGCACATGTAAACAGTGTATTATTTTTTGTTATTTTTTTATTTGAACGAAAGCAAGTGTTTCCTTCTCCTTTCTGTGATTGTCAGGAAAGAGAATCAATAACTTCAGGAAGAAAAAAAGAAATAAGAAGCCTTCAAATATACAATGGATTCCTGAACTTCTGTTCAAAATTCACCCACTCCCTCTGGCTGGAATGGGAAATGGAAGTGCGCAACAGACAGCGAAGGAAGGCGACTCTCAGCTGGAGTTTTCTGTCAGACAAACATGAACATTCTTATTACCACCAACATCCACTAAGGTAAGTTAGCTATGTATTTAAATTAGTAACATATAATAAACCCACCAAGAACAATGCAGCATCTTTAATTGCACGTGAATCATCTCCGTCTTTCTGGATTGTGGAAAACAAATGTGGAGAACATGCCCCGTAGCAGACATTTTCCATTAGCACAATGTATGACCATTTTAACAAAAGTTTCACTTGGTCTAAGCTCCCTCACTGTTATAGCATTGTTTACCCAGAACCTCTGAAAGGCATTTCTAGTTTCCCCTATTGCACCTTTCAAATGCATTTTTTTTAAAAAGCAACAAAAATGGCCAAACATTAAATGAACAAGTAGAAAAGAGACTCAAGTGAAGGAACAAGCCCATCCTTGTACCTTTTTTATTGTTCCACAGCGCTGGACACATTTAAAAGATCGGTGAAGTCACGAAGACAAAAATCACTTTGTTTTTAGTGGTTTTATCAAACACTAGATGGAAGGTGGGTAATGCACTAACTGAGCTCAAAGAAAGCTGGCTTTATACTTCATTCTGCAATATTCCCTCCACTTCCAGATGTTTTATACCCAGCAAGCTTGATCCCAACAGTAAAGGGATTATGTGAGAAAGTCCAGCCACTCTCTGATGGCATGGTCAGTGATAACAGATCACACAGCACCTGGACAAGCAGTGTCAGAGCCTATAGGAATAACAACAGTGCCACGGATGCCAAACTTGCGTCCTCTCTATTCAAGATACTACGTACCAGAAGACGCTTCTTTTTTTTCAAGTACACCAAGTTACCCTTATGCACCAAAAATGCCAGGAGGGAAAAGACACCATGCCAACTTTATTCAAAATCCTTAAAACACAGCAATAACAGTTAAACAATCCCTAAACATCCTGATGAAGTAGATATTAACTCCTCTCTGAGAAAACAAAAGTCAGAGATTTTAAAGTTAATTGTCACAAGTCATGCAGCAAGTAGATGCAAAACAAGAAGCTGAACTCTCATTTGGATCCTCCTAACAGGGAGATTCCCCATCTGCTTCATTAGACAAGCTTCCACTACCTTGCTGAATTAGACCTTATGTGGCTATTCAAAACACTACACCAGTCTACACAGCCAATGCTAGATAAATAAAAAATATGTAAAATAAGAACCGAGTCAATTAGCGTTATAAAATTACAAGTTTATTGCACAGTAAAATGAGTTTTTCCTCTCAACAGCACCTGCCAGAACTGTTAAAATTTTATACTTTCAGCTGAATGTTACTCAAAAATCATATCCAAATTAGTAGAACCAAACTTGGTATTTGAATGTGTATATACTTTCACAAAAGACTACCCTGCATTTATTTATGACTGATGGGCTTATCCAAATATTTCCAATTAAAGGCAATTAACGCAACTAGTTGATGAAAATCCTTAATAAATGATTCCTTAGCCAAACTACAGTTTAAGTATATTGGGAACAAAACAGGGAGTCAAAAAAAAAAAAAAAAGACTTGATTACAAATAGTATTTATAATGGTCATCTCAACAAATGTTTGGGACATCTCTGCTCATCATCACAGTACACTCCAGTTCTGAACGTTCTGTTTAGCAAATTAATTACCACAGTTAAATGTGACAGCAAATCAGTCCCCATCTTCAACTAGAGAAATTCCTTCTTGTTCTTCTAGCTTGGATACCTGCAAGTTGAAAGGAAACTGATTTAATAGTAAAAAGAAGTTTGCACTTAATGTCCCCGGTCTTTTCAGACTTCCATCACCCAACAGCGCAGATTTGCCGGGAACTGACAGCGGCTACAGCGGAGCTGAACAGGCTGTTAGTTGCAATCAGAAGAGAAGGTCAAACTTTCTTCCCACCCACCCTCTTAACCTGCCCCCAGCTGCACACTCCCATCACTTCCGAGGTTTTTTTTGTCAGTTTTGTGACTTTGTTTGGCTGACCGAGGAGTGAGCCAAGCACCAAAGCCATCTCAGAAGCCAGGAGAGACAGGAAGGGTGACAACACTGCCCCTTTCGGTGACAGCTGTCAGATCAGATCGGGCCATAAGCTGGAACACTGCCCATAACAGAGAGCCTAGAATAATTAAAACGAACACAGGAAAGCCTTTCCATGCCTACACACACAACTTTACAAAAATCAACTTTCACTGTTCTGAAAAAAAAGGAATTACCTTGTAATAAGCTAAGCTGTTGTTAACCTTAATATAAATAGTTGCAGAAAGGATTCTACAAACTCATGGAGGTTAGACCAAGAGTGTGAATGGAACACAATGCTCTGCACATTAACTCTGGAAAATTCAGTTCTACGTTCCCCAAATCTAGAGGGATATATAGGGAGGGTCATATTATACATTTCCTGTTTTTACATTCTTCTTTCAGCATCTGTTACTGGTCACGAAAGAGATGCACAAAGATACCCAGGTTGATAAATGTTATGGTTTGACCAAAAGCAGCTAATCCTGTGGTGTGACCAGCAAGCTGGAAAAAGCAGAGGACAGACTGCAAATACCTAATCCTTGGGGGCAGGTGTGCTAGCTTTCTTCTGAGCTACATCCCAGTTCCTTCAAATTATGCCAGCTATTAAACTCCCAATTAACTTTCGGGCACCTAAAAATTATTAAAATGCATGCTCTGACCACACATCCTTTACCTCAGATGTAACTCAAAGGCAGAAGCTACTGACAGTGCTACCGGAGTTCCTAAGGTTGCTCTAAACCAGCAGAAATTCCATCATCCAGGTGGAACCTTCGGCTGGGTACAGCTCAATGAGTAGAGCTGAATGACATTAAGACTCCGAAGGGCAAATCTGGCAATTCCCAGCAAATTCTATAACCTCCACCTCCTCTTACCCCCTGTTCCTTCTGCAGCAAAAACAGAGGGAATTTTGCACTTAGAAGAGTGGATAACTAAATTGCCTTGACTACACTAAAAACATCTGAAGTGGGAAAATACTTTCCACAAATCCAACAGATTTCTCTGTCATTAGCACTCACAGCCCTTTCCCTTCAGAAATGAGCTCAAGCTGTAACATGACTCTTCTACAGGAAAACCTGGCGTTACCTAACTAAAGGTGGGTTTTTTATGTCTTTTAGAGTTTATGCCCTGTTTTCACAGTCCTGTAACTATGCCAGAAAAACCTTAAGTGCAGATTAAGTGCCAGGAGCATAATTATCAGTAAGACATGGTCCTAGAGAGTGATTGTCTTCAGAATTACAATTGTGCTGAGTATGTACAATAAGTGGAAATTCTTACAGTATTCCCTTTCTTGAATAGGGCCGATTTTGATGCACATTATCGCAAGTCATTATTTTCCAGTCTTGCAAAAAGCTATCTGTAACAGTGAGTTACCAGTTCAGGTTACTGTTGCCTACATAACAGATTCCTCCCCAAACTTGACTCCTAGTTTCCAGGAATAAGTTGCAAAGTACCCTCACGTAGCACAACTGCTATTACATACAAATCTAGTTAGAGTGTAACAATACCACAGATCATTAAAACTTCTTACTCACATTTACTGGAAGCGTAAAATAATTACATTTTGGTCCAGACCCTACAAAAATATTTTAGCCAACTCACACTGAGGCCAAAAGAACTTTTGTCTTGGACTTCAGTGGGGAGAAGTCCAAAACGATGGAAAAAACCGCACCATACAGACTTACAAAAAGCGCTGCACGTGGTAGCTTTTATCCTAGGTTCCAAGGTAATAAAACACTATTACAGCATGTCTGGCATTTCACAGATGAGGGAGTTAATATTTTATTACATATATAAACATATTCTTAAAAGCAACTGAGGTGTGAAATCCCTGGCAGAAAAAACTTCAAGGTGCTAAAATTCTTCAGCTCAGCACTCTTGCCATTAAAAAAAATATGCATTACAATAACGTCGAAGGTATGACAAGAAACTACAAAAAGCTAAGCAGGGCTCTCAGAGTTGCTTCAGCTCCTCCGCACCTCACAGTACTCGGACTAAGCACTGTTGCTGTATCTGAGCAAACACGTATTTGTGAGTCAACTGACTTGAGGTCCAAAAAAAGGCGTCGTTGCAGAAGCAGGTGGAAGAAGCATTCACAATTAATTAAACTGCCTCTTACTGGCTTTTCCCACGCACATGTAGGTCAAGCCTTAATCTTGCAATTAAACAGATCCCTTCAGACAGGTCCTGAACTGAAACCGAAACACATAAGCTCGTTCTCCGCATTAGCACAAGACTTCATGAGGACAGGTACACCTATTAGTTTCTGACCTCAGTATATCTATTCTCCTCCTTTGTTTCTCTTTCCTTTCTTCCTCCTGTTTTCCTAGCAATATGACAAGGTGTACTTAAAATGAAAAACACCCCACCAACCTACACTGAAACCAGAGAATTGTCACCCTCGTAGTCACGTGAAAAGAACAATCGCAGTTATTTCTGTGCTAACTATTATCCTAAACGCTAGCTGTCTTTTTTGCTGGATATCCAGTGGAACTGGGTTTGTCCCATTGCGAGGGCTTTAAATGTAAAACCGTGCAAGAAGTAGAGGGCATTTACCTGTTTATCTATACACCTAAATTGCCAGGACCATGTGGTGTTATAAAGGAAAGGCCTCAGGTCAAATCGGTTGTCATCCGGACTGTAGTTTTCAGCATGGTAGGAAGGAGTGAGGGTGGTCATTTTATGCCTGTTAATGGAATACATCCTGAAGAAATGCTTAACCTTTGATGCCACCTGGTGTACAAAGAACATAGCTTTTAGTCACACAAAGATTCTTAGTATTAAAAATACGTTCTAGCTTTACACACCCATTTTCTTCCAGTAACATTACATAAATTATTTACCGCTAGCAGCATGAATCACTGCGGATGACCCTACCTCTAAGAGGCATTTAGGAGCTTTTTCAGACACCACCTCGGTGTCTGCACCCAGTATGTCTCAGAACACGTAACCAAGGGCTTCAAAAATAGTTAGCCGTGTGTATTTCAGAGAATCATTTTCCCCTGGAGGTATAGCTCTGAAGTAATTGTTTTCAAATTACCCAATTACTGGTTAAACAATTTGCAACACGGACAACAAGCTCCATTTGAGAGATGCACACCAGTTTTTCCAGCATATTCTGCTACAGCTGTAGTATAATCTCTAAACACAGAATAATTAAACTATCCCATTCAGTTAAAAGGAACTCTACTCAGCCTTTCTCCAAACATACTTTTTTTTTGGCAAAGACATTACATGATTTTTTAATTTTTTTTTTTGGTATATTACCTCTCTTGGAGTACAAATTTCCTTCCACATATTAATCAGCTTACAGAACATACTGTATGGTCCAGCCTTTGCAATTTTTCTTAATTTGCCATAGATTGAGAGCTCTGCGTATGTCATCCCCATATCTGCCTGAAATCACACACACAGCAAGTCACCGAAAATCTTAACTATGCAATTTATAATTAATAGTTTTATGGAGCAATTACAGTAACTCAGATTAATCAAAGAAACACCAAAATGAAATCGCCAATGACCACAAAGAGATAGTAATATTATAAGCAGAGGAAAAAAACCAGCTGGAATCTCTCTGAAATGGGAAATTTGAAATCTTCCCTTGAATGTATTTGATTTGGCCGGTGAAAACATTTATTTCCTGCGAAAGATTTGTTAACTTTCCTTCTAGGTAGCCTAAATTTAGTATATATCAGTAATGCAAGGTCAAATTAGGAAAACCACTAATTCTAATTCAGCAACCCTTTGCTTTATTATAAAGAGTTTTACAATATCCTATTATTAAATATCCAGCAGCCCTTAGAGGTAGCTGTCAGGCTCACCAGTCCTCTCTTATCCATGTGGACAGCAAAAAGGAGGAGGGGTGGACAAGAGGAAGGGTTTTGCCACCGGTCATTTCAATAGCAATAAGGCCCTGACTGACTCTCTTTTGGTATTAAGAAACATTTAAACAAACTGAATTTCAAAACAGCCATCCTTTTAAGTGCCCAAAATACAAAATCATTCCAAAAAAAGTTAATTTGCTATTTTGGAAACTGTCGTCAACACCGATAAGGCTGGTGTGGGATACTAATGCCTTGTCAGCAGCTTTAAGATTGTTTACAACATGCCTGTCAACAAGCAGGGATACATACAACAGCAAACAGTAGTTACTGGGAAAAAAAACAAATTCTGGGATAAGGCTTACCAGAGCATTACCTCATCAGTTTGAGCCACTTGTCCATCCACCAGGGGCTCTAACTCTGCAGTGGGTGGAGCTGACATGATACTGTAAGGAAAAAGTAAAAAGAAAAACCATGAAGTCTATCCAGTCTCATGGGTATCAGTTAACAAACCGTCTGGTTTGTTAAAAATCAAATGCTTTATTCAAAACTTTTTCAGGGGGTATAAGATGTTAAAAGACTAGGTAACTAAAGAAGTGATACTTGCAAGCTGTTCCAGGTTTAAAAAGCAATGTTTTACACCAAAAACATAAAGCATCTGGTTCAAACGTTCTTTCAGTGGAATTAACACCACAAACACTTGCATTTAGAAACTTAGTAATTCCTAAGACTGGTGGCTTTTTCAGCACACAGCAATTGACATTGTGTAAGCGTACACAATCATTTAAAACCAGGGATGTGCACAATACTTTTCTTAATTAGCACTGCAATATTACTGCAGCTTAGCTCCGTTAGTAGAGAAAAGCAAACCGTGAAGTCCACGACATGCTGCATACAAATACAGTCAACAAATATCACTGCTTCACTACTCACCTTCTGAGGGCCGTAAGCTGGAAATTTTCAATGCAATATTGTATGAAGTTCTTCAGATCAGTCTTGCTGATTCCCCCAATGGGATTGATATCAGCACTCGAGCAATCGTACTTCGTCAAGTAACCTCGGAGACTGAGCAGGAGAGGAAATTTTATATAGTAATAGTAAATAATAATGTAACATTGGTATAATATGTAATAGTTTATACTATAGAGAATATATATATGTAGTATAAAGCCAGGGAGAAACAGGCTGCATATCGTTAGTGTATGTATATGTATGGGGCAAACGTGTGCAGCTGCAAGAGGGCTATCCTAAAGCCATGAAATTACCATGAAGAGGAAGATAATATTTTAAATAATTATGAAGCACTGCAAAACTGCCCATGCTATGGTAATACATTTGATGCAAAACAATTAAAAAGCTGTCCTGACCAATTAAAAAAAAAAACACAAACAAACCCAAAACGTCCATAGAACCAGCACACACTACTCTCCCAGCTTTTGAGGTTATCAGTTTCACAATGGGGACTGCTTTAATCTTCAAATAGTCAGCTCTAATAACAGTGCTCCAGATTTTTTTTGAAAAAAAAACAAGCTGTTTTTCAGCTCAAAGTTCACAACTTAATTCCTATTTCGGTAATTGAAAATACAGCAAATAACAGATTGTAAAGTTAACCCAGTAACTAGACAGGCAAGCTCTACTGAAAACAGCAAAGGAAAGAATAGCATTTTACTGGAAAACTACGACAATACTTTGGCTAAGCTTCTGAAAAATACACAATTTTTCATGCAGGCCAATTCAACTATTTTCATTAATTTCACTGGTCTCAGTGTATTCTTGTTACCTCTTCTGAGTAATAATCTACACTGGGATTTGGTAGAATTGCAAGGAAATGCAGTGACCTCTTCCCAGTTCACCTGGTTCGAGATTTTTTAACTTTCACCAACCTTTCATCCACATTGGCTGATCCTAGCACCAGAAGTCCCCCTGGCATCCCACGAGTCCAAAGTGTCAGCTGAGCAAACAGGTAGGCAAGGACCATTCTTATTCTAGCCTGCAAAGCAAAATGAAAAATAAAGTAAATTTACAAATTTTTATTAATCAATTCCCTAAACAAATCCATAAATAACAAAATGTGAGGGGGTGTTAATGCAAGACAGCTGGCCTTGTGGAGAAGATGGCAAACTCGCACAGAAAAGCCAAGTTCAGTATCTGCCACTGCCACAGACTTACATGGCTGGGCAAGTTTATTCTACTCTGAATTGCAAAATAAGGAGTAGTTGCCATTTTCTACCTCCTACAAGCACTAATAAGGATCCATGAGGAATGAAGTATGCAGATAAACCATCTGTCTAACGCACCCTGTAATAGAGTATTAGACTAAAGGAATTTATTTACGTAAAATTTGTAAAAAAGTTCTCTTTGCTTTTGTCCCCATTCCTAAACTCGTTTTTCGAAGGACAGTAATAATACCAACCAGACCTGAGATTCAACCTCCAGCTCTAGCCACGGTTGTGTCCGATGTTAAGCAGATCAACACACGCTGTGACTAAAGCCTATTCCATCGCCAAAAAGCTGATAAAGGATTCAATGTTTGCTTCCAAAGGAGACAGATGGATTTCTCCAGTAATAGCAGGGGAAGAAAGATCAAATCCTCGCCTAACAAAAACTATCAAACACAATAACCAACATTTAGCCAGAATTAAAAGAGAGTTGCTGATTAGGTTGGAAGCTTTTAAGAACGGGCCAAAAAGAAAGCTATCAAGACAACGAAAGGTACAACTGGAGCCAAGGACCAGAAGTCACTGGACCACTACATTTTCTGTGTTTCTATAGGATACATATATCAGCACTACCCAGGCACGGCATCCATCTGTCCCAACAAAATGAAAACCTGTAACTGGAAATGTGTGCTTGAGCTGCATCTTATAAGCCTGTTGAAGATTCAACAGCTTCTGATGTAAAAAAAAAAAAAAAAAAAAAAAAAAAAANAAAAAAAAAAAAAAAATCTTTCCTAACTTCTAAAACCAAGGACATCTAGGAATTGGAATGGGTAAGCTTGACATCTCACAGAGAGTCTTTTAAAGGCTGCTAACATTCACCAGAGGAAAGTCTACTATACATCAGCAATATTTTTATATTTTTGAGTCTTGACCTGCCACAATCCTACCGGACTCAGACCCATCTATTACAATACTTTGCTGCTTATTTTCCTGACCTGGCAATTTTCTGTTGGGATGCTTTTCTAAACAGCATCTAGACCAATGCTATTGATTGGCATATTCTATTTTGTCCTGATCATCCTATAAAAGTCACACACAATAATCATCTTGGTCTTCTCCTGAGTTGGGATTGTAGTTATGTGGGACTGTACATTTCGGCTGCAGACAAGCATTTACTGGAAGCCCATTAATCTGCAGGGACACACCACAAGTTCAGGTTTTCACAGCAACGCAAATGAAATGTTGTTTTACACTTTACTGTTTTGTACTCTTTCAAAAAAAAAAAAAAAAGAAAAAAAAGATTCAGCCCACATAAAACACACCTGCACATTCTGGAGTGCCAGGTTTTCTCTGCTGCTCCCTCCGTAGACAGAAAAATGGGGAGTTCGACCTGTCACCATGCTGAAAATTCCCACAATAGCTTTCACAGCCGCATCTATGTTCAGATTGATGTGATAGCTGAGAAGAATTCAAGCAGAAGTGACTAAACGAGCACAATCTGACTACGTGAAATAGCATTAAAAAAAACCCAAATCCCACCCATCAAATGATGTCTTAAGGCTGCTACCATCTCAGATCTGGTATGAAGAATAACACTTTCCAGAGTTTTTTTCCAAATTTCAATGTCCTTTACCAAATGCTGCTAAATTTGCCTCACATTTACACACTTAAATAATAAAGTCTGTAATACTCCTACTTAACACACCTACTATTCCTCTCCCATTTTTTCCTATTTTAGAGTTTGAAAGCTTTAGACTAAAGTCTTTGCCAGAACATGATTTTTTTTCCAGCACTTCCCAATTTGTACCTGCCTATTTGCTCAGCGAGAAGCTTAGCCCTGTTGCAAGTATCCTGGGAGGAGTTCTCACTAGCCATATAGCAAGTGGTAAAGATACGCTTGCAAAATTCCCGAGGATCCTCAGGGACGTAGGTCTCATCGTTCACAATTCTGCGCGCGTCAGCCAGCACATCTGCATCTGAGGACAAAGCAAAAGAAACAGAACAAGAGTGGAAATTGTTGCGCTCCTGCTATCCAGGATATGCGAGTATCTGGTATATTCCTTGTATTCCAATTAAGTTTTACACTGCCCCTCACAAATAAGAGGACTCCATCATCTAACTCCCCAAAACATATTTTTATATACCAAACAAAAGAATTACTGATTTCGCTCCTAGGTTTGATGATGAAAATAAAAATATTAAATCCTTTTTTGTTCTATGCCTTAAAGAAACTTCATAGAAAATATGATCCAATGTGTACAAAGGCTTAGCTAAATACATATAGCCTACTGAAAGCCAGTTTAAGAGCTTGAACCATGCCTAACCATGTTTTGCGGCGCTGAATTTAACAGAAGAGTCTCACGATAAACTGAAATCGCAAAACTCCATCAGCCAACACTTTGCACGATACGCTTGACAGAAACTAGTCTGAGTTCCACATCCAATTCTTAAACCCAAAGTGAAAACTATTAAGCCAATTCAAAGCACCTGAAATCTGGACACAGATTTTTGCAGGAATTTCTGAAGAGATACAAAGAATTCCATTGGAACAACTGAGCAAGAGTCTACCATTAACGACCTCTTGCATCTGTTGCACCCAGCGACTACTAACTTGCCCCTAACCATTAGTAAGCGAGGCTGGCCAGCCACACGTAGCTACTCACTTCCATTCTTCACTGCCAGGCAAACCTGGTGACACATGGAGTACACTATGCAAGCGGTAGCAGAGCTGTCAATTCCACCACTAAGAGGTAGGAGAAATCCTGCCTTGAAAATAGAGCAAGGGAGACATTCCAAATAACAAAATTTAAAAAATATATATTGTAGAATTCAGAAACATACTCTCGTAAAAGAATTGCACATGCATTGTTCAAGTCTGCTTATATTCTACTGGGGGAAAACAAACTAGACCTAGAAAACCCACTTAAACTCTCATTGACTGGACTGTCAAAAAGGTAGTCAGTGTAAACCCTTTATCTAGAAACAGTTCCAATACGTCTTTACCCGCTAGTAAGACAGAAAAACTAATAAAAAGGATGAAATTTTTCATATATATTTCACTATTAAACCAAATTACTAGTTCATGTCATTCTGCTCATTTTAAAAATCTCCGTTATGCCATTAAAACATTTTCCTTGCTGAAAAAAGCAGTGTTTCGAAGAAAAGAGATCCCCTTTACAGGGTAATCTTGGCTCTTGCTTTCAAAGAAAGCATGATTCCTAAGGAAAAGGCCTGAAGAGCATACTGAAGTCACACTTTGGATACGGGTTTTAGGTCTGAATGAGCTACCAGTGAAAAAACTCAAACTTTGCACCTTGGACTAACATCGCTTTACATTAACAGCAGCACAAGATGGCAATCTGTACCGCCCCTATGACTGAGAAGATGTGTATGCCAAGGCAAAGAACAAAACCAGTTTTTCTTACCTGTTTGCTGCGCCTTAAATAGTCCCAAAGCCAACATGCAGGACCAAGGCTGAAAATACATAACATGCTCATTCCAAGACAGTTATGGCGTAAGACTTAAGCAAGTCAACAGATTTCAATGAGATACTTGCTTTACTTAAATATAAAGAAGATCTTACGTTTATCTCTTTTTTCTTTTTTCTCTTTTTTTTTTTTTTTTTTTTAATAAAACTATTTTTCAAGCAACAGATTCAGTATGTGCTTACCTTATCTCCTCTTCAGGACTATGATGTCTCCACTGGATGGGCATACACGTAGGTACAGCTACATCATCAGAACACGACAGAGCAAAATTCACTTTTACCCTGGGATAAGGACTCACTTTGCTTGCCTAAGCAACAGTACAGAAGAATTGGGAATACACCAATTTTAGTGTAGCATATAAAACATATAAAACTACAAAACATCAGACCTATAGAATACTGTGAAAACCGAGATATGAAGATACTTGTAAAACTCAGTAACTATTCAAATTTGGCAGAGTTTACAAATGTCACCTCCATAAGGAATTCTTACCGCTAAGTTACGAGATGAAATCTCTGCTCTGTAACTTCGAACATCCTCCAAGTCCAGAGTGGCAACCAACACCTCCTGTGGAAAGGCTTTCAACGTTAGCTTGAATCCACCCACACAGATAAACAATGTTTGACAGGCCTGTGCTACAAAAAATGCTGGGGAAGAAGCATGAACGCAACTTTTTTTGCAATGCCGATTTTTATGCTGACTTCACAAATCCTTTCTGACTCAGCAGAGTCACGTACGTTACAAAACGAGCACAACTGAGTCACTTCATTCAGCGAGTACACTAGGACGCTCATAAACCACAACAAATTTATAGCGCTTGTCAGGTGGCTGAACAACTGGGTCACCATCAGTTGCAGCAAAGGACAAGAGGAAAAGGCAAGAAGCACAGGGGGAAAGGATGAATTTGGCACACGATGTGAGGAAACCTACGGTTTTGACGACAAATCTACTGAGAAGGAGCTTTTTAAAGTAAAGCTCAACCTATCAAACCAGGTCATAATTAGAATGCTGCAGTATTTGCCTTTTTTTTTTCTTAGATAAGGGAATATAAATTAACAGTGTCTCTCCTAAACACGGTGACTGCATATGCAAACATCTTCATAAAGTTCCCCACTGTGAGAGCTCTTCCTTGCTCGCAAAAGCAGGAGAGCTACTGAAGATCAGGTCTGGGCAATTTGACTAGGAAAACCCTTGGATCTAGTTGAATAGCATAGGAAAAATACATCTTTTTTAGTGTAGAGACATGGACTTACTATCTGTAACCTCTGGAAAGCGTTGAGCAAAAAGGTAGCCATACTAATTTCAGCTGTAACGAGCAGCTATAGTGAATATCTTACCACATCATCGAGCGAAAACTGGGATCCTTGTGCAACTGTTTCTCCATTCACTGAAATCATGGCACAGCCGTCGTAATACAGACGATCACCGTCACAGCCTTTCTGGTTAGCCAAAATATATATTCCACCATTCTGGGAGGAAAACAAGCACGCAGGCAAAAAAACATACTCTTCAGAATATAGCAGCTGACAGAATGTTAAAAGTCAAAATGATATTTCTTTGTTCCTGTCCTTATCATCTTCCTCTGTCGTTACATTATGAATGATCTACGGCTGGGAGTAGCTCTCTTTATTTGAAAAAGTACTTTGCATGTGATACACACAACAGAAACAAGTCATGACATAAGCATGTGTAGTGAGCAAGCTCTAGCCCTTTCCCACTGCTCGAAGACAGGAGTCGTCTGTTACTAGCAAGAGTCAGTCCCTTAGCCCAAATAAAGAGGGCTGCACTTCTAAACTGAAATTTCTAAGTTCAAATTGAACCCGAGAAAAGCAGGAAGATGAATGGCAGAAGCTGCATTTGGCTATCTGAGGACACAGCAGATACTGTTAAATGTAACCACAGCACGTAAATTACAGTGACAAAGCACTTGTACAGATTAAACATTGCTCACAGTGTAATATATTCCTTACGTTGTTTTTGTCCCCATCACTGTTAGAAAGGATTACAGTGTAATAACTCAATGTCTTCTCTTCTTTAAAATAAACATAACTTGCAAAGTAGAAAAATATAATGTATTTTAAGTAAGAAGATGTCAGGAGGGAAAAAAAAAAAGAAGTCTGAGTTTAAACATTGATATCCATTTCCCCTTTCTGGTATATAGTTACGGATATTTCTTCAAGACAATGTTACTATGTGAATGAATGAAAATCAGGAATTAAACTGCCATTTTAAGGAAACAAAGAGACTTTTGGATGGTTTTATACATGCCAGGAAAATAACCCACTCTATTGACCAAATTACAAGCTGGCAACGAGCTGCCAATTCAGTACCTATCGCATACGAGGGGAGACCGCTTAGGCACAGGCTACACGGAGTAACCACAGCCACTGTCCTTTGCCCTTGAAGCAGAATGTGCATCCAACAATACTCTTTCAAGCTGGTTATTCTCTGTATGCAGTGGATTCAACATTTCGTACCTCCAGTTACTGAAAGTCGGTTACTCCGAGTAACTATTTCCTATCCATTATACGAGTGCAATATTTTTTTAATTCAGGGTTTAATGGATTGAAGATCGAGGACATCAAATACATTTTTGGAGCGCAAGTCTCCAGAGCTGGGAATTACCAAACGGTTTTAAGGTATTCTGACTCTTCTTTATAGATGTGTGCGAAAGACAGGTTATATAGTTGGCATCCCAGAGCAGAATTAAGTGCTCCCATGCCAAGTTTCTCCTGGGAGTTCCTCTCCCCCACACACGGGTGGGTTTGGATCTCCCCCATTCCCGTGCGAATACCAAACGGCCTCTCTTCTAGTCCGCTGCTCCACAGACCAGAGAGAGCTGACCCACGATCAAACAGCTTCTGGCATTTCGGGTCACCCAGCTGGAAACAAGTTACAGTGCTTCACATACAGCGTGATACAAGAGCAGGGCGCCCCAACAAAGTACTGTCCGCCAGCCAGAGCGCTCTTCCCCTATAGCTCATGGGAAGGTAATTACAGGTAAGAAAACAAGAAACCAACAACCAGGATTGTCAAGGCTCTCATGCTCACGCCATGTTCTGAAAGAAAAAAACCAACAAGGTGCATAACTGAATTTTTTTCCTTTTTTAGAGCATATACCTTTGCTGTAGCAGAATTCACCAAATCCACCCGGGCGTGAGCCTTCCGCAGCACGTGGTGACTCCCTGAAGAGTTAGTGAAAATCTCCACGCCATCAAGTCCCATTTCAATATGAGGGCTGTCCAAGCAAAATGCAGAAAAAAAAATTTCAGCTGGCAATACTATGCTGTGAATGCTGCAGCTATCACTTAAAACCACCGACAAAGAAAAACAGCTATGCCATTGTCAGCTTTCTGCTCAAACAAGGATGGGACTCTCAAAACCGTCCGTTTGCTTGCATTGCCTGACTCTTCTGTCAAAGACCAGCAGTGGCTGCAGAAGGCAGAAGGGCTTCTCCTCCTTCTGTTGTAAATGCAATGCCTTCTACTTTAACTGGGTGTCAAAGACAGAGAGAATAACACAATCTGGGTCTGAAAGGTCTTGCAAGATCAGTTGTCCCATTTTCCCTCTCTCTTAGTAAATCCGAAAGCATAAGCAAACAGAACCATGAGAAGACTTTCACTGTTAGTTTATTTTTTTCCTTTTTCTAATGTCAAAAGAAAGAAATACTAAAAAAAAAAACAAAACAAAACCCCACGCTTTCTGCAGTTCCGAGGAAACGAATGTCTGTAACTGGGAGATTCGGAAAACCATCGGGAACATTTTGTTTATTTTGTGTTAACTACAACAGCTTTCCTGCTCTTCGTATCTCCACCCTTATGCCGCATCAGACCTTTGTGAGTGGGATCTTCTTTGTCATTGGAAAGAATTTTAAATTGTAACAGGAACTAAAATAATGACAGGAAATACTACTTAAGGGCACTAGGCTTTGTTTTCCCTTTTGTTGTTTCCTTATGCATTGTCTTTATGCATTGTCTGATGCTGGCTAAAAAATAGAGCAGAAGGTTTAACCTAACAGCTAAATAAAAAAAATAAGTGATAGACCTCAAAGTGATGTTGCCTAGAAGCCTAACCTCTAGCTTGTCAAATATAAGACAGCTCAATTTGTCTGTGAAGCGAAATGCTCTGGAGGAGTTGGTCAAAGCTGAAGACAAAAAGAATAAAGTAATTAAAATAAAGAGACCTAGTAGTAATCTCAATTTTTTGAGACTAGGTACAGTAAGTGGGACTAATACAGGATTATAATTAGTAGACAAAAATCAGTACTACAAACTGATACAAAGTAAGTTTTAGGGTCACTTTGACCCTAGATCAAGTTACACAGATGGATCCAGAGAGGACATTTCAACCTCAGGTGGAACTAAAAGCTGAACACTATCTGGAACACGAGCACTATAGTTATCTGTCATTTTTTTCCTCAGGTCCCTTTTTTCATTCCACTTCTTTCTGGTATTTCTCTCCTGCCTTCTGTTTCAAATGAATTTAGCTTTACTACATAAAACTTCTTTTGCTACCCCGCATCTAGCCTAGTGAAATCCTTCCCACGATACATTTATTGCTCCTAATTGTATTTTAGCTTACTGGCACTTTCTGAAAGACATACGACATAGAAAAATAATAAGCAGATTTTTTTTTCAAATGTTTATTTCAGGCAGGTCAAGGGTATGTTTTATTTTACTTTTCATGTCTTACTCTCCTTTACCTGTTTGGTGCCCAGAGTTCTTCACATATTTCTGCCCCTAGGCAGGTATCTTTGGTTGCTAGCACTGCATCCCCAAAAGGAACAGTTTCCTGAGGAAAAACCAAGAACACCCTTACACACGTGGAATAGAAGAATCTATTCAATTCAAAAAGTTAACTACAAATCTTTAAAAAAAAAAAGAGTATTCAGTTTTTGTAACAAGTGACACAATATCTATCACATTACACCTTCCTTCATTTGTACCAAACTTAAGTGTTAAAAAAAAAAAAAAAAAGCTCTAAACTACAAATTTCTGGATGGTAATGAAATTTTGTGTTGAAATTTCGGTATTATTCAGATCCAGTGCTTTGCTTCAGAACAGGACAACTGCTTTTGAATTAAAAAAAACCCCTATAAAACAGAGCCAGTCTTTTGCTAGGAATCACGTTCATGTTTTAGCAGGAAATAAGCTAAGTTTTAGACCCTTCTGAATAAAAAAGGTTATTTATTTATTTTTACATCAAAATACATACTCATTTCTAGTCTCAAGCACAGATAAACTCCAAATTGTACCAAATTGTGCCAAATAAGACAATCAAGGATTTGTAGATATAAATAACTGAGGCAAATTTAAAATTTACTTGCTTTGCTGCCAAATACTAACATAAACAAGGTTAAATTATGCTGTCATTTAACTATCACTGAAATCTATGAATTTGCAACGTGACTGACAGCAGAATTTGATGTACTACAGTTTTACACCACAAGTTCTAATCTGGAAGATGCTAGGTTTTTTTAAAAAAGAAAAATATCCTTTAAAAACTTACCTGTCCAGTCACTTCCTGAATTATCCTGGGTAGAAAATATTCCTCCACATGCCTAAAGTAGGTTTATAGGTTGTGAACACATTGTTATGTAAATCACAGCATAAAAACTGATTCTCATCTCCACATTCTGTCACCTTCTAACACTGATTATAGAAATTGTACTTCAATTGTACAGGGCTGTGTATGTTTAAAAAATAAATTAAAAAAAAAAAGAGACCATGCTTTCTGTGAAATTAATCAGAAATGTTAAGATTATAAGGTAGCACCACCCCCTCTGCTTCAGAAATGCATGGTAAACAATGCTCCACTGCAGCTACAATCCCGACCTAACAAAGAACACGCCATACAAGCCAAATATCAAACAAAAGCTTCTCTTTTTGCAGTGTTACTACACGAGTAACTCAGAACTCATCTGGAATGGATGGGGGTGAAGAGGACAGATGCTCAGGGGCTCTCTCAGGAGTACTTAAGTGAGGCCATCAAGTTAGAACCACTGTCTGACTGCAGCATGAGTACGTGGCACCAGAGATGAGCATCAAGCGTATTCTGCAGCTCCGTAAGGTATGTCGCCTTCATGCTCTGCAGCCGTTAAAATTCTTTCATCCATTTCACATTGTTTTGCAGTTTAATATTGAACAGGATTTAATATTGAGCGGATAAACACAGGCTCTTCCAATCCTGAGCTGCACACGCTTAGAAAGCAGACACAAGGAAAATGGCACTGCTACACTGGTTGTGGGATCATTCAGCCTCACTTTTCCTTCCAGCTCAGCAATTCAGAGTCTGATTGCACTTCATAAGCTTGCTGACCAAGCTTTAATTACGTCGCTTAACTGACTCTGTCTTGCTGCTCACCCTGTAGCAGCGCTGCTGGATTGCTATAGAGGTTTCAATCCTTCTGCTGGGGCTGCCAACGGCCAGCCGTGTTTTTAAACACAATTTTAACTGTAACCAGCCTACCTTGCTTTGTTCCACGGGGTAAACCATCTAAGTTCCCTGTAGTTTCCTGCATTTGCCAATGATATTTTCGGTCTGATCAGAAGAATTTTCCTTAAAACACAGAACAAAACAGAAAGGGCAGGTTAAGACCTGATGTACAGCCAAACAAGACTAAGTAAGAACGCTGCTTGATACCAACTCTTTTTTTTTGTTATGATGTACGTTAAATAACTACTACCTACAATATTTTTTAAAGTTTCTGTTTGCAGACCTAAAGTTTTTTCTCTAGAGTCCTTCAGGAAGCAGTAGAAATTTAGTTTCTACAAATTCAGCAATCAAAAAGAGTTAATGGAAAACAGTAGCTGTCTCTAAAATTTAGTAGATAGGAAGACAGCTCCATTGCTCTGCGTAGCACTGAAGAATCTTTCCTGAAGGCCAAACAGGTCTCTGAAAGGATACACTAATGTATTGTCTCACAAAACACATAAAGAACTACTTACTTATTTAAAAAGATCACTCGACAATTGTAGCGAACGTTTCTGTGCAGAACAGGCCTGTGGAAATAAGAAGCAGAGTTACCAGTTTCATTAAACAAAAGAAAAAAAAGCCACAGAATCTACTTCACTGCACAAAAACTATTTTTAAGACAATACTTCTACACTTTAGCACTAAAGGGAATTAAAGAAAACAATGTATCAAGTTTTTTCGCTTCTGATTTTTTTAATTCAAATAGTTATTTGCAAAAAACCAGAGTTACTGACCAGTCTGTCAGTCTCAGATATATCAACTACTTACTGACAGATCACTGGTGTGCCTGGGAAGCACAAGCAGACCAGAACAATCCCCCTGGCTGGGCTAACTTATTTAATCAAATCTCACCCGCTATAATACTACCGGGCTAGTTCAAAATAAAGCTAGCTTTATTTATGCATTTCTATCAATATTAAAACAAGTAGGTGTAAATACGTTCATTCCCCAGTTATAATTTATCACTGTCAGCACATGACTTACCATGGCTTCAGTGATTTTGACATACACTTATGTTGTTTATAAGGATGTTTGCCAGTCAAAGCAAGTTACATTAGCCCTGACATCCCTGAAAGAGAATTTGTAAAGAATATAAAGAGAATTTATAAATCCATTTGCGTTATATATAATATAAAGTCTTATGCAAAAGCTCACCCACGGCAATAGGGCCCAGCCATTAAGGTTCCCAATCCATAACTGTAATTATCCTATTTCTCTCCTGAAAGGCTCAACCACCAGAAACCTCTGACAGAACGGACTGTCTTTCAGAACGCGTTTTGCACCTTGCAGTCCTAGTCATGGTAATTAAAAGGGAAGGGAGAGCAGTTCCTAATATGTCTTTAAACGTTTGGCACAGTGCCCTCGCTATCCAGAAACACAGCAGAGGCAGCATTCCTAAAGACCTACCCCTTGGTCATATTTACACCAAAAAAAAAACTTACATTCCCACATCACAGATAATATCTTGAGTAGCTGGAGACTCCAGAAGCTTTGCCAGAACTTGAAATGAATGCAGGAGCGTGTCAGACTCATAATAGTGATCTGAGCAGCCGTAACCACTGTGCATAAAAACACAGGAAATAAAAAATTCAGCCAACATCCGCACCAGAGCCAAGGCACCAGATCTGCTTCCGACAGCGAATATCCCGTCCACACAGGCAATTTATACAGAACACGCAGAAGCAGCCCCGCCAGCATCACCCCAACTGACGGCATTCCAAACTCCCTGCCATTGCTGGGACATTCCTTTTGGGAGCAGCACCCTGGGCGGAATTCAAAGCGCTGCCGTTTCTGTGAAGGAAGATTCGCTGAAACAGGCCAACAAATGACCGGTACCGGTCACGTTTCCAAGACAAGAGAGCCAACCTCACACGGGCAGGGCTATGGAGATGACTAGGGGGCTGGAACATCTTTCCTGTGAAGAACGGCTGAGGAAGTTGGGTCTTTTTAGTCCAGAGAAGAGAAGGCTGAGGGGGAATCTCATCAATGTTTACAAATACTTCAAGGGAGGGTGCCGGGAGGAAGGGGCCAGGCTTTTTTCAGTGGTACCCAGCAATAGGACAAGGTGCAAGGGGTATAAAATCGAATACAGGAAGTTCCATGTCAACATGAGGAGGAACTTCTTTCCTTTAAGGGTGGCAGAGCACTGACACAGGCTGCCCAGAGAGGTGGTGGAGTCTCCCACTCTGGAGACATTCCCAACCTGCCTGGACGCCATCCTGTGCAACCTGCTGTAGGTGGACCTGCTCTGGGAGGGGGGTTGGACCAGATGATCTCCCGAGGTCGCTTCCAACCCTTCACTTTCTGTGATTCTAACCACAACTTTTCGACCTGCACCCAGAGCCGCGTGCTTTAAGCGACGCTTTGGGCGTTACGCTACGACGCGGCGGATCGTCTCACTGACCGCGCTTCGGGAATTAATCGGGAACGTATCGCACCCGCTGCCCCAAAGCGGGGTCGTTTACCCGCTCTGCAAGACGCCGATGTAGACGCAGAGCAGGGATATTTATTTAAACACTTTCTGCGCACAGGTGGGTGCTGGGTGGTAACCCACAAAGCCAGCCCGCCAGCCTGCGGACCCTCAGGAATATTTATATGGCTCAAAAGACAGAAATACACACCCGTAATTACAAGTATTGATTAATCCCTTATCTTAACCATTTCTATTGGTCAGCACAGTCTCTCGCTTTCACTTAAAGTTACGATGTCCTTTAACCGCTGCGTGCATGCACCAGTACAGCGCGGGGAGCAGTTCTGCTAATTGGGGCGGCCGTCGCGGCCTCCTTTTTCACCATTCCCCAACGTTGCCGCAAACCTTTGCCGACTTCGGGCCTCTTCCAGCAGCTGGCAATTTTCTGGTCAGTTTTGGCACTTTCCGCAGGAGGATGTTCCCTTGTTAACAATCTTCTCTTCTTCTTCAAGGACACCTTTGTGAACACGGTGTGTATTTTTTACCCAAAGTGTCCTGTTTCGCGAGGCCTTGCAACCTTTTTACAGCTCTTTTGCTGCTGCTTACTGACAATTTTCCCCTTCTAACACGCATTCCACCTTTTGAAAGTACATTTTACCTTTTTTTAAAGCGCATCGCACCCAGGAGACTTACCAGATTTCGAGCTCTGGGCCAAGGCGGTAGCGGGCTCCTCGGCTCTTCGCGATGCCGATACCTGGAAGGAGGAGAGAGCAAAGAGGGAGCAAAGAGGGAGCAAAGAGGGAGCGCGGTGGATCGGGCCCGGCCCGGGCAGGCGCCACCGGGGCCCCGCGCACCGGCCAGCCTAAACCCGGCACCGCAACGACAAACGCCCGCAGGGAGGGAGGGAGGCGCCGCCGCCCCACTCACTTCGGAGGATCCTCTCCAGGTTGCCCTCAAAATCCAGCGCCCACTGGTTGAGGGCGCAGGTGGCCACTGTCACCGCCCGCCCCATGGCGGCCCCGCCCCCTCCCCCGCGCCGCTTCCGGGGCGGGGCGGGGCGGCCCCGCCCTTCCTGCCGGCGGGGGCTCCGCCCCGTCCCCTCGCGGTTACAGACCGCCCTGTGCAGAACGGCCCGTGGCTGACGCTTTACAGGCTCCCGCCGACCCGCCCTAACCCGCGCTCCCCGCCCGGCTCCCCGCGGCGGCGCCGGTGACCGAACGAGCGGCCGCCGCTCCCGCCGCGCTCCCACCGGGGGCCCCGCCCCCTGCCAGGGCCACGCCCACTCCGTCCCCTCAGCCCATGGGTTGAGAGCGCTCCGCCAATCCGGCGGCGCGGCGCGGCGGGGCGGGGCGGGGCGCGGCGGGGATTGGTCGCG
>VZSF01004568.1:477735-584629 GCA_013398295.1 Chionis minor
CGGCGGGGATTGGTCGAGGCGGTGGGGAGGGGGCGGTGCCCGCCCTGAGGAGAGCGGTGCCGCTGCTGGTACCGGCTGAGGAGCGCGTCGGGTCGGGGTCGTTTCTTTGGGCGGAGAGTGCCGCGGGACGGGCGGTACTGGCGAGCTGCCCCTGGTAAGCTGCTTTTCCGCCGCCTCCCGGTAGCGTCCGGTGGGCCCGCCCGTGCGCGGGGGGCTCGGGCCCACGGGTGCGTACGGCGCTGAGAGCCATTTTGGGCCTCGGCGGGAGCGGGGTGGCTGAGGGGCGCAGCGGGGCTGGGAGGGCGCTGCCGGCTCGGGAAGAGCCCCCTGACCCCGGAGGTTGGTTGTAATTTGCGGGTCCCCCGGTAACGCCCCCCGAAGGTACCGGTGTCTGGCGTGAGGGAAAGCGCTGCTCCCCCTGCCCTGCCCGGCGGGGGCCGGCCGAAGCCCTCCTGGGCAGCCCGCTGCTCTGCAAAACACGGGCTTCTGTGCAACACCACGTGTTAGTGGGGGATTTCCTTTTTAATATATATTCATAATCGGGACTCTGCCCTGGTTTTGCAGGACAATATCTAAAAGTGGGGGGGGGGGGGGGNNGGGGGGGGGGGGGGGTTGCCACCCTTCTGTTTGATCGTGGTTTCTCTTCAGGAAGTCCAGAGCCAGCTGAGGAACAGCACCAAATGTGTGTAATTATTGCCTGAAAGTGCTTTATGTGAGCTTTTCTCTATGCTAGATACATGGCTTAGGCGCCAGGTGGGGAGAGCTTCCCCGTGAATTGTGCGATTATCCCTCTAACGCAGCGGGAGCGGTGATGTGGTGCTTCATCCTTAAGCCCTGAAGTTTGGACTGGGAGGAAAAGTGCGTCTCCGCAGTTCTCCGTGCAAGCGAGAGTTGAGTTGTGACTTTTGCCTTGGGCTCTTGTTAAGAAGCTGGCCGAGGGTTTAGGAAAGCAATATCTGGGGCGTGTTTAGTGGGGTAATAGGAAGCTTACGTTTATAGAAATTGAAATAGTTACTAATAGGAGAACAATTTGAGTGGGAGTCTTGATGTAGAAATGTTAGCGTGTGCTGAGTGACGTGGGAATAGTGCTGAAAATGAGAGGTTGTTGCTGCCAGCATAACTCTCTGTCAGGCCAGGGTGTAGCTGTTTAGGGGAATAGTCTTAAGCAGGTACTTGTTTAAATCGCTCTGGAAAGGCAAAACTTGGCGGCAATTGTCGGCATTTTTATAGGGGGGAAGCACGGATCCCATATGCAACCTGTTGAATGCCAACCTTTCTCATCTAGCCAGTTCCCAGTTTTAGTAACTGGATGATTATCTCGTTTCTGCCCACTCTGGTAGGATTAATGATAAACTGTGTGTGTGTGTTGGTCTTGCACAAAATTCCAGGTGCTGCCAGCTGCAGGCAGGCTTTTTACGAGACTGCTCAGCAGTCTGAGCAGAGTTTGCAAATCTAGTACACGGAGCTCTGCAAATTAGCTGGGCTATTTGGTTACTTAAGAGCCTAAACCAAAACTAAACGTTGAAAACTCCCAACCTAGGTTTTCTTTTCTGGGTCTCTTCAAGAGGCCCGCTTTCTCATTAGGACTGACAAATCGTTTGTAATCCTTGGAAATATTCAAAATTTAACTGGTCAAAGTGGTGAGCAACCTGTTCTAAGTTGTCCTTGCTCCCCTCAGGGGCAAGTGGGGTTGGACTACATGACGTCAAAGATTTCACTTCACCTAAATATTTCCAATTCTGATGATTCCTGAATAAGTCTTGGCAAAACTCTTACTAGTATTGTAGCTGTTCCTTGTCAGAATTTGCACTACTCCTGTAAAGCGAAGCCAACACAAAGAACTAGAGTAATCGCCCATGCTCTAACCTTGATACCGTGAATCTGCTGTCCAGCTTCTTTCTTCTTCTCATACGTGATCAGTAACCTCCTCTTGAGGGTGTTTCATTACTTTAGAAGCCTTGTCATGAAAGTATTGATACCTGGAAAGATGCAGACTTCTGTCTTAGATCTGAGCTCAAATCTAAGCCAGAAGTTGGACTGTATTTTAAAATGTCTCAGCTGGAAGATTGGATGGTAGTTATTACTTACGATAATTGAAATGGTGGATAGCATAAGCTTCTTGCCACACCTGTATCTGCATTCTTTGCTTAGGGTTTCTGCCTAACTGGGTTGGCAAATGGGAATGATTAGACTTCTTTTCAGATTACTGAAACTGAAAGAGGATAGATTTAGATAAGATATTAGGAAGAAATTCTTTACTGTGAGGGTGGTGAGCCCCTGGCCGGGGTTCCCCAGAGAAGCTGTGGCTGCCCCATCCCTGGAGGTTCAAGGCCAGGTTGGACAGGATTTGGAGCAACCTGGTCTAGTGGGAGGTGTCCCTGCCCAGGGCAGGGGGTTGGAATTTATATGATCTTTAAGGTCCCTTCCAACTCTAACCATTCCATGATTCTACTTCTGAAAATAAACACTTTTATTGAAACGTGTTGTGTGGGAGAGACTTCTGCAGAGTAACATCCTACATATTTTGAGACGGAGGGTGGCATGTTATCTCTGCAGCTGGGCTGATCTTGTTGGAGATGTCCTCACTTTGGCATCTAGGCATCTTCCTTTTTCTTAATGTGCTGGGGAGCCATGAGACCTGCTGCTCCCTACGGAGCTGGGAGCTCAGGGGAGACTGCATGGCTGCAGGCAGGGGCTTGCCTGTTAGTCCTGTGGGACCTCCATGAAGTGAGTAGGGCAGACGCAGAGGTTATGGCCGAGTTCAACCAAGAGTCCAGATAATCAGGCACGTTTGTGGTGATGAGGCAGGTCAAGCTGAGAAGTTGGTCCGTAAGTCAAGGTCAGGTGCCCAGGCAGGCCTGTGGTGATGGGGCCAAGCCAAGGCCAGGCAGGGCCACCAGTCCTGGTGTGGGAAAACAGTCAGGCACAGACCTGGGATGGTGAGGCAGGGCCATGGGGAGGAGTACAGGCTGAGGCCAGGCCAGAACATCAGCCTGTGGGTCAGGAGGACCCATTGCCAGGCAAGGCAGGGCTCTGGTGGAGCTGGAGACAAGCATCCCTATGGCATCACTGGGGTGGGGACTGATGGCCCTGGGATGGGCCAAAATGGGTCTTCTGGCCAGTGGGCAAGGTTAGGGAAGTCCTGGGCCAGGCAGGGCCAGTAAGGTCTGGTCATGTCCTCAGGGCCCTGACAGTGTGTTGGATTGTCATTTGTGTTTCAGTGGAAATAACTGCCAGTTTCTGGTTTGAGTTAAAGCATCAAAGCCTGAAAAAGGTACAAAACTAACAACTGTTGGCAAATTCCTCCCTGAATGGCAAACTACAACACTCTGTGTATTCTAGAGTTTGTATCTTCCCATGAGACAAAGTTCAGGAAAAAAAATTTTATTTTTTTTTTTTTGGATGAGGGATTACCAAATGTTCAGATTCTGGGGTAATGATCTTTAACAAAAGAAGTATTTGGGCAAAGTGAAAAGAAATCTATAACGCATGTTCCACAGAGAGAACTAGGGGTTGCCTGGGAAGTCATTCTCTGTTCCCACTGATTTCTGATTTAGATGGGATTATAAACTGTCGTCTTGTTTTCTTTGACGTACCTAACATATATGGAGCAAGGGGTTTGGGGAAAAGCACATAATTTGCCGAGGTCCAGTACAGGTAATGTCACAACAGTAACAATTTCTCTAATTAAGAAAGGCAATTAGTTACATCAGTTTATTTTCAGAGGTGTATAAGAATGTCACAAATCATTTTTTTCCCTTTGCATCTCACATGTAAGTAATAAACCATATGTTATATAACATACATTAAAAGAAAGTTTTGATTAGCAAGAGGTTTAATGGATTACTTTGACAACAGCGGTTTGGTTATGTTTTGCTGAATATAAGATCATAAGGAATTGGGGAAAGACTTTTTTCCTTCCTACCCTCCTCGCCTAAATTTCTTGTAATCAGAAGGCTTTATGATAGCTTTAAGTAACTTTGATTTGTGTTTCTCTTCTGTAGAGCTATAAGAATTACTGAGAACCAGCTGGAGTAATACCATGAGTATTTTCTTTCACACAGGACACCATGGCAGCCCACCGGGAGAAAAAACCTTCTGAAGAAAGAAACCACAAAAGCCCCCAAAATGATACTCGAACTTCTCAAGTGCAGTGGGGAAGAGCATGGTGAGAGAAGCTGATGACCCTAATTAGTCATTGTATTTCAAATTGGTTCATACTCACTCTTATAGATGCTACATTCCTTTTAAACTTCACTCTGTTAATAACAGATTGTTGCATTACCCTTCTGTTGAAAGCTCGTGGGTAATGTAATAAAAAGTAATAGATGCCAAAGAAGAGTTCTTCAGATTCTTGAGATAGAGAGCTTGCCAGAAAACAAGTAATAAAAATCAGTAAAATTTGTAGTTCCTTCAAGGGCTGAACAAAGTATTTCCTGAGATTTGGAAAACTGGCATCCATCCGTGGTATTGCCGGGTGACATCTCCTGCTGTAGGAAGATTTATGACTCGCCTCCCTGTTCTCAGAGAGTTGTGCAAATATCAGCAGAGTATTTGTATTGCAGCTGGAAACAGCCATGGGTGCCTGTATGGCTTCCCACCACAGGCAGCGTATGGTAGAACAGGTTCAGCTTTTGGCTGTCCGGGGTCTGTCTTTTCTGTTTCCAAGCCTTGCGTCATATTCTTGTGATTCCGTTACCAATCCCAACTGAATATTCTACCAGTTATACCCATGATTGCCATCAAAAACATGAAGGCTGTAATAATAATCTACTTTTTGGGGGGGAGATATTATCTATTCTGTTGCACTGCTGAACTAGCATAGTTTTATAACAGTTTATGGTAAACTATGTCACATGCTAAGATTTTTATAACTATCTAACCCAAAGAAATGTATGTACCCTGAAAACATTTTCAGTTTTAATCTGGTTAGTCAAGAAGGTCCACTAAAAAAATTGCCTGACTTAATCAAACCGCTGTTCTAACTGAAAGCTGGGGGGGGAAAAAAAAAAATGCTCTGTTTTGGATTACAGGGAGGTGGACTGGTTTTCCTTGGCAAGCATCCTTTTCCTGCTGATGTTTGCGCCGCTTATTGTATATTACTTCATAATGTCCTGTGACCAGTACCAGTGCTCTCTGATTGATCCATTCATTGACTTACTCATGGGGAATAAACATCTGTCTGACATCTGGAACAAGACTCCTACGCTGACCTATAAGGCTGCTGGCATCTATACCCTTTGGGTTGCTTTCCAGGTATGTTACTGAGTTATCATTTAGGTGTTGTAGCTGGCTTTTAAAACAGCTGTTGGATTAATCCTTTTACACAAAAGGTAATGGAATGTTGCACTGGCATTTACTTGTTGGTCTTTCTCACTTTCTATGGCTTTTTGGAATCCAAACGAAGCTTATGCACTTGAAAAATAAATATGTACGCAATATACAGAAATAGTCCTTGTGTGACATATTCCTTGATGTGGTTTTAAAGAGAAATCAACTATATAAAAACAATACATTTTTTTTTTAAATTAATGCACAATAAATATACCATAACCAAACAGTGCAGGAGGGGTGATATTTTCTACAGACAGACAGTAAAAGAACATTGATGTATGAAATATATTTGAAAATATCTTCAAACTTACCAAGCTACTCCATTTTTTTTCCAAATTGGAAAACAACTTATGTATAACGTAGATGAAGTTCAAAATAAAAGGATAAGGACCTGAATCGAGTTACCAACTGTCCTCCCTCTCCACCAAAAAAGGATGACAGCCATACACAAAGTACATCTTTAAAATTGCTTGATAGCTTGGACTTATTACTACTATAAAATCACCACATCTAAATCTTGCCCTATTTGCTTATCCAATGCTTAACTGAAACAGCCGTGTGTTACACTTGGTATGTGTATGAAAGGGATAGTGGGGTTTGGGGTTTGTCTTGTCTGTTTTCGCTGTTAATACATTCTCTCTCTCCTAGGTGGTTTTGTATGTGTTTATTCCTGACTTCTGCCATAAATTTCTTCCTGGATATGTAGGAGGTGTACAAGAAGGTGCTGTCACCCCTGCTGGTAAGGTCTTCCTTAGACTATATGCATGTCATACAATCTTTAAAAGGGATAGTATTTCTGTACTTAGAATCTTTAATAGGCCATATGTATCTGGAGGAAACGTGGACATAAATGCTTTTACCTTCCTCTTATGTTTATTTCAAGCAAATAAAAGTTATTTTATTATCTTTTAGAATAAATCATAACATTTCTATCTCTTACTGTTAGTAAAGCTACTGATATGGCAGGCAGCACACTGGTAATGAAAAAATAAAGTTTGATAGTTTTGGCACTTAAAATCAGCAGTGGACTAAGTGAACTAAGCATAAGAAGGGGTAACTTGTTCCCGTAGTCAATTTTATGGGAGATTCTAAATTCACTGCTTAAGGAAGTGAGAGTGAAGAGAAAATCTCAGCCTAACAAAGCCTGATGGTTATAGCAGAGTCTGATGAAACTTTCAGAAAAGCGACACAAGATATTTAACTGGGAGGGTGAGGAGAGTGGGGTCATTTCACGGGCACTTGATTGAGCTTCTATATATTGTATGGATATCACAAAATCACCGGGGTTGACAAGGACCTCTGGAGATCTAGTCCAACTGCCCTGCCAGAGCAGGATCACCTACAGCAGGTTGCACAGGATGGCGTCCAGGCGGGTTGGGAATGTCTCCAGAGTGGGAGACTCCACCACCTCTCTGGGCAGCCTGTACCAGTGCTCTGCCACCCTCAAAGGAAAGAAGTTCCTCCTCATGTTGAGATGGAACTTCCTATGTTCAAGTTTGTGCCCGTTCCCTCTTGTTCTATCCCTGGGCACCACTGAAAACAAACTGTTCCATATCCATGTTAATAAAAAGCTGTTATTAATGTGATGTCACTAACATTCATTTTTTTTCTCTGTGTTTTAGGCATTGTGAATAAGTATGAAATCAACGGACTTCAGGCTTGGATCATTACCCACGTGCTTTGGTTTGCAAATGCATATTACTTCCACTTCTTCTCACCTACCATCATTTTTGACAACTGGATTCCTCTCCTGTGGTGTGCCAATATCCTGGGATATGCAGTTTCCACATTTGCAATGATTAAAGGCTACTTTTTCCCTACCAATGCCAAAGACTGGTATGTGATTTCTAATAATTATAGAGTACTAGGAAATCGGACATATAAATTGAATGCTGCATGGAATATATTTCACTGGCAGATAGATAGGGTGATGTATCACTGTGGCTCTTTGCTTCGTTAGCACCATCCTCTGTGTTTCATGCTACGTGTCATGTGCCAGGCAGCCTCAGTGTCGTAGATACAGCCATCCTATTTGTGACAAATAAGTAAAGTTTTAGTTAGGCTGTTCAAAAGCGTTGCCAAGAATAAACTAGGCTACCTCTGAAGCTCAAATTTATCTCCACTAATGTAATGCTTTGGTTGGGTCAGTTTGTGTTATCTTGCACAACATTATATAGGCTTATGATTTTTCTTACCCTTACATCAAGTGCCTTGGGAAATCATCTGAAATGCGTAGTCGGAATAGTACTTACTTGTATTTGTGTATAACTGTACATTTCTAATTTTTTGTGCTTTCTAGCAAATTCACTGGCAACTTCTTTTACGACTACATGATGGGGATTGAATTTAACCCTCGAATAGGAAAGTGGTTTGATTTCAAGCTATTCTTCAATGGGCGCCCTGGTATTGTAGCCTGGACTCTAATTAACCTTTCCTATGCTGCTAAACAACAGGAGCTGTATGGTCAAGTAACCAACTCCATGATCCTCGTCAATGTCCTTCAGGTAAATTCAGAGGAGGAAAATAAGAAACCAATTTGGAAATAAACTAGGAGCAAAGTAGAAAAAACTTTCTTGCATTGAAATTGAACTTAGACCATTTTTTTCCTGGCCTGAACCAACCTCATTCAGTGATGATGCACTGGGACTTGCTTCTTTGGACACTTGTATTCGTTCAGAGTGCCATGCTAAATACTCTACTGTATTCGTTCATTACAGCATTTACAGTAGATTAAGTCACATCTGCACCAGCAGATTTCAGTGTAAACTTAAATTAAGAAACGCTTTTCTGAGCCTGTGTTGCGGAAGCAGGCGCAGCCTGATCTCAATTCCAGACAGAACAATGACAAATTCCGTGGCTTTAGGTGGAGCATGATTTGGCAGGGTTTTTTTCTGTGGGCAGCATTGCACCTCACTACTTATTTTTGTGTGCGCGAGACGTGCAGAACTACAGATGTCTCCACACCTAAAAACAGCCAGTCAGGTGCTGTGCTTCCTACTGAAGAGACCCCAAAGTAAGAAATACAGATAAGAGTTTGGATTTATTCATTGATTGGTGTAAATGGGAGCCCGCTTGACAGCAGCTCTATTTCCCCCTCGGTATAAGTATACAAATCTTTTAATCTGAAGAGGGGTAGGGGTGGTCAAGCCCAAGTATACCTATTAAGTGTATGCCCTTACAGTAGCACACTTGCCTTGGTGGTCTTGGTTAATACTGCTTTGCATTCCTTATTATTGCTTCATCTGGATGGAGTACATTTGGTGATATGCTCCTCTTAATACCCTGTTTTTGAGGTGTTAATATAAAAACACAAGTCCGTTCTGCGACCTTATCACAGGACAGCACAGAAAGATTAGGCTAATGCTGTTGAATAGGGTGACTGATGACAGTGCTCTGTTACTGATGTGAAACTCTTCTGTTCCAGGGTATTTATGTTTTGGACTTCTTCTGGAATGAAGCCTGGTATTTGAAAACCATTGATATCTGCCACGATCATTTTGGATGGTATTTGGGCTGGGGAGACTGTGTTTGGTTGCCTTATCTCTACACTTTGCAGGTAAAAATGTGGTACAATGCGTGTTTGGGCTAAAAGTAAAGAAACTTCCCAGAAACGTTCTCCCCAGCACTCTGATTTGTATCTTCAATTGTTTCTAGGCAGTTTGAATGTTGAGTAACCGTTACAACATCTTTTGTAATGATTCACTTGTGGGAAGGCCTCCTGTCCCTCCATACAGTTGACATCTTTTCCTCTCCTCCCTTTCTTTTGTGCCCTTTTCTGTCACTGTCTCTTGTGTCTGCATATCTTTCTAAATTCTTTCAGTCCCTTCTTGTACTCCTGCATGTTGAAGGTTTTTTGGTGGGTGATGGTTTGTTTTTTGTAGGTTTTTTGTGGGTTTTTTGAGGGGGAGGGAGGATTTAGGGGTGTGTTTTCCTTCTGTCGTGGTTTGTTTGCATCCTTGCAACTTCTCTCTTCTTGTTCCACCTAAGAAATGCAATTTTTGGGAGAGAGTGAGAAAGAAAATGTAGGATGCAGTGTTTTCTTAAAATTTTCCATGGTTTTACGGGTAGGGTGGATTTTGCTATTTCTTCCTGCTTATCTGTTCAGGGTCACTGTAGGTCAAGGAATTAGTCTGGCGCCCTGAGCGTGTGTTTAAATGAAATCACTGATGATCTTTTTCTCTTCACCAGGGTTTGTATTTGGTTTACCACCCTGTCCAGCTGTGCACAGCTAACGCCACAGGGATCTTGACGTTGGGCTTGATCGGCTATTACATCTTCAGAATGACCAACCACCAGAAGGACCTCTTCCGTCGTACAAACGGCAACTGCAAGATCTGGGGGAAGAAACCAGAGTATATCGAGTGCTCCTACATGTCTGTGGATGGGACCAAGTACCACAGCAAACTGCTGACCTCGGGATTCTGGGGGTGGGCACGCCATTTTAACTACACGGGAGATTTGATGGGCTCCCTGGCCTATTGCCTGGCTTGTGGGTTTGAACACGTCTTGCCTTACTTCTACATTGTTTACATGACTATTCTGCTAACCCACCGTTGCATGAGGGACGAACACCGTTGCTTCAGTAAATACGGGAAGGACTGGAAGCGCTACACTGCTGCAGTGCCTTACCGGCTCATACCAGGAATATTCTAAGGCTAACACACAATCCAGGGGAAAGAAAAAAAGAAATTTTCTTGGAGATGAAGAGAGTTTATCCACACTGTTATACTAACACTTTGTGAAGGACACTGTTCTGAAGGAGAAAAGGTGGCTGGAGAATAATCATCCTTGCTGTACTGAAGGAAAGTGCAGGCAGACTGTATTTAAAGCATATGAAATCAGGCACTGAAATTGCCTGGTTTTTCAAGAAGATTCTTCTACCTGGGAATTCCCCCCCATCCCCCCTCAAAATTAAGTTGGAATTGAAGAAAAGTTGCATGTATTGAGACTCCTGAAATCTCCCTGAAAGTTGGGAGGAGGCCTCACCCTTCAGAGTAGCAGGATTCTGCTACCAGTTTCCAGTGACTTAAGAGACAAGGAAGATAGTTGTGTGATCTGTTTATGAAAGAAGTTGTACGACATGGTGGCTCGTGACAGGCATAACCTACAATCAGTAATTCCCCAAAGGAGGTTCTGTTTGTTGCTTTTCAAGAGCTTAACTGGGGAAATACTGAACTGGGGAGCCTGATCCTGAACGGGTGTGTGGGAAGATTGTTCTAATCCAGTACAAGTGTTTGTGAAAGCTGGTATAAACTAGTATAGCTCAAAAGTTATAGTAGCTCACAGCACCTGAGAATATGGTGCGTGACCACCTGAGTATTATTCTGATACTGAAACCAGACTTGCTTTGTGAAGGTACTGCTCATAGTGTGGATAGAAAACTTTGTTCTCTATAATTTGTATAAAATCGTGTTTGTAAAAAAACTTAAGAAATAAATTCTTGGTTTCAAGGCAAGTGAAAAATACTGCCAATTTTGTCTTCATCTATTTCTTCTCTTGTTACATAATTATCTTTCAAAGATAGCAGATACAAAAGGAGCTCTGCAAAGAGTGTAATTCCAAGAGCTGGTTCAAGAATGCATAAAGGAGAAACAAATAAAAAGAAAGAGGAATCATAGTATTAACCATGCATCTTGTAACAAGCTTGGTAGTTATGTTCAAGCTAAAAGACACTTTTTTTTTCTTTATGTTTACACGTAAACATATGGTTCGTTTTTACAGTAAGTAGGTAACTGTGAATTGATTTTTTGCAGGAGCTGCTGAATACACTGATCTTCATGGCAGATTTGAATGGGGTGTGTTGGTGAGTGTGTGTTTTGGTTTTGTTGCAGTACTCACTGAAAGGATGGTTTTAGCAGGAGAAAAAGAATCTCTCCAAACCTAGAAAACAAATGTATCTTGTAGCTTGGCTTTTTCAGAGCTGTACAACCTCTATACAACCATGCATAGAGGTGCCTTAGAGAAAGTTCTTATAAACTGAACTGTAGCACGAGTGCTATCTGTTGATCTCATTACCAGTTTATCACCATTTTGCAGATAACAATGCTGTAAGGTATTGAAATTGTTAATAACAGAGGAGGAATAATGGCCGTAATAATAGCTTGCTCATTGGCAACGGATATATTGCTGCAGTAGAACGTTTGAACTTTGCACTTGTATGAACGAAGAGGACTTTTAATACAAATACTGAAATGGGAGGTGGGGGGGGAAATCAATGCCAATTGCCTTTATTAAGGCCAATTAAAATATATATAGCCCAATACCTTAACAGTTCACCAAGGGGCAATGCTTATAAACTGGTCGATTGGAGAGAACTTGGTTCAGAGGAAGGGAAAACCAAGGTGAGGGCTTCTAGAACTGGTGGACCCCATCAGTCCCTGGCACTGCATTGCTTCTGGCTGCCCTTGACTTTGTTGGAGTAGTTGGATAGTTTCTTTTCTCAGCTTCCCTAAGGCCCTGTACTTGCATCTTTTTCTTATGTAGCCTTGGAAATCGTACTGACAGTCTGCTGTTAATGCCAAGGCTATTTAAATATTGCAAGATAATCTGGACTCTAAATCATGGTAGCCTTGCACGGCACAGTATGCTCTCTTCTTTTCACTGATAAATCCTGGATGATTAGTGGAAGAAATTGCCCATTTAGGACCAATAAAAATATCAGCACTTTAAAAATAAAATGGGGGGAAAACTGACATGAAAGGGCAGTATTGTGGGTAACGAGAGTATTATGCATTCAGATAGTTCTTTTAGGCCATTTCTGTTACATTTAATATTGCTCAAAGGATTTTGTGTTCTGTCTGGCACTGGAGCATGGAAGCACTTTTATCTGTTTCTTTGCAGACTGCTGCTCCTGCAGAGAATCCTTCGCCCTGCAGATAGCCTAGCTGCCGCAAGTGAGAACCCTTCATCAGCTACATACTTAAACTCGTGGTAGCAAGCAATTAGGTGTGAGGTTTTTCAAGCAAGAGGCCATCACCGGTCTAAACTCGCATCCTATTTGTTGTAAGGATGACAAATTCTTCAGGCTTGTCTGCTGTCCATACAGATACTCTTTTTTTGTTCCATCTGTGTGGCGTACAGAATAAGGATATACTGTATGTGTAAAGGGGTTTGCCTCTGGCTGGAAAAGAAAGCGTTATTTCTATTCAGGTTTGTATTTCTTATAAATAAATTTTTTTTGGAGAAGCATGAAAAACACTTCATTCTGTAAGCTTCATCCTAACATGTGCAATGTGTAAGCAGTCCTCTAGGCAATGTCCAACTACTGTCACCTTTTAAAACTAAACCATTTGAATGACTACCAACTTGCTCATCTTCAGATGGGGTGATGCCTTTGTCACATTTTGTTGTATGCATGCCAGCGGTGTTAAATTTTTCCTCCAGAATGCGAAAAATATATATATATTTCTTTGAAGGATTTGTGGGTGTGTGTGTCAGGTGAACTTTTGTCCTGATATTTCATATTTATTGATACTACGCTGTCAATATCGCCTGTGAAATTTCGATAGCATGTCTCTGTAGTATGCTGTGAATTTCAAATATAGAATATTTGTAAAATGGTACTTATTTAACTTGGGTTACAACTAATGGCAAAATACAGCAGAAACTTCTGGGAATTACTTGGAGCCGTAATGAAGTAGTTTGGTTGGACTATTGTAGGAAGAAAAGTAACAAATGCCTATTTGAGCAGGGCACAACAGGCTGAGCAAGTTCCAAATGGCCATACATCTACACAAGGAAAAACAGTAAATCACAGTCTTTGAGTGTGTAACCATTATGGGTTGTCAGTAATTAATCTATAGATGGGGGGCAGCGCGGAGAGGGGATTTTCCAATGCATGTTGGGGGGGGGATGCCTTCTCACATTTAAAATCCTTGTCACTAGATGGCATCGCGATACAATAGCATTTGTGAGGCCAGGGCTCCACCTTTCAGCATGAGGACGGTTAATCATTTATAGCTCTTGATGCAAAGCTACAGCTCAGCTTATTCTCATCCAGCCTGCAAGAATGCTGACACAATGCAATGGTGGACTATAGCCTGCATAATGCATTTAGGCTTTAAACATGTTCATAAATATGTAAACTCTCTTTTTAAAATCTATGTCTCTGAGCAACTCCGTGACTAGTCCAAAGAGCTGTGCTTAGGGTATAATGAAATGGGATTGCTCTGTTCCAGCTTCAGTCAGACAATATGAATGACAACAGAAGGACATGCTGTCGCCGCATGGTGGCAGCCACAAAATATTTTCTGCCCTAAATTATCAGTCTAAATTCTGATCATGTGCTAACCTTAACCTAGAAACCTTAACCTAGAACTGCACTGTGTTATCTGGTTAGTTTAAATAATGCACTATCTTCATTGAAGGTTAAAAGTGACGTGCAGTTGAAAATAAAACTTGAATAGTTCTTTCTGCTTCCATTCATACGGGGTGGGGGGGAAGGCTAATTGTGTGTTATATCAAAAGGGGGGAAAAAAGCTCTCCTTTTATTTTTAGATTATAGATACAGATCTACTTTAGGGCAACTGGACAGGTAATAAAACTACTTTTTTGGTTTTGTATCTTTGTGTTAAAGTATTTTGTATTAATGGAAAATTGAACAGTAATTTTAATCTCTGTCCTGGCTTTCTTTTTAATGTCTTCCAGATATATGTCTCCTGAAATATGAAAGGCTTAAAGTAGCAGCTAAACGCAACGTGTCAATTATGACTATAAAAATATTTAGTGTCCTTTTTTATTGGGAGTCAGGAGCGCTTGGGGAAATGATTAAGGCAGGTGCAGTGGTTTTTCTGCTTCTGTTACAGTGGAGCAAGGTAACTGCCTTCAGTACAACTGAGAGTTTTCCTTACGCTAGCACTCAAACTTCCCTGTTGTGAGGTATCAACCATCAACTATAAATTCAAAGAGACTGACTACATTAAATGAATTCATGCCACTGTGATTACAATGAACGTAAAACTCCAGGATATAGTTTTGACATTGATATTAACTAAAACTTAATGACTGTTGAATTCAATCTTATGCCATATGGTAACATTGTTAATACTAAACTTCTATAGTATGAAAAGGACTTCAATTCTCTGAATATTGAAACACTGAAAGAATCAAATCAAAATAATTTCTTCTTTCATGACTTGTCTTAAGCATTGTACTTTAGCTACTCTTTCTGTCAATAATCTCCCTTTGGGAGTTGATGGTTTAAGGATGATAAGTCCAAAATATTTACAGCTTATTTGGTTATTTGAGTGAATTCATGTAATAAGTACATTTATTAAGCTTGTGTCTGTCCTTCTGTGACCTACAGGCAAACTTAATATGCCAGAAAGCAGGACAGAAACAATCTAAGAGGACAACGAAATATTTGTGCATGCTCAGTAAGTACTGGGATAGAGAATAACTAATTCGTCCGACATGGTTATGATTTTCTTGATGTGATATGCTTCACGTGGCAATAGTACTTGTCCCAATTCAGTAGTGTCTATAACCATGCGTCTGTGTTTATCACTCTTCATTGAAAAAGAAAGCTTACTATCAACTTTAATGTACTTAGAATGAGGCCCTTAAAGAGGTCACCCAAGAACATACTCATCAGTTTGTTAATTCAAGTCAGAGTTTATCACTTTATAATGTGTGTAAAAATAAACCACGAGAGAGAGAGAGAGAAACCTCTCTGCTGACAGAAAAAAGGTATTGGTAGAGGGGAACACATCTGGCTGTTGACCTTCTACAGTGGGTGGTGCTAGAAGACTGGTCACATGTGAAGAAAAACGGTATTATCACTGCCAGAATTTCAGTTGTGCTGGAAAATGAATGTATCTGGGAAACGGCTATCACAAACTCTCAAAATAGCTTGAAATGTGCACATTCTTTTTTCTTAGGGTGGTAATAAGTAATCACCTTGGTGTTTGGAAAGGATGCTCTATTGTGATATTTGGCTTTCCAGCTGGCACGTTATAGTTACTGTTGAGGATCGCTTAGTGATGGGTTTTGTCGCTAACGCTGCAGGCCGTATAGCAAAGAGCCCTTCCCCCTGTAAGACCAATATTAGCAAGGATTTGATGCAGTCACTGAGTGGACCAGGCGGTCCTGGGCTCAGGTGGGAGGTAGCCATGGTGGCTCTGAAGTGGTTCACAACTGCGCTGTAATTAGGTGGAGACAGAGAGAAAGAGAAAGGGAATGGATGTTGTAGCATTGAGGACAACTATCAGATGTTAAAATGTCACTTCCTTCTGACATACTTAATTTCCTAATGTTTTCTTTATAAAATTACCTTATTGGAGTGATGCCTCCTCATGTGACTTCCTGAAGTATATTTGGAGTTGCTTATGGAAGCGTTTTCTAGGCATTTCTCTGTATGTAGTAGCCTGAAGGTTTTGTAGGTTTTGGTGTGTAAAATCCCAGTGGAGGAAAAAGACACGACAGGGGTAGGAAGACACCAAAAGAGAGAAGGCAGACTTGAAATAACTCTTGCACAGATGTAGCTGAAAAGTTTATCCTACCACAAGCAAACTAGTGAAAATCTCGGCTCCTGTCAGTGAAGAAGGATGTTCCTTCTTTGCCCGTTTTCCTCTGGCCAAAACAAGCATTGGCTTCTGAATGTATAATGTATGCTCGTCGCTACCTCCTCTGGAAGAGAAGCAGGCAACTAAATGAGTATGTGGAATCCACCTAAAAAGAAGGCAGCTCATGGCAATTCAGCAAAATCAAGCATGAGCATGGGATAAATTAATTTCGATGTTAACATTTGAAATATTGCAGCTGAAATGCACGGTTTAATACAAGCTACCAGAAGCAGTTCATTGATGTTCTGCAATTCCTGGTTAAAACTCTGCCTTCCAGGTTGTATCATACATACCATTCATTCCCACCGTGCACATGATGAAGATGGTACTTGGCTTGCTGTTTATTGCACTGATTTCACTGATGTTTTAGATATGAGCAGTAAATTTTTTTTAACTTTTTTTTGCTCCTAGACAGTTTTGTTTAGCACAGCTCTCACAGTTGTTTAGCTGTGTCAGTGCTTCCAGCAGAGCTGGGTAGCCTAAGAGTCTGGCAGTTCAAAACATATATGTATTTCTATCCCCTAAAGTTAAGCTGATGTGACAATAAATTCTGTCCTCAATTACACTATACAGTTCCTTATTTTGCCTTAGCAAAGTTTCTCTGACCAACAACAGTGAATTACGTGTTTAGTATTGTCTGCTGTGTAACTTCAGTAGAATTTCAAGAGGCTGGATTGACTGCTCCTACGCTGGTTTTATGCTTTTTGTAGCTAGTGAGGTAAATGAAGTGCTTTCCTGTGATGATGTGATAAAGTCCTATGGTTTGAACATAAGCCACAGCTACAGAAAAAGCAGACTATGCACCCACTTTAACCGTTTCTCCTTTTTTTTTTTTTGTTTTTTTAAGGTTCAGTATGGTCAGCTACAAGGAAGAGGCTCCTCTGAAGTAAGACTCTTACATTCTCACTTAACTGTTCTGTCCTCATGCCAGCAGGTTTGTGTTTGAAAATTAAAAAAATCAGAAATCAAGTACCTAAAGGATCATGTTTCTAATGCAACTTACAATCTTGAGAATCTAAAAATGAAAAGGAACAAAAGTGTATTCCAAAATCTGTTCCAGCTGGGCCATTTGGCATTGTGTGGACATCAGCCTTACTGTTCTGGGATGATCCAAGTCTCTTTAGGCAACATTGCCTCTATTTATTATCTGAGGAGAGCACGGGAAAGAAATTGCTTTGTCCCGCTGAGTTCTCTTGCTTTCTAGCTGAAAACACTCATCGGATCAGGACTTCCCTAACCATAAAAATATCGTTCTCCTAAATTATGGGCTTATTAGTTAAAATGCAGACAGCACTATGACACTTGTTTAGCTCTGTTTATGAAACACTGGGAAAGCTGTACGCACAAGCCAGTAGTCGACACATCTAGTTTTCTTGAGTCCTGTGTCTTTTTCTCACTTGTTAAGAGCCACTAAGTGTGTCCTGGTTTTTAACTGCCTCGCAGACAACAACTTAATCAAAATTAGTATTTTTGCTTGGTGCTCTTGTTTATATAAGATGAAGAGAGAGTTACTAAGCATTTGGAAAATAAACTTAACAGTATTTCAACTTTATGCATAAGCATCTCCAAACTGTACTTTTCTTGGGGGTATGGCATTGTGGTTTTTTGCTGCGGTTTAGAAATCTTCCGTGAAAAGAAATCTGGCTTTGAATCATGCACAGGCAATCTGCACATTCCCACGTAGCTGGTAATTCTGTTTGATGAGTGGCAGCGTGGAACCTTGGCCAATGTTCATAGACTACTTTTTTCCTTGGAGAAGGTGCAAACTGGAGTACATCAGTTGTTGTCTCACACCTCAGTGCCTCTGTACCATCTCTGGCTGCGAGTGGCTGTGCACAAATAATATAGAAAGGGAATTTGAATCACTCTGAGGATACATACAGTCAATTTTATTCAAATTTCACAGGCACAGTTGATGGCTTTATTTTAGGGATGTAAATGGAGGTGGAATTACAATGATCCTTCTGTTGGTGGGTCTGTGGTGTTATTCCTGTGGCTTCATAAACTCTCCTTGTAGAGCAGAACTGGAGAATGATTTTTGGAAACAATAAGGAAGTAGCTTCCAGAACTAAACTGGATGCTATCTGTGCCCTCTAACTTCTTCAGAAAAGATACACCTATGTGCAAAATCTTATACTGCTTCATAAACAGAATCAAAAGCAGTAAGGGAAAATAAAAAATACGTAATACAATGTTGTGCCATAATAAAAAAGCATTATGCTATTTAAACTGCAATTCTCATATAATTTGATCTGATTTAATGGCATTTTTTTTATACTTGCTTCTCCGTCATTTATCCAGTGAAGTAAATGCAAAATGCTATTTGAAAGCTACTAAACGCCCAAGTATCTCTTTACCCATTATCTAATCAAAATGACATTAATCACGGGCATAGTCACTTGTAAAAGGCTGGTTGGGAGGGAGAATGATTGTTTTAGGACTTTTGAGGACAATGCATTTAATCCAAGTCAGTGTCTGAAGGATTGTGAACAAGTAGAAGTTGTTCTTACTCTTGCAAACACTGAAGTACTTTGAGCACATTTGCTCACCAAATATAAATGTGTTAACTGTGCAGCATTATGCAGAAAAAAATATAAAGAATTGTTCAGTTTTGCCTCAATTTATTGTCCACAAATAGTTCAGCAAAGCCTGTGTCTAAGCTTAGTTTGTCACTGGATGCTGTGAGATCATACGGGCTGACTAGTGGGGAAAAAAAAAAAAACACAAACACCAAACCAAACCTAAATCAGTAACCACTCTATGTTCCAAAACCCACAAATACAATGAAGATAGTATGTAGTTTAAAATGTAACTTTGCCCATCTGTTGAGGACCCAGTCTTGCCTTTCCCTAGGAGCTTTGCTCTAGTTTTCAGCAATATCAAATATGGCTTCTTTGGTAAAGCCACCTGTAGATGTAGTAGAAGGAAAGCCTTGATTTTTTTTTTCCTATTTCTGGAAAGGCTGGGTTTGGATTTTTATTTTTTTAGTAAAAAAAAAAAAAGATGCTAGAGGTGAGACCCACCAGTAACAAAGATTAACAGAGACCAAGTTGAAAATTGCCAGCATACTACTGTAATTACTGCTACGACCTGTTATATAATACCATATAACTAAGCGATTTAAGGTTTGCCAGTCTCAGACAATGCAGAAAATCTCTATCAAACTAACTTCTCTATTTAAAAAATCCTAACTTCTTGCATGCCAAACTCTCAAACTGGAAGAAAACTAACTTCTTTTTTCTTCTTTGGTTTTATTTTTGCATTTCTGCTTTTTTGGGGATCCATTACATACACAAGCAGCAAAACGCCCACCAAATCTTTCTGGTGGTTTCTTAGGATTAACACAGAGTGTTTCTTCCTCAGCTTCCCCCACATGATTTCTGCATTCAAATCATGCAACATATTTTGTGATAGTGAACCAAATTAAAGCTTTTAATATTTTATCAACTAGAGCTGTTTTAATACCTATTTATGTAGCAGTTCTGCATATGGAAGGAAAATCTGTATTAATCTGTCAACTGGAATTTGATTTTTGCATTCGTTCTGTGGCATGCTGATTGCTAGCCAAATTTACAGGCTATCAGTAACCACATTTGTTCTTCCACAATAACACTGGGAAAGGAAGTGGTAGTTTATTTGGAATAAAGCAATTTTTCTTCACTTACTGTGAGCACCCTCCAGCAGCCACGTTCAGAATTATTTTTTTTCTGGGTTCATTCCAAATATTCTTGTGAAGGGAATCTTTTATGTTTGTTTGCATCGGGTTTCTGTTTTTCCCCATTTTTCAGTAAACATGGAGGACAGCAGATGCCCACAGTATTTGCAACTGCTTCCCTAAGGTACTAGCTTTAACTGAAGAATTCATAACATTGACAGTTTGAGCTGATTTCAACAACAACAACTAACAGTTGTTATTTTTCGTGATTTGAACGTGCTCCACAGCTGATAATTTTTAAAATCCTTTTTTAACACCCTAAAATCAACATGAATTTAGAAATAAAAAAACACTAACATCAGCTAACCAGCTTCTTTCTGACAGTGGGGGGGGAAAAAAAAAAAGCTTATTTTTGTTCCTTTGGTCAGCTTAGGGGCCTAAACTATGCAATTTGGGATATTCCAGCCCTATATATATCCTATATATCCCAGCAGTGCAGGGGTGTGCAAAAGTGAGCACAGCACAGGCCCGAGAACTAACCTCGCACTACTTGATAAAAAGAGCTTGATGGGGAATAGCTCACCCTATTGATTTAGCGTCCTTTTGAACATTGGGATTCCTGGAATATGGATTTCTGAGCCTTTTTTCCAGCAGTTATTTTGGATCTCGATGTACCTATTTCTTTCCAGATAATAAATGAAGATGAGAGGGGGATTGGAACTGGAGGAGAGGGGGAAAAAAAAAAAAAAAAAAAAAAAGAGAGAAGAAAAAAGAGGCAGGTAGAAGGATGAAGCCTGCGAAACAGGAAGATCAGGTAATAAAAAGATCAGGAAAAGCAAATAAAAAACAAGTACGCAAGAGCGGTGTTCTGAGCAATGTTCACCTACCTCATGAACAGCTTAGTAACATTTTAAGTGACTGGAAGTCTCAGCTGAAGTTTATATAAAGTCCAAGGTGCTATCAGCAGTCATAAAAACCCCAAGCAGCTCTCACGAAAAAATAAACAGTACTTAGAAGACAGAAATATGGCTTATTAGGATACCTCCCTTCTCTTGCACGCCTCGGAGAAACTTAGGGAGCCGGCAAACTTACTAACGGGGGATGAACTTCTTAAAGACAGTGATGAAGAACCATCCCTTCTCCAAGATAGCAACGCAGAGCCGAAAGTACACGTGATGTGCCCAGCCAGGCTTCCAGCAATCCTGCGCGCAGCCCCCGAACCCATCCAGCTTTCCGTCGGCCGACGCTGCATTGAGCAGATTTTCCATGGATCAAGAAGGAAGGAAGAAGGGCGTCTTCCAGCTGCTGCCAGCCCACAATGCTAACCAACAAGCATTTTCAATGCTGTTAACAGCTTATTTTGGCCATTTGCTGCGTACTGAGGTGGGGGTTTTTTTGACTGAAATGGTCGATACCGCTCTGACAATAAATGAGAGTCTCGCTATGTCTACAGAAAAGAGAAAATACTTCCGTTCCCCCCTTAAAAAATAGCTGATAACAGCTTATTTTGGCCATTTGGTGTGTACTGAGGTGGGTTTTTTTGACTGAAATGGTCGATACCGCTCTGACAATAAATGAGAGTCTCGCTATGTCTACAGAAAAGAGAAAATACTTCCGTTCCCCCCTTAAAAAATAGCTGATAACAGCTTATTTTGGCCATTTGGTGTGTACTGAGGTGGGTTTTTTTGACTGAAATGGTCGATACTGCTCTGACAATGAGAGTCTCGCTATGTCTATACAAAAGAGAAAATACTTCCCCCCCCGCCTTGAAAAATAGTTGCAAGAAACTACATACAAAGACGTGCCAAATGAATGTTATTAAGTGTGCAATATCAAACCTTCGAGCATTAGAGGGTGGATTTATGACTGCTGTAATAACTCTTACTCTGCCCCCACCGTACAGGCTTTATGATACAGCCTGCTCCCTCCTGCTTGTAACGAGCACACGGGCAGTCATAAATGAGGCATCACTTTTTTTTTTTTTTCATTATTTTTGTGCTCAGGATTAGGGTGATTCTTTGGTCGTCTTTCATACTGTCATGTTTGCTTACAACATTAGCAAGTGTCAACATGTTTACGAGCTTTACAAGGCCTGGAAACTGCCTCTCGTGTTTTAATAGTGACTTGTCAGCTTTTGAACTCTGCACCGGTTCCAAGCGTCCTCTCGGCTCCTCCCGTTGTACAAGGCGGAGCGGGTAGGACAGGTCGTAACCCTGGTAAATAGTGTGTAGGTGTCCTGGTTTGAGTGACACAGGACTCGTTTCTCTGTTAATGCTTGGGAAAACTGCACTTCTAGAAGCCTCTAGTGTCTGAATTGGTGAAAATACGTACTTTACACCCAGCCATGGTGTGTGGGTTTCAAGGTCGCGGTGTTTTCGAGCTCTCCAGGTGTGGGGATGAGGAGGAACGAGACCCAGACACTTGCCCCAAGCTGCCAACAGGGTTATTTCATACCATGAAAGGCACATTCAACAGAAATCAGAAAGTTTGCTGAGAAGTTGGCTTTCTCCCTTGATGGCGGCGATCCTGAGAACTTCTTGCCCCGGTGCCGGAGCGCTGAGCCCTTCCATTCCTTCCGAAGCCGCAGCGCTCCCAGTGTCCCTCCCACATTTGCTGTGCCCTGTGGGGAGTGCACGGCTGCCTACGGGTAAAACAGGCTGAGTGTAATCCTTGTGTATTTTATATTGGTATCGGCATCAATATTGGTTCTTTAGTGTTATTACTGTTAATTAACTAGTCTTATTCTCTTAAATCTGTTTATATTCCAACCCTCAGGTTTCCTTGTTTTTTTTCCCCGACTCCCCTTCCTGGGTGGGAAGGGGTCATTGGGTGACAGAATAATTGTCTGGGGAAGGGTCGTCTTGACCTGTGGGTGGTTTTTTTAGTATTATAACAAAGGCAGTTCACTTCAGGACACCTCAAAAGTAAGTTTTGTTGCCAAATTGGCCAGCTACATATCTATCTTGCCAGGTCATCACATAACTCATCCTATATACAACAGAGTCCAAGTATTCTCCGGTTATGGGCTAGAGAATATGGACTTCAAACACGGCGTCCTGCTCGTTGTAAGTTGATTAAAGCTAATGTGGGCCAGAGAATAGGGGCTTCAAGCAGCACGCCGTCCCGGACATCACTGGTTCATAAAAACTACCAGAAAGGCCAACTTCTAAAATCAAGATACCCCACATCGATGGTACCCTCTGTCCCTCCATCCCGGCCACTGATGAACGCGTTGGACAGGACCGGACCCAGTCCCGAGGCCTGGGGAGCACCAGTGGTCACAGGCCTCCAACTGGTGGTGTGTCCCTCCACCCCTCCAACTGGTGGTGGGTCCCTCCACCCCTCCAACTGGTGGTGGGTCCCTCCAACTGGTGGTGGGTCCCTCCAACTGGTGGTGGGTCCCTCCAACCCTCCAACTGGTGGTGGGTCCCTCCAACCCTCCAACCGGTGGTGGGTCCCTCCAACCCTCCAACGACTCTGACCCCAGGCAAGGTCGGGTCATCTTCAGCCCACCGTCCCCGCGGTCTTGCAAAGCTGCGCCAGCGGAGTCACGGGATGGTTTGGCTGGGAAGGGACGGTCCAGTCCCGACCCTCGGCCGTGGGCACGGACACCTCCCGCTGGACCGGGTTGCTCCATCCTCCTCGACCCCGGCGGGGCGCGATCCCAGGGGAACCCCGCAGCNGGAGCCGGGCCGGGGGCTGGCGTCCGCCGCGGGCCGAGGCCTGTGTGTGTCCCCCCGCTGCGGCCTGGGCCGCTTCCCGGGCCTCGCGGCTGGTTTTCGGGCCCCCCGGTGGCCCTGCGGCCCCCCCAGGGCCCCGCGGCCCCCCCGGCCCTTGCCTTTCGGATCCTGCTCGGGGACACCGGGTGTCGCTTCCCCGGTGGCGCCCTTGCAGCGGGTCGCGTGGGCAGCCGGCTCCGCCAGGGGTTTTAACGCCTCCATAATGCAGCCTGGGGGACCTCAGCCGTGTCCCCGCGGCGCCTGAAAGGCTCGGGCAGGTGGTTTAAATTGTGCTTTAAATGAATTTCTGTGTTTATATTAATGCGAGGTGACAGGTACGCGTTGCTGGAGCCCCTCTGCTGTGGGGACAGGCTGGGAGGGGCGGGGTTGCTCAGCCTGGAGAAGAGAAGGCTCCAGGGAGACCTTTGAGCCCCTTCCAGTCCCTAAAGAGGCTCCAGGAAAGCTGGGGAGGGACTTTTTACAAGGGCATGTAGTGACAGGATGAGGGGTAACGGCTTCAGACTGGAAGAGGGGAGATTTAGATAGGATCTCAGGAAGAAATTTTTCATTCTGAGGGTGGTGAGCCCCTGGCCGGGGTTGCCCAGAGAAGCTGTGGCTGCCCCATCCCTGGAGGTTCAAGGCCAGGTTGGACGGGGCTTGGAGCACCCTGGTCTAGCAGGAGACGTCCCTGCCCAGGGCAGGGGGGGGTTGGAATGAGGTGAGCTTTAAGATCCCATCCCAAACCATTCTATGATTCCATGATGAGCATAGCGCATGCGTCTGGTAAAGAAGGAGGTGTGGCGTACAGTGTATAAACAATGTTTGCTGATAGATGCTTTGCTAACCAACAGTGTAAAAACCATTGCCATGGACCTCATCGGCCTCATGTGCCCAACTGCCATAGCGCCCACGGGGATGCAGACCTGCCAGTGCTACCAGGACCGTATCCGATTCTTGAAGACCCCAGCACCTGTGATATTGTCAAGGCTACACAGTAAGGATACGTTCTGTGCATGCAAAACGTTGAAATAGATGGGAGCGTCCTTAAACGTGAGCCAGGCTGGATAATTTCACAAAGGGAAATTTTACGGTTCCATTTTCTCCCTGTAGTTGTCATGGTTTCAGTTGGGATATTTAAATTTCTTACTAGCAGCTGTTGTAGGTCGACGCTTCGGATTTGGGATGGGAAATAGCGTTGATAGCGCACTGGTGTTTTCAGTCGTTGCCAAGCAGCCAGGGCCTTTTCTGCTCCTCGCAACGCCCCACCAGCCAGCAGTCTGGGGTTGCACAAGAAGCTGGGAGGAGACACAGCCGGGACAGTGGCCCCCAGCTGCCCAAAGGGATATGCCATGCTGTGTGATGTCATGCTTAGTATATAAAGCTGGGGGAGGAAGAAGGAAGAGGGGGACATTCGGAGTTACGGTGTTTGTCTTCCCAAGTAACCGTTAGGCGAGATGGAGCCCTGCTCTCCTGGAGATGGCTGAACCATGGGAAACAGGGAATTAATTCCTTGTTTTGCTTTGCTTGTGTGGGCGGTTTTGCTTTACCTATTCACACGTCTTTATCTCAACTCACAAGTTCTTCTCACTATTACTCTTCCAATTCTCTCTCCCAACCCTGACTGGGGGGAGTGAGGAAGTGGCTGCGTGATCCCAGCTGCTGGGGTTAAACCATGACAGTAGTTGAAGAAGAAAAATCACTTAAAGGTACTATTTTCATCATAAACAATGGTGTCTCAGCCAAGTTTGTTTCGTTGGGTAGAAAATTCTCCTCATCAAGGCTCAGCCCAGCTCTTTCTGCAGCACTTCCACTAAACACAGCGTGGAATTTGCTCAAGTAGGAACTGCCGGGTGAAGCTACTGAGATTTACTTTTTCTTTAGTGTGTGGCTGTCTCTAAGTTGGAGGATACTTAACAAATGATAAGTAAATTGACGTGGTTTTTTTTTTTCTCATTTAAGGTATGGAATAGTAGAGCGATGCAAAGAACTGGTAGAAGCAGGATATGATGTTCGACAACCAGACAAAGAAAATGTGACTCTTCTTCACTGGGCGGCGATAAACAACAGACAGGAGCTGGTTAAGTAAGCTCTAGAATCCTTGTGAAAGTGACACAAATATTCTGCCACTGTTATTTGTAATCACTTTGTTGCTATTATACTTCAAAACAAAGGAGCATGCTGCTTGAGGAGAAAAGCATAAAATTCAAATTTTAACCCAATTACCTTTGTGAAAATGTCACTGAAATGTAAAGTTACCATGGTTTCTTTACGTGGGAAGTCATGTAGTACATGAAATCATTAGCTTTTCCTGGGGTTGGGTTGGCTTGTTTAGCAAAGATTAAAGCTGATTTTGTGAGTGCCTTGCTGATTACTATTTTTTTTTTTCTTAAACATTTTCTCAAGACGGCATCCTTTGCTGCAAAAATACTCTTGTCCGTTTGCTCCTCTAGTGAATGTTTTTAGATGAGCTGTTTACTACCAGAGTTATGTTATCCTTAGTATGATGTTTTAATGTTTTGTTATGTCTATTCTTAACCTTATTGTGCTGTTTTTATACAGGTACTATATTTCCAAAGGCGCCGTAGTGGATCAACTAGGTGGAGATCTGAATTCAACTCCCCTTCACTGGGCCGTTAGGTACGCTGCTCGCAACTACGAATTATAATCTGGTAGAATAAAATAGAACTGTTACGTTTTGTTGGCGCAACAGTGGCCGTCTTAAATCAAATTCTGTAGGTATGTTTATTTTATTGAGGTATAAGGAAATTCACAGCGTGCCCATAATAACGCGGAAATCTGTTCTCTGATTCCTGGGAACTTTGGAGGCCACAAAGTCGCGTTATGTGTGTGTATCCGTGTTTCGGTGGCTGTGGTTTACATTGTGCAGTTTCCCTAGGGATGAACTGAGCACTGCTCAGACTTTGCCTCTGAAGTTCTGCCTTACCGGGCGAAGAAGGGTTGGTTGGGGGAGGACACTGAAGTTCCCTGTTCACGCTTGTTAGGGCACAGTTTAAGTCTGGAAAAGTTGTGGTCACGGTTCCCTCGGACTTCCGCCTGTCGAGCTAATACACTTCCAGTTGTTTTAGCTTCTGCACTAGATTCCCTTGGTGTGCTCAGTGCTGACAGTCCTGGACTTTAAAGCTCAAGCGTGTCGCAGTAGGACCAGTTTAGGACATGTTGTTTGGAGGCACGTAGAGAGATCTTCGGCCTTCTTCCCCCGGTGGCATTAGCGTTTCCTCTTGGGCTCCTCATAGCTACCACCACAAACAAGTAGTCTCTCTTCCCGGGTGACTGTAGCTGCTTGTGCTTGTGTGTGTTTAATGCCTCTTTGGATTTGCTCTTTCCATGTCCACATCAGCTCTAGACTACATCTGTTCAGCCCAATACAGTTTAAAATCATACAGCTTTGGCTTCTAGGACAGGGCTTGAGTAAAATGATCGAAAGAACAAAGTGCTGCCCGTCTAGAAAAAAACGTAACCTCAAATAATTATTCTGGGATAACTTACCTGAGTGCAAATTCTCACATTGGAAGACCAGTTCTTTCTTCAGGGCTATCGTCATCTTCTGCCAAAGTTAGATAGTTCTTCTGAGAAAGACTGCTCGCAGGAGAAATTACTGTAGAATAACCATTGTATTCTAAATCAACGGTTTGTCTTAGGCTAACTTATTAAGGTATATATTTAATATAACTTTCTGATATAAACTTTTAATTTCAAAAAAAAGTCATTTCCTGAATAAGAACACCAGAATCTAAAAGGAAATTTTTTTAGGAGGGTATCCATGAGCATTGTTAAGGTGATGTTTTCATTAAAATGTCCGTCTTTTCTGTCATCTCTATAGTTTCATTTCATATATCGTTACAGACAAGGACACCTACCTATGGTTGTGTTATTGTTGAAATGTGGAGCAGATCCCAGTCTTATTGATGGGGAAGGATACAGTAGCATTCATTTAGCAGTGCTGTTTCAACACATGCCCATTGTAGCTTACCTCATTTCCAGAGGCCAGGTATGTTGTTGGTGTCTCCAGTATTGTTTTCTGCTTACGAGAAGCTGCCTGTGCGTACGATGCATTTCAGAATTAACTGGTTTGTTTTCTAGATGATAACTGGGTATTCGACAACTATTTCCCTGTGCCATAAGTTCAGAGAAACTTGGATTATTTCTTTTTAATATACATGTATTTGAATACCCTGCCCAGTTTTTGTCATGCCTGTACAATGCAGAGTGTTTAAGGAGAATTGTTAAGGTATTCAAACTTGTGGTGCTGTATAAATAACAACCTATTAACAAAATGCAGTATGTGAAGTCTGTACATCATGAAGTACTTACTATTTGATTACAAATTTGTAACTAAAAATCTGTGCAATTGTCCATCAATTGAAGCATGAAGAATAGATGATCAGACTAGGTCTGAAATTTTTGCTAGGAATCTGTATCTTCTATATTTTCTATTATTTTATATTGCATCCACTGGAGTTGGTCTGCTTAGCTTACATCTGAATTAAGCAGAATTAACAGCAAGTGTAACAATTTGCTAATAAAAAAGAGAGGAGAGTTGTTGTATGATCTCATATGTTTCTTTGAAACACTCTGCATTAAGATTTAAAGATTTGGTAAGCTTACTTTCTTTCTCATAGAGCTCTCTTTAGTAGAATAACTGACTTCTGGAATGCAGGTATAGATGCTGTATGTCACAAATTTAAGAAAGTTTTTATCCTGCCTGTCTTCTACTAAAAGATCCAAGCGATTAAACATTTAAGTAGATCTGCTCTAATGTAATAATGGGTGGAGGCGGGGAAGAAGGAAACCTTCATTGTGAAGAAGAAGGAAGAAGATTAGGTACCGTAAGTTAAGATATTTAAATAACTGTGTATCTCTAGACGTAATCAATTCTCTTTTTTTTTTTTTTTTTGCTTTAATATCCCAGTTTTATGTACTTGGACATTTTGTTACGTACATCTGTGTACGCAAGGAAGATGGTTAACGTTGCTTTCTGAGGTGCACTTTATTTATAGTATTTTTGTACAAAAGAGGACAAGAAGTATGGTTAACATGGTTCCCTTAAAAATATCCTTAGTGAAGACTAAGCACGTTCTGAAAGGAGTGACACACGAGACTCATAGAGGGGAAAAAAATTGCTTAAATGAGCGTTTGCTTCTTGGCTGATATAATTTGGTTTCTTTCCACTACTGCAGCGAAGCTAAGCCTGTTGTATACCTCTGAACCTGACCATCTCCCTGTTTCCTGAAATCACTGGTAATCACTTGCTTATTATCTTTTTCTTCTACTTAGAACATAGACACAACAGACTTCAATGGACAAACGCCTTTAATGTTATCAGTACAAAAAGTGATTGGGTAAGTAGTGAATAACTTAAAATGAAGCCATTTTATTGTACCCAAGAAACGGTTTGAAGAAGAGGGGAAGGTTTCCTTAGGAAAACTTTTTTTTGAACTGACATTCTTTTCCCTTTTAGTTGTACTAAAATGTGCAGTATTTCAGAGATCAGGAGTTCTGAAGTTGTGAATTGTATGTAGCAAAGAAAGTCAAAAGAATTTCTTAAAGAAGTTTAGGTTTGCGGCTGAACTGGCCGCAGCATTATTGTGCTTTCCCAGAAGTGAAAATAAATGGAAGTGGGCATAGTAAAATGTATTTAGAATAAATAAAATGTGGCGATGTAAGCTTGTATGTTGTAGAAAGATATAGTCTTATGTGCATACCTCATATTTGTTAAAATTGGAAGATAATATAGTCTGGAGAAAAACCTTCAGGGTGGGTCCTGAATTATAAATTTTATAAATTTGAACGGGGTCGTTGATGAGCTTGTTCTGAGACAAGGCGTTGTGTGTCTGCTGTCGTTTCACAGATGGGAACAGTGGGTTTTATAAGGTGTTCAAAAATTGCATTTCCAGTATAGGTTATCTTCTGTTTGTTAACTTTTGTACTTTATTTTCATCTAGACCAGAACCCACGAGGTTTCTCTTAAAGTTTAACCCCTCTCTCAATGCTGTAGACAATGTGCAGAAGAACACTGCACTGCACTGGGCAATAACGTCAGGCAATACTAGTGCAGTGGATCTGTTGCTGGAAGCTGGTGCCAGCCTGGACACGAAAAATGTCAAGGTACAGTTTCTTTTTGTGATACTTCATTCCACGTAGCATGAATGTGTAAAATGAATGGGGGAAAAAAAATCTGAGCCCTCTCTCCTTTGCATATCCTGTAGAATGGGGGTTGACTAAGAGCCAGGTGTTCTTAGCCTTTCCCAAAAGGAGTTAGCACCTTTCTTGTGGTGTGACGCAAAGTATGAATACAGACAGTCTATGCAACCTTAATTTAATGAACAGCCGGTCCTCTCAGAGTCACTCTGAACATAATTGTGTCCTTTGCAGATCCCTCCTTTTTTTTTTTTTTTTCAATTTGGCTATTTTGTGCCTCAAAACATTGTTATGAGGAGTAATGACTTTGGCCAGACTTTTAAAAGTAACGGTGTCTTGGTATCCAGTGAGACTCGTAAAGACTTTAAAAAGATGCCCCATCTCTGGAAACCCTCAAGGTAAGGTTGGATGGGGCTCTGGGCAACCTCGTTTAGTTGAAGATGTCCCTGCTCGTTGCAAGAGAGGGTGGACTGGATGGCCTTTAAATGTCCCTTCCAACCCAAGCCAGTCTAGGATTCCATGATCTTCTGTGTGTGTCATCCTGTGAAGGCCAGTGTTTGACAATGCCTGTTTGTACGTTCAATACGAAAGTCTTTGTCCTAATATTTGTAAAAACTGATAGAAGTGCAAGCGTTCAAATCCTATGACTGTATAGATATTTTTGTACAGTGTAGTTGTTTAGAATTTGTGTATTAAGCTGTGTAGCTTTTCTGTCTGCCACTTCTATTTATTCGTATGTATGACTCTTGGGATATTGCTGTTTGGCTTTAAAAGGTTAACATAAACAAGAAACCTTCTCTTTCTGCCAGAATATTAAATGCTTACTGACACTTTAGTGTTTCAGTTGGAGGTAGTCAACAGATAACTGAAATGGATGCAATCTGGTTGCAAATATTTATGACTACAGAGCACTGGATTAAGCATGTTAAAACTCTGAATTTAGCTTACTCTTGCCCTAAAAAAAAAAGGAGGGGACACACACGGTAACTGGCAAGTTATTCTTGTTTTTAGCTATATTTATGTCTGCTTCTGTTAAAAATGAAAGTATTTAAGTGCATAAAAAAATAAACATTTCTGTTGTTAAAGGGAGAGACGCCAGTGGACCTTGCTTATCAAAGTCTGAATCGCTTCATGGTTTATATGGTAAAAGAGGAAGAAAGAATGAGAAGCAGAAGAAATAGCAAGTTACTGAAAATAGTAGAGAAATACGAGGTAATTTGGCGAGTGATAACTAATGGAAATAAAGCTACAGCATTCCGTGTTTAGAATAATATGCAACAACTCTTTTCTCATGAGGATCTCCTAAGGCTTCTGAAATTGGGTGCACAAAAGTAAAATTCCCTAAAAGCATGTAGCAGTGGTTTGGGGGGGGGGGGGACTTATTTTGAAATAAGTCCTGCTTGAATACCATGTCATGTTCTAACAATAACCATTTTAATAGCTTGTCCTGCTGTTGGCATCTTCCTTGATGTTGATGTGGGCTGTAGGATACATAATGAACTTAAGTTCTGATTCCTGGCTTTTGAAAGGAGCTCTGCTTCTCTTCCTGCTGTTTGGGATGGCTCTCTTTGTCAGGTTTGTGGCTTTTCTTCTCTGTATGTGTATTTATTTATTACAGCCGCCCTACAAGGTATCTAATGCAGCGTTGTTTTCAGGGTTTGCTTTCAATTATCATAAAAAATACCTCCTAAGAAATGGTTGCAGAATATATGGAAGATTTCAGTGTAGGTACTTTTTAGAATGACCATAGAAATTGAGTGTCTTTAGGTGTGTAAAATAGTAGTTTCTCATCACTGAAAGGTTTGAAAATCAACAGTAAAGTGTTTAAGCAGCCTGTTAGCTAATTTTAATGATAAAGAGAGTGTTACTGAAGGTCTGCACCTGGTAGACACTGAGTTATCCATTCACAAAGCTCAGAAATGTGCTTTATCTCAACTTTTCCTTCTGTATTTGTGACACAGAATGAGTTTTAACGATCCATTCCCTCCCCCTCTGCTCCCCAGACCTCCCAGTGTTATCCTAAGCTGTTTGGCAGGTTTCCTGCTTTCTTCAACAGTTCCTCCAACAGTCAGTGTTCCTTGAAATGGCAATGCTATCCGTGTGCAAATAGACAGAGATCACGCTTTTCACCTAGTGCTACTGATATATAATATTAGGGTGGAACAGAGCACTCCTCTGTTTTATTTTTGCATTGTTAACTCCCTGTGCATCTGGCTAAATAACATTTTTAAGTGACAATTCTTGATTGCTTTAAGAGAGGCTTGAAGTATACTCTGTGTGAAGTTTTTAAAATAACAAATCGGTTCATTTGTGCTTTATGGAGTCACGTTTTAAATACATCTTAAAAAAAATAGTTTTTTCTTTTAATACTCTTTCAGACAATGTGTGGGGCTCAAGAATCTAAGGTATCTTCCCACAGCACTTCTGCTAAGTTCAGTTTTTTGGATGTCCGCGACCTGGTTTCTCTGGTTCCTGCCTGATATCCTTTATACTCAAGAAACGCACTAGAACTCTCTTTGCAGTTCCCAATAAATCCAGCCCTGCTCATGGAAATAGTAATGAGCAGTCCCAGGTAATTCAACGTGACCGTTAATGTCTGGTAAAATTGGTTTATTTCCATTGGGCAGGGGTGAAATAACTTTGAGTTTAATTTAAAGTTATATGCAGACTGAAAATCTGTACCTTCTTTTATCTTTAGCAGATATTTATGTACAATTCTGAACTATTTCTTGTGTTACTGAAATATCAAAGTGAAAACATCTTTGTTATGAACCTAATTGTCCCTGTTATCATTTCCAGGAGACTTTAATCTTCAGCATTGACACTCTCATACAGTAATGTACTTTGGCATGTAGTATAACCAGATAACACTTGCATTAATAATAATTTTCAAAACATCTCTTCTTTCTGAAATGACAAGGATTTGACAGTGATTGGTCACCGTCACCACCACCAACACCCTGCCCACCACCCCCCCAAAAACAGGGAACAAATTTCTTCCTGTCCCTACATTTTCCAGCCTCCTATTTATCTTTATTCACAGGTTACGCTGTATCCTCAGTGTACAGGGCATTAACGTCTAGCTTTCATTTATTTTCTTTGACGAGGCTTTGCACTGATGAGTAAAAAAACATTTTAATAGTTTACACTCGCTTTTCAGTCCCCTGGTCTGTTGTTACACAGGGGGCATCTATTTATTTATTAAGTTTTGGGAAAAGGCCTTTAGGGAGATACTTAAAACTGTAAATAATTTTCTACTAAACCAGCTATAGTATAGTGCTACACAATTTTAATTAATTTTTAATTACTTCCTCCTTGAAGTGGCATTTTCTTTTGTACTGCTCCCAATTAAGATGTTCTTAGTAGAATTATCAGGATTAACTTTGATGAACTGATCGAGCATATTCCCACTGGCGATACTTGCATGTGCTTGTCTAAATGAAAATCCTGTTATCCAGTGTTGCCTGGTGAAGTTTTAGGAGGGTTTTGGTGTCATCTGAATTAACAGGGGAAAAAAAAAATTCCAACAGTTGGGGTTTGTGTCAGAGGCTTTGCTGAAGATAGAGAGTGTAGTAGAGATGTTCTTGAAGGTCTAACCATAGCTTGGTGAGATGGGCAGGCGGGTCGTTTTCCATTTCACTGTCCGACTCTTTTTCTCATGAGTGTCTTTTCCTTCTGGAATTGTTCGCAGATCTGAGCGTTAGGAAAGCGTTCATTATTCCAGTTACCTCTATTTGTGTCTGAATGAAAGTCCATGCTAATTAAGGACTGCTTTCAGCTCAAAAAACCCCAAGGGAGGTGCGAATAGACCAGCGGTATCCATGGGAAATCATTTTGGCTTACATAAGCGCGCCCTGCAATTGCATTGTAACAAACGCAGAATCACAGGATGACAGAATGGTCGGGGTTGGAAGGGACCTTCGGAGATGATCGAGTCCAGCTCCCCTGCCAAAGCAGGGTCACCCAGAGCAGGTTGGGCAGGAACGCATCCAGGTGGGTTTGGAATGTCTCCGGAGAAGGAGACAGCTGTAAGACTGTTAAGACAGCGTCAGTATTTTGTAATGTTTCATCTTGATTTGTAATTAGAGCTACTTTGCAGTGGTTTTAGTTTGTAAGACTAACCTTGAGGTTGCGGGGTCATTTACACTGTGCAGTTTATATAGTGGCTGAGCTGGAGATGGGAATCTGCGCTTGGGCTCTCCGGCTGCTTCTTGGTGGCATCATGGACTATTTTTTAGGAGCTTGAGCTCTCCAGTTCAATGCTTGAACTTAATTGGTATGAGACTTACCCCACTCCACCACCCTCTGTTGCTGTATGGAGATAGTTGATGTGGTTTTTCTCCTCTTTTCACCTGAGGTACAGATGTTTTTACTCCGTAGTGTAAAAGTTATGTTCTTAATGACTGTATATCCTCCCTGATCTGTAATAATAATTGTCTGCTAGAGAAGTTGCAGCAAATTACTATGTGTAAAAAGGACTGAATTTATGTCTGCTACGACTTCACGAGAGATGAATTCCCTCTATATACAGTCATTAGAACAGTCAGCCACTGGGTAAAAGCAAAGGGTGTGCAAGAAGAAAAATGTCCAATTAGACCAGAAACCTGTCATTTCATCATCACAGTTTTTCTAGTATATTTGTGAGGGAAGAAGGGTTACCAGCAGCTGCCCCATTACCTGCAGAAGCGTTTAGCAGTATGTGCTTGGGTTTTTTAGGTCCAGGATGACTGAAGTTGCATTTTTCTATCTAAATTTATTCAGGTTTTTTAGCTGAAACAAACAAGAGGGCAAAAGTTGGAAAACAGTCTGAGTAAGAGCCTGTTTGGTGACTTAGGGGTGTGTGCAGCAGTCAAATAAATCTCACCGCTGCTGCAAGCTTAATAACTATGCGTGTCTGATGGGTATTGTTTAAATAAAACAGAAAAACTTCAGAGGGGGAAAAAAGAAGTTGAAATCATTTTCTATCTGTTAAATATTCAAAGGCAAAATTCTGCACTCTGCTAGGGAGGAAGAGAGGGAGCTGTAATGTGATACAGATTTCTACGTTTCTAAAGCTTCTCCGATGCTCAAACTGGACAGAATATACAATTTCTCTGGTATGGTGGCCTCTGAAGGACAGAGAGGATCCTACTATAAAAGTGAAAGTCATTCTTTTCCTTTTTGTGTGTTGCTTGTAAAGAAGGATGAACTAATTTTAGAATATTTTGTTTCACAAATAGCTGTGAGAAAGAGAGAGAGATATATATATATGAGACTATATATAAGAATGCGTTCCTTAACCTGAGTATTACAGGTAAACAATACAATTCTTGAAATCACTATCATGGTGACTGTGGTGGGTCTTCTTTATTGTTTCTATAAAACTTGGAGAACTGATCCTGGATACGTTAAGGCTTCAGAAAAAGAAAGAAGAGAGGTAAGTGAAACAAACAGAAGGGCTAACCTGATGCGACACATGTACTTTTGGTTGATTTATTTGTTGTCCTGTGCAGCTTTGTTAAACTTGAGAGCAGTGAAATACTCTTTTTTTCTTTTTTTTTTTTTTTAAGAGTGTTTATCTCTGCCATTGAACAACGTAGATCATAGATAATTTCTCCTCCCACTGCTCATTTCCTTATCTTCATCATCCCACCATAATTTCCTTGCCTCCATCTTCTTATTGAAATGCGAGCTTTGGCCAGACATTGTACAGACCCACACCACCGATGTTAAATGTGGTATAAGTTCACTTAGACCTTCACTTAATAAATACAAATTTTGTATGGTTTCCACTCCAGTTGTGCAAGGTCAGAAAGAGTATTCACAATGCTTTCCTACAATTCTCCATGCTCATAAGACATATCAAAGGCTAGAAATGGCTTAAATTTTGTCAGATGCTTTGAGGATGTGTATAATAGTTTGATTTTTGTGCTTAAGCATCGTGTAAATTGCATCCTCTTTCCTAGCTCTATTTTAGAATGGCAAAAAGAAATCGGGGGCCACACAATCGGTAGTGAATTTGGGATTTGGTCTCCCCAACCTGTGGTTTAAGGAAAACGTTTTGTTTGTGATCTCTTTCTCTCTGTGAAGTTGAATTTCTTCAGATTGCCAGGGAGAATAAACTGCAATTTTAAACTGTTGCCACAGGACTAGTAAATACTGTCTGTCTAGTACTCATAAAGGAGCAGTAAATTTAGCAGCTCTCCTCATCCCTCTGAATTCTGGCTATGTGAGAAGTAACTTGTATCTTAATACCATCTCACTTCTAAGAATATTTCATTCTCATTATTTATTAATTTTGACAACGTAGAGCTACTTTTCTGAACAATCCTGCGTAAGTGAAGGTGCATTAGTCTGTCGTGTTTCTCCTGGACCTTCTTAAAAACCAAGTGCTTTTTCTCAGTGGTGCTTGGCAGTCAAAATCCTTATGAACTGCAAAAGGCCCAATGGAAAAACCTTCATAGATCCCCCTGAAAATGCGATCCAAATGCAAGCACAAACTACTTTTGTCTTTCAGAACATTGTAGCTCTTGCAGAAGCAGGTTGCCTGGACTTCAGAACATTTTGCACATCGTGTCTTGTAAGTGAGGCTTTGGTATTTGTTTTCTTTTTTAACCTGGCATTTATTCAGCATTGCCATAAAAAGCTTATTGCTTGTCATGCAAGTATTACGTGCACGGTTTGTTCTATATTACTTGGATGTCTGTATTTTACGCTGACAAAAGCGATGCTTTGAGATCCGTAGACTCTAAACTTAATAAAATAGCATAATATTAATTAATTCAATCTTTTTTTTTTCAAAATTAAGGCGTGTAGTTCTCATCTATGTTCTGCCATGTGGGGTGTGTTATACAGTAATTGTACAAAGCACGATGGTGCCCATGAGGTGGGGCTCTAAAGCAAAATAGATGCTTTTACTATGACTATATTTTTTTCCTTCATCCTCCACTAGGTAAGGAAGCCTTTGAGATCTATGCATTGCCTTGCTTGTAATTCATGTGTGGCCAGGTACGACCAGCATTCTCTCTGGATTGGACGGTGCATAGGTGAGAGTGTTTGTTTTATTAAATTTGAAAATACCGCATATTTTAGAAGTTGCAGCAATAACTCCTTGGAGAGAGAGAGCACACCTGATACAAGAATAGACAGTTGAAGGGGTTACTGATGGGTGCCAGAGGGAAGTTAGTGAAATGGCAGAGAGAAAGGCAACTAAAATGATTAAAGGGATGGAGCGGTCACCCTAAGAGTAGTGACCAAAAAGCCTGAAACTCTTTGTCTTGAGAGAAGAAGGAACAAGGAATATGATTGAGACTTCAAAAAAAACAAAAAAAAGCAATGACAATAGTGGCTACGGTGAATGCAGAGCTGTTGGCCAAGCACGTCGTACTAGAACTAGGGGAGGCGCAGTGTGAATAGCAGTTGGATTTAAAATTGGTAATGAAAAAATGTGTAGTGAACTTTTGGAGCTTGCTGGTGTAAGGGTTTGCAGATACAGACGGTAGCGGAGGGTTCAGAAAGGCATTAGACAAACTTCTGGACAGTGTGCCCAAAAGTAAATACTACAAGACCTGGAGAAGTGTGCACACTGACATTTTAATGCAGTAGCTGTGGATGAGGAGAATGAAATGCAGAAAGCAGCCAGGCTCGTTTGTCCTCCTGAGCTAACGTTGCCTGTTGTCACTGAGATAACCCCGTAGGGTGGGGTTCTTTATGTTCTTGTGTTCTTTGAGAAACTCCCTCTTTCTTCCTTTCTGCCTTATTACTGGTGATGCTCAAGATAGAACGGTTAAAGCAATATATTTTTAGCACGTTCTTTTGTCAGTAACTTTTTTGTGACATTAAATACTTGGAAATGTTTTTTACAGTGTGTGCTATTTAGAAGGTGGCGAGACATCCTTCTGATGCATTGCTTCAAAGCTTTGAGCATTGCTGATTGTAAATTAAAGAAAAAATAATTGTGTATCTTCATGTAACAGTTCCTCTGGCAGAAGTCTGTGGGTTTCTTAGGTATATGTTTGCAATTCTGAAGCACGTAAAGGTCAAACAATTGCGTGGAATAGCTTAGATTTTTCAGTTATATTAGACGATTGTAGTGTGCATGGGGAGAGCTGTGATTGCATAATTAGTCCTCATCTAGCTTAATCAGTTGAAGGCGGGCTCTGAAGGAGGGACAAATCCTGGTTGACTTTATCAGAACTAATTCTGTTATGTAGATTGGGGTGGCTTACAGGAGAAAGTTGAGAAAGAGATCAGCCTCGTCAAACTCACTTGAGAATAGCAGAGGTAATAATGAGAAGTGGTTTTGATGTTTATTTTTAATTTTTTAATTCTTGTTAACTTAAGGGGAAGTGCAAATACTGCTGAATTTTCAAAATGTCAAACTTTTCTTTTCCTTGCCTCAAATACAGGCATTGGGAACCATCGTTACTACCTGTTATTCCTGTGTTTCCTAACTATGACCGGTGTCTGGCTGCTTTATGGAACTTTTCTGTGTATGTATCCATTAACTTATTTTAATTTAGCTTTAAAGGGGGCATGTGTATGGTCTTTATTTTTCAGCATTTCATTTACAAGCAAGTGTAATTATATCTGTGCAAATAATACCATATTTCAGCAGTTACGTTGTCTTGTAATTCTGTCTTTAAATGAAAATATATCGTATGAGAGTCTTTGGTGAAATATCTGAATATGCTTGTCTTGAGTAGAAACTAAGATGCGGCTCTGGTGGGATGTTCATTGGAAAATACAATATTGGAAAGCATTTTTGTTAGAGGTGAAATAGGGAAGCCATGTGGAGAGAGGTCAGGTTACAGTTTCAAGTCTGGATGCCCTTTACTGCAATAGAAAATATGTTTGTAAATACATGATTAGAAAGTCTTTATTGATTTTTGTTATTTGGAAATACCTATATTGAACACTTGCAAAATTTTGTTTTTTAATGAAGTGATAACTTTGAAAAGAAGAGAACTGTGTATATCATTAATAAATCCAGGCGATTACTTTGGGAAATTAAGACATTTCTTGGAGGCGAGAGAGAAGCCTTATAGTGTATGTCCTGAGGATGAACTAACATAGCACTAACCTTTCAAATAACAAGTAGAGGGAGTTAATTTTATTTTCTATTACTTCACATTATATTGAAAGGAGTCAATATTCAATATAAAGTGAAGTGAACCAGCTATGGCAGCGGAGGACACAGGACACTCATGTGAACATGAGTTGCTTTCCTGTGTTTCAGTGGTGGTCTTACATATGCAAAAAGCATATTATTTTTTCCATTTCTTGTGTGTGAAGGAACGTGGGAGGAAAACCTCTTTATTGTTCTGCTGACATAGAGGCAGAAAAAGTTGCTCTGCTTTTAGTTGTTTGGGTTTTTTATAGGTTAACAAGATATGTGTTAGGCTTTAAGTGTCTCTTAAGAAATCTACACAAGTTGAATGTTCCAGTTTACATCTGTTTAATAGTGTTAAAATACTGCTTTCTTGGCCTCTTCACCATAACGTTTTCTTTTGTCGATGATGGTGTTAAAGATAAATGATAAATTCTTGTCCTAAAATTACCACTAAGCATGAAGCAAAATTTCAGAAGCCTTGACAATGAGAGATGATGACTCATTTCAACATCACTGGTCAACTTTAAAAAAAAAAAAAAAGCACCTAGCCAGTGTTTTGATTATTCCTACTGTGGATTATGAACACATAATGTAAAGATTATGCAGCCAGAATAGCAAGCAGGCATGTATCTTTGTGGGTGTGTTTGTGGGAACATGATATATTAAATGTGGTGTTTCTAGAGTGTATTGCAATGTAGTATTCATTCTGTGCAAATAATCTGTGTTCAGTTCTTAAGTGGCCTGTATTAAAAACATACTTAACTGATTATGCATCTTGTCAGATTGGTCAAATCATTGCACAACAAGTTATCACCAAGATGGAGCGTGGACGTACTTCACACAGATAGTATATTGCTCTCCCTGGCTTTCCTACGTCTTCGCAGTAGCCTGTTTTCATACTATATGGGCTTCGCTGGGGCTAACTCTTCAGCTTTATCAGGTATTATTTTGCTTCAGTTTATGCTCCTCTCTTTAAGAGTCATCCTATTAAAACTTTTCCTTTTTGCTCCCATAAAAAGTTTGTGCCTGCTTTTCTTGACTAATTAGTGTCATATCTAGGTGTTTTTCTTAAATCTCAAGGCAGTCCTTTAAGTTTCATGGGTATTTGTGCACTCAGCATTCCCATGTCAAAATTAGGGTCACAGTCTGCAAATCATTCCTATAACTGAGTTCTGGGTTTACTACTCACCAAAAATTCCAAACCTAGGAAAAGATGTATATGAAGGCAAGGAAATTATTTGACTAATAGAGCTGGTGTTACTACCCCAAAAACGGCCCAAGAGCTCAATAGCACAATTAGTCCTGATTTGAAAATTCTATGGCAGAGCTCTCAGCAGTGTGTCATTGGGCTGTAGTAAATCCCATTGCTACAATAAAAATATATGACCTGGATTTTATCCTGATGAGAACCGTCAAATTTCTTGTTTATGTTTTTCTCAGAGAGAGCTTGGCTATGCAAACAAGATTGAGAAGAGCTGTCTTCAAACGTCTAGGAAACAGCTTGTTTAGCAGCTTTTAGGAAAGATGCATCATCTGAATATGTGTTAAGCATACTGAGCTAAAGACTTCTTTTACATCTTGTTAAAAAAAAAAAAAAAGAAAAAGAAAAGCAAGCGCAATTTTAAATGTGTGCTGCTAGATTTCTGTAGCGTCCAAGACACTGAGATGTCATCCTAGGAAACTTAGTAGTTAACTACTGAGTTTTGAACAAAGTCATTTGTAAATGTACTGCTTTGTGATAGAGTGTGTCATTCAGTGAAGCAACCGTGCAGCCATTTGTAAGGGCTTATAAGAATTCTGTTGATTTTAAAAAAAGGGGGAAGAAAAAAAAAAAAGAAAGAAAGAAAACGGAAAAAGGAATAGCTAAGCAAAAATGCAGAAAAGGCCCATAAATCTCATTGTGAAACTCAGTGAAAGAAGACATGGAATCAAGAAAATGAAAAAGTTGGTTTTGAGTCTCTGACATCTGCTTCGTCTTTTTTGCTAGGCTAATTTGTCTTTTTTGGGGCATCTTTTTCTAGCAATTTATGTGGTAGCATATAGACAAAATCCAAGGAGGTGGGTGCTTCCTTAACTGCTGTAGATCTTGTGCTTCTCCAGACATCTATAAAAGTACAGTCGTTACAGCCATCCCAATTAAGCTTGCTTTCTCAGTGGAAGTGTTAATGTTACAGCTTGCTGGGTTCTGGTTTAGTCCAAGTGACATTTAAAAACATACTTATCGGTCGTTAATAATGGCACTAGTTACTTATTTGTTGGATATGGCCAACCTCTTCTCCATCCCTCCTCAACAGGATCTTTTTGTATCACCAGAATTTTAATTTGTGATGTTCATGCTTTAACCGTTACTTCTATTTTCCTTTCTGTAAGATTGCATTTTTGGGATTGACCTCGCATGAGAGAATGAACCTCCTGATACAGAGGAAGTCTTCTAAGCATGCTGTTTCACTCAGGAGAACTCCATACAAGTGAGTATCAATGAGTAGTGTGTATTACGCATGTGTCTTTGCAGTACGGGTTTGCTTCACTACTTCATAAATGCAAAAAAAAAAAATAAAGTGGTAGCCTATGGCCATGCTAGTCATGCCTGTGACGAGTTGTGCTAAGAGGAGGAAACGGGGCTCATCTTCCTCGCTGAGAATTTCCTTTGCCCTAGGAAATAAACAGCTAGCAGAAGAGCTCCCAGGGTTCTTTCTGCATGGCTGTGTATGTAGGAAAAAGGTGTGCCAAAACCCAGTCCGCAGCTCTAATCGGTAGATGCTATTTTGGGCGTGAGGAGGTGTCGTCCTTTAATTTGTTCATCAGTCTCTATGTCTGTTCTGTAGGTTCAGAAAGAGAATTAAGGTATGAACTGGCCCCTTTCTGCCTTCTCTTGCAGTATTTAGCTCAACAGAGAAATTAGTACCAATTATGGTACTAATTAGTACTGTACGCTAGAAGTTTGTGGTTCCTCATGTGTGATAGCAGATGAGATCTTACGAAGCGCTAACTTTGAAATATCTGAGTTGAGCTTAATCTGTTCTTACTCCGAAATGTAATGCAGGTTGTAAAAGTTCAAAAAAGGAATAATGCTCAATAGAGAACTTGTACCTATGTTTCTTCTGCATGAGCTGTCTTCGTTGACAGTTTTGTGTCTTAAGTACTCTCTCATGGTGAATGTATATTTTTGATGGCTGCCGTCTTCTTTTCTAGGTTTATTAATGGATATTTCTCTCATTTTCAGTCTTGGATGCTCCCAGAACCTTGCAGACTTTTTTCAGTGCAGTTGCTTTGGTATGTTCAGACCCAGTGTAGTTGACTGGACCAAGCAATACAACCTTTTTCATCTGGCAAAAGAGAAAAATGTTCATTCTGTATGAATTTTTGCTTAATTTCTAAAACCGTTGAGCTGGAAGCTAAATAAAACTGGATATTTTGTTAATTTTTACAAATTCTTCTGAAGTTGCTTGGTTTTATTTTTATTATCGTTTCAAATATTAAACGTATCTTGCTACAGCAGGTTTGTATATGGAACAGTCACTGTATGTCTGTATATATATTTTGAGCTGAAACTATATGAAATTTTATGTGATGAGATGACACTAAGAATATATTTTTTAATGGTAAGTTATTAGGGCAGAATTTCAAAACCATGTTGGTACCCTTTGTTGGTGTTTCCTTTTTCAGATAATAAAAGAAAATTATAGTTGAAAATTAAGGGAATGTTTGTATTTAAAAAATTAATATTACAATTACCCTGTAATTGTATTGCTTATCTTGTGAAAACCTCTATTAAGTCTTTGTATTTGGAGGGTTTATATGTAATAAAATAGAGCTGTCTTACTTCTAAGTGTATTTTTACAGACTGAAGTAGATTCAGGAGATGCGTGACCAGTGAGATATTTAAGAACAGGTAGGCGCAAAACCATAAAAAAAAAAAGCTTTACTCCTTTACCTCATGTTTTGTGTGTATATGTGCCCTGTTAGTGTATGAAAATGGGTAAGTTGATGATGGAAAATAGCAACGTATATAAAAGAGGGAATTATTCCCAGCTGTATGCATAGGTCTTTAATAGTGAGATGTCAGCCATGTTCCCAAGAAGAGGCTACAACATCAGTCTGGAGTGGCTGGGTGGGCAGTGTGGTTTTGAATAGGAGTCAGAGTAGGTAATAACAAAAAACCAGTAGGGAAACAGATCAAAGATCAGAAAATTAAGTACCGTCTAGAACTGACAAGAGTAATGTAAGAGTAAAGTATGGTAATGAAACACCATCCTTGTAGTTAAGATACGGGGGACTTCATTCATCTGGGTGAAATGAGACATCTGCAACGCTGTAGAACATAAAAGCACAACCAAATTTGAGTAAAAAATAACGTGAAGCAGTATCAGTACTTTATTGTAGCTTGAAAACATACATTAACAAAACTTACAAAGCTATTCTACGGAAATTTTGTTTTTCTTCAGAAATATCTGCCTTTTGAAAGAAAGAATTCCCAATACTTTTTAAATGGCTCACCGTGGATAACATCTACTTTGTCATAACACAAAATGTCAAAACATTCACAACTCCACTAGGAGATTGGTAGAAATATAGATGGCATTACATTCTGAACGAAGGAAAATACGGCCGAAGTTGGAACAGTCTGACCCGTGTGCTCCGTAAGGTGTCTCTGTCTTAATGGGGCAGCATGCTGAGTCTTTAACGTTCCAGACTCGAGGGTCATAAATACTAGTTTAAAAAGCAATAATGTTCCACGAGGCTTTTTGTCTTTATTTGCTCTAAACCAAACATGAATCTTGTTTTATCACTGTACCTTTTTAAGCTATTCTAAGAATTTCTTAAGATATAAGCTCTCAAGCTTTTCCTGCAAGTGGAAAATATTAAACAAATGCCCTAGGTTCTTAGCAATATGTGATGTTTAATGTTTTACTTGACAACTATCACTTGGTGGCATCAACAGCAGTTTGAGGCTGTTCGCATCCATTTCTTCTCATTCGCACTCTTTCTTTTCCGCTTGAGTGAGGCCACCAAACCCAATTCCTTTAGGACCGAAATTTTTTGCGTAGCAAACTGCAAAAGAAGGAGGGAGGGAAATGGTATTCTGAATGTTTTCATATAGAGGTAAATGACTTCTGGTTTTAGCACTACTACTGAATTTCAGCTAATAAAAGGAAGTCTGAAATAGTGTCTTTCCCAGAAGTGTCTGCAGGTTCTAATAGTGAAACTGGAATCACGTATTTGAATTAAACAAGTCTCATCTGATCTTCTCCCCCCAAAAAATTAAGAAATTGTACGTATTTAAGATCTAAGTAATGTTCTCATTAAAGGTACTTTCCTGTGTGAAAATACTCAGTAAAAGTTGGTCTGTATAAGTCAGAGATTTTTCAAAGGAGGTTAAAAGAACCAGAGTGTAGTCTAGAAACTATTGATGGTAGTTTAAACCGTTCCATTCTAACTCTGTTGCTCAGTGTGTGCGTAGTTATTTCTTGCAGCTCTGCTAGGGAAGTAGTAATAGTCGGCCTATTTCTCCAGATGTGCTAATTTGATGACTTGCAGTTGTCAGACTGTGCCCGAACTCACAGAACTTAAGTATTCTTTTTTAGGATTCTCTGTAAAGTTTAGCGTAGGATATAAAAACTTTGCGTATTTTCCCCTTGAAGCTATTTCAAAGAGTCAAGTGAAGGCTGAATTTTCTCGATCTGAGAACATCTGGATGTGTAATTTAGCATGAATGTGTTGTTTTCTGTACTAGCAATACAGTGGAAGTATCTTTTACTGGGAAGAAGTCCAACTAGGACCATGACCTATAACAGATGACCTTTGAAGATCTGGATCGTTGAGATTTCGTGGTGTGGTGGGGTTTTTTTCCTTTTGGTTTGGGTTTTTTTGAGTGAGAGATTACGCAGGTGAAAGAGTCTGTCCAGCAGATATGGCCAGTGTTCCTGGCCTGAGGACGGATCTGAGAGGTTGTCATACTTGTAGAAAAGTTACAACTTTAAAATTTAAATGTTAACAGTAGAAGATGCAACTGCAGGGTTACCATAGCTCTTTCCTTTGCTTGCAGAAAGTTGTTAAAAAAGGTAAAATGAAATTCTACAAAGCTGTTAAGCGTGCAACAAAGGAAATCATGATGGCAATACTAGGTCTCAAAAGAGTGACTTCAGATTGACTCAATAACCCGGTTCAGCTCATTGCAGTTCTCACCTTTACAGTAGAGCTCTCCGTCTTTGTCTGTAACATTCGTAGATTCTAAACTCTTTCCACAAATTGCGCAGCGGAAGCACGTCTTATGCCAAGGCTGAGGAAATTTAAGCCAATTCATCGTTTGTTACAGAAAGTGCACAGCTAGCAGATATACAAAACAAAGAACTATTGCTTTCTAGGGTGTGAAAAGGTTAAAATTGTTTTTGTTGGTCTTATGGCTTCTAATTTTAGTCATTCTAGGTTAGTCTTTTTTTTCAGTTACTTTATTATCCCATATCAATATCTTACTTAGTGGCTTTGTTATTAATGGAGGTCTAGTAGACATTACTTTTGGCCACTTCTTTGATGTGCAGAAATAATATTCTAGTGAGAGTTCCTTGAGCAGGTAGCTAGTGTGTCATGTGCGACAAGCTTTTCTTTTCCTAGTCACAGGATCTCTTTAATATATCTGCAATTGCCCCACTACAAATAAATGTTTAAACTATAAATATTCCCAGACATGGTAGTAGAATGACAGTGGTAGAAGAGCCAGCCTGTACAGTAGCAGGAGATGTTCTTCAGACATCATCAAGATGCAAAAAGTTGAAGGCCAGCTTATGAAAAGCACATAGTTTTAAACCTGAAAGTACATCGGCCTCTCTAGAAATTTGCTAATTCATCCTCACGTTTTCTTCTTCGAGACTACAAGTTAAAATTTAAAATATCAAGGACCTATTTGCTGCAGTTTGTCACCGTTATGAGAGTGTGTTTTGTTTCCAGTGCTGTCCTTCCTACTTACTTTTCCTCCTCCCATGATCTTCTCTGCAGCGTACACAGATTTGCCACAACGGGGACATTTATCCACATCTACCATCTTTTTGGCAAACTTTGAAGGATTAGTTGGCGTAGAAGAGCGAGTAGACTTTGGTGATCCCCTAAAACAGAAGTTTTCAGTATTTTAAAATACTGCTTAACACGTTGTCTTCATTCTAGAAATACGATTTCATGATTTTTTGGTAATGGATATAAATACTAAATTACTTGTCTTAGACATGCAAAGGGGGAGGGGGAGAGAGTTGTCTTCATTCTAGAAATACGATTTCATGATTTTTTGGTAATGGATAAAAGATACTAAATTACTGGTCTTAGACATGCAAGGGCGGGGGGGAGAGAAAATGAAGGTATTCTATTGAATTCTGTGTTTTGCGATTGAAAAGCTGATACTGCAATGACTATGTTAACCTGTTTTGGGCTGAGTATGTGGAGCCGACAGCAGCCACAAGCAGAGCATATTGAATGAAAAGTGGAAATAAAACAGAATTTTATTTTATTGAGAAGCAAGCGGGGAAAATACAGGCAAAAGACCTCTCTGTTCTTTGTAACTGGCTATCTGCTGGTACTCAGTGAGCAGAAAATAAATATTAGATTTTCTATGCCGTTGTTTCATTAGTCACGGTAGCGTTTGGACAGGGAACTGGGGTTCTTAGCTGGCCAAGGGTCAAAAGCACATCAGAAAAGTAGCTTTGCTTTGTATTTCTGGACTTTGTGCCTTATGTCTTTGTGTGAGCTTAAAGCCTTTCAGAGAATGACTTTGGAATTATAGGATCGTTGGGCTGCAACAGGTCATTAAATCTGCAGGACGTGATGGTTTCTCACACAGAACTCTGCCTGTAATGGATTCATATCTTACAAGGAGCTACAGTTAAATACATTATTTAAGCTTTTATTTCCTGCACAGCATACTGGTTAATTGGTTTCCTTATAGTAATACCAGCAGAAATCATCATTGATTTGGAAATGTGCAGCTTTGAGAATTGTAGAAAAATACTACAAAAATGTGCTGTCAGAGATAATTATGTGCAGCTGAGGCTTTTGGAAGATGGTATCCCATTAGAATTCCTTTGTTCAAACATATTCTCGGTGTGTTTGTAAGTGTTATGCGAGCCACAGGGAGGATTTAGAAATATTATTTCCCCCATTGAGAGGAGTTAACAGTATGTGGTAGGGTGATTATTTCTCTTAACAGTAAAACCTAACTGTATTTTAGCTTCTGACAGGAAAAATAAAATTCTCATGTTCTATGGTGAATGTGATTTTTACCACTGTGCTACTAATGGCAAATTACAATTGGAGTGAATATTTATGTTTGTGGTGGCGTATAAAGGCTGCTTCTGCAGAATAATTGCCCGTTGAAGGAGTAGGTAACTTCTAAAGAAGGCTTAAAGAGACGGAACCTCATTAAAAGCTGGTAAATTACTGTGTCCACTGAAGGAAAGGTTGTAGGAGAGTCTGCTGTGCTACTTACGCTGGGTGTTGTTATGGAAACAGAGTAAAATATCTAAAATACACGGCTAAGTGACAAGTAGTACCAGAAAAAGGTGCTGTCAGTGGGATTTAACTCACTGTTGCAGATTCAAGCCCAGATGGTCACCGGTATCGGTGCTGAGACATCCTGCTCCTTGTCCAAAGCCAATGCCTTTGGGACCGTATTTTCTCCCGTAACAAGTTTTGCAGTAGATTTCAGATTCGTGAGCTGCTACTGTGGTGCTGTCCAGGGCTTTTCTGCAGGCCACTGAAAATGGGAAGAAAGAGGTAGGTATAAACATTTGGGCTTTCAAATTGGCATTTATGTGGTTCAGCATAATTACAATTAGGGGGGGGGGGTTCTTTTATCTTTAAAAATATTGAAAAAAGAGTGTTAGCCTGTGCTCAGTTTAAAACTTCACTGGGTTGTTGCTAAAGGAGTTGTGTGTGCACGCGACGTGCTCTTCTTTTGCCACTCTGGAGTCACATCCTAACCTTAGGAAAATCGTGAGCTTGTTGAGACAATTTGTCTAGATCTGGGAAGCAGAAGGTGGATGTGAGATCGTCATCCTAAACTCCCAAACCTTCAAAGGAAAAAAAAAAAAAGGGGAAAAAAAAAGGAGGTTGCAGGAGTGTAGATTCTCCTGTGCATCTGCACCTTTCAAGATAGTCACTGTGAGTCTCCGGTGGCTTTCTCGTCTCAGCCCACGTTATTTTAATGTGGCATGTTTCTAAAAGAGGGTCTAATGTCCATGCCATGCCCAAACAGAGTCAGGCAGGACACATGCTTTATTTATCTGGTCACATTTGCTTGAGATTAGTGCGAGGCGAAGCAAGGATCCCAAATAACTGCTTGTCTCAGCTCTCTTTGACTTCCTCCGGGATGGCGAGAGTATGACTAGCCATTCCAAAACCAGAAGCCTCTTCTTAGTCGCGTTTGTTATGGAGAAATACCGCTTGGCTTAGCTCCCTAGGAAAGGCCTGGGAGCTTTTAGGACAGAAGGTGCCATGGGAATGCCTGACATTCATCACGGAATGCAAGTTGTATCCTCTCCGGCGCTACGAACCAGTAGCCTCAACTTGGAAGGACCAAAAAAGCTGATGAGTGCCCACGGCTGCTTATTTTGGGGCTCTCAGTAAGCAAGTATCCATGTTTTGAGAAACAAAAGCCACACCTAGAGCTGATGAGTGGTGCTGGGGCCGGTCTCGTGTGTCGTTATCCTCAACGAGCGGCCGTGGAAGCCAAGTTACTCTCTCCCCAATTCTCTGCTCATCTGAAACCTGGTCAGCGTTTAGAGGCCAAATTCTGTTACTGGTCCAGTGGCTCTCCTTGCCGCTTATGTGTGGAAATTGGACAATAATGAACACAAAAAAAAAAAGTAGCTATGCTCCCCATCTTCTTGGTGACGGTTTATGCTGCACCGTTTGGGGAACTCGGTGTGAGACAGCCCCCCACCCCATCGAGAGAGGGTGAAACTTTCAGTTTGGGGTGCCTACAGGAAAAAACCCCAGGGTTTTGTAGTAAAAAAAAAAAAAAGTGAAAGTTTCAACATTTCTTATGAATTGTACACTGTGTCAAAAGTGGTTGATAGAGAGGAAAAAAAAAGAAAATAGAGAAGACCGTTCTCTCCAACTTCCTTTGAACAAGTGCATGCCCCACAGAGAGCATTCCGCTCATCCGTGGGCTGTTCCTAGCTTGGAAAATAAAGTTGCTTAGCTGACGTAAGCAACAGAAACCTGTGAAACACATAGGAATGGAAAGTGGTTGGAACTGTGTTCAGTTTTGGGCACCACAGTACAGGAGAGACATTGAGGTGCTGGAGCGTGTCCAGAGAAGGGCAACGGAGCTGGTGAGGGCTCTGGAGCACAAGTCTTATGAGGAGCGGCTCAGAGAGTTGGGATTGTTTAGCCTGGAGAAGAGAAGGTTGAGGGGACACCTCATCACTCTCTACAACTCCCTGAAAGGAGGTTGTAGCAAGGTGGGGTCAATCTCTTCTCCCAAGTAACAAGCGACAGGACAAGAGGAAATGGCCTCAGGTTGTGCCAGGGGAGGTTTGGGTTGGATATTAGGAAAAACTTCTTCACTGAAAGGGTTATGAGACATTGGGAGTCCAGGGAGGTGGTGGAATCGCTGCCCCTGGAGGTATTTAAAAGACGGGCGGAGGTGGTGCTGAGGGACACGGGTTAGGGGTGGTTTTGGCAGTGTAGGTTTGTGGTTGGACTCGATGATCTTGAAGGTCTCTTCCAACCCAAGTGACTCTATGGTTCTATGAATTCCAGGCTCTAAGAGAGCTAGCCGAGTGTTTGATCAGTCCCTTTCCCCCCACGTTTATTTTAACTGTCCTGCTGTGAGTCTGAAATTCATCCGCATTGGAGAATTTAAGCTGTTAGTGGAACCACTGCAGCTTGAGTTGTGTCGTTATGCTGCGTAGCAGGGAAAATAATTTGCAAGGGCCGTTAATAGAAATAAAACGAGGGGCTTCTGTAAATGCGTGAACCTGCTCTGGCCGTGCTGCAGTCTCTTTGCTTTGAGGTGCTAATTATGTTTGCTAAGGGAGTTCAGGGATGATGGAAACTCCAGCAGCAGATAAAGTGTTTCTATTTCTGGCACTTTAGGGATAGAGTATCAATTCGCCGCGACAGATGGAGCAAAAGCCCTTGAAGAGCTATTGTTGAAATAACTTTGAGACCTGTCATCGGCCAGCAGATCCCGCTCACCAGCAGGCACGGAGAAGTTTCAGGTCGATGGCGTGAGATCCTGCCAAATGTCCCCTCACAGCTGCCGTTTAGGTAAGAGCTGACAGGGAAACACAGTAGGTAAACAGCAATCTGCATGGGAAAGAGGGTTTGCTGGGAAGAAGTTTCTCTCTCATAACGTTTGTAGGGGAAAAAAATACAGAGTGGAAAGAATGTGATTTATAGTTTAGCTTGTCTGATTCTTACTGTGTTAACAGGTTGGTTTGAATTGCTTATAATTTTGCCCAAATTGAACTTTTTGGTCGAAGAATAGCGGTGTGTTTTGTGTGTCTGGTGAAATATAATGTGGATTATAAGATGTATTTTAAATATATTCAATATAAAAATGTATAAAAGCTCAGCTAAATAGGTTAACTGCTTCTGTACCTGAGATTAGGTCAGGGAGGATTGTCTTTCTTCTTGTTGAGAAATTAAATCCTATAATTGGTTCATTGAAAAGCCCATGAACATGATACATGATACCGAGTCGTCCCGAGCTGCTGATTAGTGTGTGTGAATCATGGGAAAAGTTAAGCCAATTAACATACCTCTCTTATGCCAGCTGGGCTTAGATGCATCTTTAGTTTTTGACCTTAAACATACTTCTGCTGGGAATACTTTTTTTAGTATCTAACCTATTAATAATTTAGTTCAGACTTATGACTACAAGGGGCAAGTAGAATAAAATAAAATAACAAACCCCAACCAACCAAGACCAAACCACAACAAACCAAACAAACGGTTGGCAGAGCAAATGGATGTGTGTTGGTTATCATGAATCCCTAAAAGAAAAATCAGTTATACTAGGAATGAAGCTTAAACTTGTTCTAGTGTTAGGTGGGAGAGAAATATTATTAACTATGCCCTATTAGGACAGCTGTTTATTTTATTAGATGCTGGAGAGTCTACTCATTTATCATCTTCTGCCATATCATTTTCTAGCATTTGATAAAGCACAAGCATTTGTTAAAGCTTTTCTCATAATTGCCACATTCTCAACCCTCTCCCTCCAGTTTCTGTGATGTCTAGTATTAATTGTTACAGGCAGCACGTAGAAGCAATAAATCTCTAGTTTTCACAAAACCAGTATTTTTACCATTCTGTAAGAATCGGCTGAAGGTTGTCAATTAACTGAAAACTTTTTGAGGGGATTCTTTCTTACTTGGTCTTTTAAGCATCACTTTCAAGGCACTCAGGGAAAGGCCATTGGACTGATTCTGCCTAGCACTGTATTGTCATCTAAGCCTGTAATAATCAGTCTCGTGCCTCCAAATGGGAATTCTCTGTCCACCCAGGAAAGGAGGGTGAAAAACTGCATTCAGTGCATGTCATGCTGGAATTCATGCTGCAAAGGGACTAAACTTTGGCCATTGTCTGCAAAATAAACTGTTTTAGCCGTCTTTTGTCCTTATCAAATTGTTTACGGTCTCCACAAAGGGCACAGTGGAATTGATGGCTTTTCTCTTAATTTTTCAGGTTCTAGCTTATCTGCAGAGCAAGGAAAATTCCTGGGAGCTATCTGCCAAACCTCACAGAGGTGCGTGGAGTAGAAGAGTAAGTGAAACAGGGCTCTAGGAAATACGGGGAAGGAGGAGACTGAGGTGCTTGTAGGTGTTGGTGGGAGATTTTGATGACACCAGGGTAATGTCTGTCAGCTTTCCTGTGTGAAAAGAATTAACTTTATGATTCACCATAAAAGTAATCCTCTTCTATAGTTTCCTAGTAAGATATATTTCTGTCTTCTGAGTGCTGTTTTAGTCGTTTTCGACTTTTTAACTTGAAACAAACCATGTAATATGCTAATTTTAAAAGGCAGGGTTGCTTGGAGATGGACCTAGATACCGCGATTCTGCAAATCTCTGCTGTCCCTAACAATAATCACCCAATGTGTGTTTGGAAAAAGAAAAGCCTGCTCTGAGAGGCGGATTGCTGGGGGTAAAGGGCTGGAAAACTGGGCTTGATACAGAGTGGCAAACTGGTGTTTCAGCAAAGTGGCTGCTGCTTTGAGAACAGATACGGTCATTTTCCATCCTTCTGTTACTAAAAGGATGGGAAACAGGTTTCGTCGTTTGTTTTCTCGAGAGTGCCGGGCCAGAATCGGTCTGGCTGTGCTGTGCTCTAGGCAGGGTGATTAACCCGTGACTGTCCTCTGCTTTGAACTTTGCTGGAAGTCGGATGCGTAAGCTTTACAAAACCTTCCCTCTGTGAAATTCGGTCTGATGCTGGTTGCTCCTACCATCCTGTACGCTGCGTAGGGTGTTTGAAATCCTGCTCTCACTGTCCTGTGAGCAAGCGGGTTGAAATGAGGGGAACTGTGAAGCTTCGTTATTGCGTGCAAAGTTAAGACAAAAGTAGATTTACTGGCTTTACTGGAGGATTTATACAGAGCTATGGGAATACTGTGAATTTAAAACAGTGTAGCCCAGCTTACTGCAGAGGAAGCACGTCTTGTGAAAACTCCTTCCGTTGCACTGGATTTCCTCGGCGTGGTACACCGTCTTTTCGCAGGCACCGCATTTGGCTCCACCTCCCCAGTTCGGCATCCTTGTGTCTGAAGGGCAGCCTAGAAAATCAAATTACGTAAATAAATACAACAGCGAGAGTGAATTATTTTAAACAGAACAGTTAGATTTTTTTTTATTATTATTTTAATTTTTTTTTCTTTTAATTTCCCCCTCCTCCAGTCAACTGCTGTTGCAGGGTGGCCCCAAGCCAATATCTGCTGGTGTGAATTACACCACGGTACTTGTAGATTATCTGGTAGCAGAGAGATGAGATGGGAGCTGGCGTCCACCCAGCTTCTCCAGCCCTGCTGAGGAGGGGAGACCTGGGGAGACCTTCCTTGCTGTTTGGGAGGTGTATTTTTGGTTGGTGTATTGGGGTTTTGAGGCACGCCAGTAGCCGGCACATTCCAGCGGCAGCAGGAATGTATTCCATCCATGGGTGAAGGTGCTCCAGGGGACAGGGGAGATTTAAATCCTCTTTCCTCTACAACCCTCGCTTTGTAACTAAGGATATTCCTTAGCTCAGTCAGTTGTGATGGCAAAAATGTGAAATGACTGTGAGGCGTTTCAGTAAAAAGGTGCCGGCATCACTCAAACATCTTCTGGAGAAGTGGATCTAGGATTTATTTTCTGACAAATAGCCTTTTTCTTTCAATCCTGGTCTCCCCTGTGCACAGCATAGCCTTTTCCCCTCAGTTTTTGCTTTATGTGTGTTCTGGTTCTGCGAGACAAATCTTAACGGAGGCCAGCAAATGCTTTGAAGCTTTACTGGAGTTTAAGCAAGAGTGTGGACAGTATTTGGCATTAAGTTTTCTACAGAACAGTGTTCTACCCAAACTCTCTGTTAAGAGACAGCATATAGTACTATATTTACCTCTCCAAAGCAAGTGCTAGTTCATCCAGTGCCACATGAGCTTCCTCTGTAACATGTATAAAGGCAATTTTCTGTGTCCGTATGGTACCACGTTATATACAATTCACACCTGATTAGTTCCGCCTTGAAGTTTAACAAGTGTATGGTGTTATTTCAGAGGATGCTTTAATAGAAAAAGTTGTTTCTTCCTTTTCTGAATTCTGCATAAAGCAGCTGCAAGATCACTGTGTTGCACAGCCGTTATAAAGTAATAAGAGGTAGGTTCCTAAGGGGCTTACGGTGTGTTTCTCTTTGTGAATTGTTTTAAAAATCTAAACATCTGATTAAAAAAAAAAAAAACAAAACAAACCAACCAACAAACAAAAAGCTGTAGTGCTAACTGTTCTGGTTCTTGCTATTCCAGCTACTGTTGAAGTGACTTGCCCAAGGTCACACAGGAGGGCGGCGTGGGAGCCAGGAGCCCAGCTCTGGTCGCCTGAGGGCCAGCTCAGTAAGTGCCTTTCCTGATGATTGTGCTGTGACCCATCTGAAACAACTCCAGCCCATGGTTTGCCCTGCTGTATTCTTGTTTGAGTCATCGTTTCTGGAAAGACTGGGACGTCATCTTGTCATCTGCCCATCATATTATCTGGTTGTTCCGAGCTCCTGGCGCGGACCTTCCTTCTCCTTCTTGGAAAACCAGTCACCTTCTTATTATAGTTCTTTCAAAGCCTGCTCGTGCTATTTGTATTTGATTAAATTCACCATGAGATATTTGGAACTAAGAAAGGGATTTTGAAGGCTGAATCAGGCCTGCTACCTGAGAATGTTCTTCTGATGGCAAGCGAGAGGGAGAGAGGGGAATTTATCACAGCAGTGATGTGACGTAGCTGGTGTTTTAAATGGCTTGCATTTTAGACTATCATTTTACTATGTCTGTACACTAGACACTAATGTTCTGTGTTTATCGCCATTTTAGTGACTTCTGCACTGTATCTTCTGAATTTTGGAATGAAAATAACCGTTTCTACATGCCGGCTCTGCAAGCTTAACCTGAAGCTGAAGGGAATTTTGTCAGGCTACTAACGCTAAAAATCACGTGATGGCATAAAAGACGTGTCTGTGCAGCCAAAGGAAGAGAGCGTAGGAGCCCGTGCTGAAGCACTAGCACTGAAGACGTAGCACATTTTAACAGTCAGTTTTGGTAACAATGCAGGTACCAGCGTATCCAAACGCCTCCGCTTTAGTACTGTGGTTATTAGTATATCCCTAGCCCTGTTTAATTACATCGCTGTTGTGGCTGTTACCTGGGGTGGACAGCATACCTGTCATCCTCACACAAGATCCAATCTCTCCTCCTGTTTGTGAGGCTGATTTATGCTCAGCTGAACAACCTCCCCGGCTCAATCGGCCTCATCCTCTGCAGTCACGCAGCAACGGCATCGTTAATCTCTTTCAGGCCCTATCAGTTCTCTTGGGAGGCTGTTCGCGAGCCGACCTGCTCTGACAGTCGGGAAACAGTAATGATGCAAGAAGGAAAGGAAAACTCAGCTTGCCTCTAACTCTGATTATCTGTAATGTAATGAGTAAGAAGCAAAAATCTGATGTACCTGAAATAAGAAACAAAAATAACTGCACACAAGGAAGAGGCTGTGAATTTGATCCCTTCTTACTTAGCAAGGACTCTACTGAATAGCACTTAAAATATCTTTTTTTCATTTCTTTTAAATGGGAGATAAAAGAACAGAGAGAAATCTTTCACATAGATAAAATCTTCTTGTCTTGTTCCACCATTCTATACTTTCTCCTATTTTTAAAGTACTTTTGTATGGGCACCATTTTTTTTTCTCATATAAAAATAATTCAGGTGATGCTTCAAATGTTTTAAGAGAAGGAAGAGCAATGGAAGATAAAAATCGGTTTTGAGACACTTTCTTTAAAATTGAAATAAGGTTTTTGTGTTCACGACGTTCCCTTTCAAATTAAGTTTCTGGTTGAATCCCGCTTTCCCAGCTGGAGCAACACTGGAGGAGAGCGGTTTGTTACCTCCAGTCTCTGTAAAACTGCTTCTGTTGCTCCCGTTCCCCTCAAAGGCAGCAAGCATTTCAATCTGTGGCAATGGGATACTTGTTGGAAAGTAGCTCTAATTACATCATTAACCGACGGCGAAAAATAATCTCTGAAAAAGTCTGATAATGCGTGATAGTGAACCTTGTGCTGTTACGGGCTGCGGTTAGAGCTCTTAGAAGCAGCATTGCTCCTGATGCTAAGTATAGTAACATGACTGGGCATGCATACACATTTTCCATGTTTTTCTGGCATCACCTGATGGGAAGCTGTAAGAGAAAGAAGTCGCAGTAAAAACATTCCCACAAGGATGCAGGCGTGAGAACGGCGGCGTACACCGCTGTGCCTGTGCTGGCTGGCGCAGCGGCTGGCTGAGGCACCGGGGCGAGTCCCTGCTCTTCGGGTCCTTGCTTTGGTCATCTCCCCAACGCTGACCTGCAGCGGCCATCCCTGCGGATGCTGCCTGCGCAGCAGTATTGCCCTCAGCAGGTAAATTCCACTGGGTATATGGCACTCGTGGTTCTCTACTCATCTAAATTATAACGGTGGATAAATCTCCATCCTTACGATGTGCAACTAGAACTCGGTCTCCTATTTGTCCCAGAAAAAATTATACCCAAAGTCTTAATTTCACTTAAATTTGTTGGATGTCAGTATCTAAATCCCCTTGAAATTCCCTGAACTTTGTTGTCTAAACCTGGTTGACGTGCGGTGACTGCTAACCACGTGGTACTTGTTACTCGCAGCTCGAGTGCTGTGTTCAGTTTTGGGCACCACAGTACAGGAGAGACATTGAGGTGCTGGAGCGTGTCCAGAGAAGGGCAACGGAGCTGGTGAGGGCTCTGGAGAACAGGTCTTATGAGGAGCAGCTGAGGGAGTTGGGATTGTTTAGCCTGGAGAAGAGAAGGTTGAGGGGAGACCTCATCACTCTCTACAACTCCCTGAAAGGAGGTTATAGCCAGGTGGGGTCAATCTCTTCTCCCAAGTAACAAGCGACAGGACAAGAGGAAATGGCCTCAAGCTGTGCCAGGGGAGGTTTGGGTTGGATGTTAGGAAAAACTTCTTTACTGAAAGGGTTGTCAAGCATTGGAACAGGCTGCCCAGGGAGGTGGTGGAATCGCCGTCCCTGGAGGTATTTAAAAGCCGGGCAGACGTGGTGCTGAGGGACATGGGTTAGGGGTGGTTTTGGCAGTGTAGGTTTATGGTTGGACTCGATGATCTTGAAGGTCTCTTCCAACCCAAGTGATTCTATGATTCTATATTTTGGTGATCTCGTGGGCGGTAGAGTGGGCCCACTCTGAACCTATTAAACATGTGACAGAGAAATTTTTGAGTATTAATATTGCAGCACGTTGGCAGGCCCTCCCGGTACTGTTAAGCTGGAGGAGTGTTCTTGGTCTTGCTTGAATAGTATTCAGCAGCTCCTGTCGCTGCTTTTCAAAATGAAGCTACTATACAGAGTAGGGTTCTTACACATCAGATGTGCAGCCAAGGATACGTGCTTCTCGTTATTTAGAGCTTGTAGCACTGCTCCACAGACTAGCCTCAGAGCAAGGAAGCCTTTGAAGTGTTTCTGGGCTCTGTACAGGCATGAAAAAATGTGAGCTATCTTCTGTTGAGAGCTATTAGTCATACCGTACAAATCTGGATGTCACACAACTGTCACAGAGTGTCTCACTCCAGTCGGAGTGCTATTGATAAGAATATCATCCAAAAATATATTTAGATCCATTGATCTAACTGGGGAGTGGAGGCAGTACTGGCCCGAGGAAGCTGTGTGGAGGAGTAACAGGCAGCGTTAGCGCTAGACAGTGTGGTGCAGGTGAAAAAGATGTCACATGTAATTCTGGTGTTTCCTTGCTAAGCACAAGGTTCTTCCTTCTAAATGCTACCGCATCGGATAGTCTAGAACTCCAGTCATCTCTGACTGGGCTGGAGAAGTCACGTATGGTGCGGCCGGGAGGAGTATCTCAGGGTGCCACGTGTGCTACAGGATGGCTTTGAAAGGGACCAACAGGATGGGAAGTGTCAGCCTTGATGACTGACTGGTAGAAATGGTGGCAGAAATGCTGAACCGGGGCTGATGGATAGGATGTGCCTCCTGTCTCTCTTGATTCTAGTCCCAGCTGGCTGTTTTGTTTAGACTCAGTTAAAAGTATAAGACGACTGATTCCTTACCTGATAAATAAACAGTAATAGTACCAAATTAAATCATTGTCTACACTGAAATACAAACGTCAAGGCTACATTTGAAATTCTTTTCCCAGCTGAAGCCTGTGGGAAATGCCAGTGCAGCTGGGACCTCCTTCCAGTATCTAATCACAGCTCCGCTGCTGACCTGTCCTGTGACTACCAGTGACTCATCCCACCGTCCTTAGCCTTACTCGCCTCACCCGCACCGTGGGGATAACGGTATGTAGCTTCCTCTGTAAAAGTAGCAATAAAAAAACGCTGCTATAGTTTTTCCTCTTTCCCTGCAACTAACTCTCTCTCCATCATGTTTTACCTTGCCGTGCCTGCAGTGTGAAGCAGAATGCCCGCCACGGCGTCTCAAAAAGCCTGAAGGTGTTTTTGTCAAAATGCAACCCATTGCGGAAAGGGTTATCCCTCAGCCGAATGGATTCACGACAGAGAAAACATTTGTGTTTGAAGAGTGGGCTCAGTTAATGAAAGATGCAATGTCGCTATGTACTTATATTTCTTATAGCCCAGTGCATTCGATGGACTATGGACACAGGTAAATTTTAAGTTTATTACTTAGTGCCATACATTTAGCCTTCACCACGATCTCATGCTGACTAGCATTTTTCCTTTATTGTGACCATAATCCAACACATAAAGATCAAGGGATGGGAATTTCCACACTGACACAGGGAAGTAAATACTGCTTTTTCATTGACACTGGTCACTCTAAGTTACACAAACCCTTTTGAAACAAAATATTTTAAGTACCTTGTTATGAAGCAGGTGATGTGCAAAGCTGATAAAAAACCCCGGGGTTCTCTGAGCCGTCTGCTTTCACCTGTGTCCTTCCCAATTATAGATAAATTTTCCAGCGTAGTAACGCTGCATTGCTTTTAAAGCTTCCTTGATCCACACTTTTTGGAGAAATTTAAGATTGCGCCTCCAAAAAATAAGACACCCTGACACTAGAACAAGGTATTTGGTCCTGACTTAAAAAAACCCCAACCCTGCACGTAAACGCACAGAGGTCAGTTTGATTCATGGTGCTGTGGGAAAGTGCATCCCTCTGTACAGACGACCTTTCCTTTTTCCAGACCTAATCCTGGGCTATCAGCTTTCACTTTTCCTCCTACAAGATCCTCCTCTAAAGCCTTATCCGTGCACTAAGTCTCTTAAGTGCCAAGCAAAACTGTAACCGACTGTGAAATGTTGCCATGATGGTTGAGATCAGACACAGAATTAATTTATCTACATACAAGGTTTCATTCTTTCAAATAATTGTACCTTTAGGTAGAAAACTTTTCAAAGTAAATTTTTTTTTTTTTAAAAACCATCAGGGCTTTTTGGAAGACGTGGCCAATCGTGCTGTCTTTTAATGCCTGAGTGATGGATGCGTGAATTCTTTCGTTCTGCATTCTTATCTAGCCATTTTCTGCCGAGTCTGCATAGAGTTTGTCTTCTCATTTGATATAAAACCAATTGGTCAGTGACATTAAATATTTCGTGGGGTTTGGTTTGGGGTGGGTTGTTGGTTTTTTTTTTTTGCTTCTGGAATACTTTTATCTGAGAAATTACGAAAGCACGTAAATTTGTGTGCTTTAAAAAGCGCATATACAAAGACAAACTGTTTGCGGAAAAGGTTAATTTTATAGCTTTCTAACAAAATTTTTTTAAAGCTTCTGAAACTTCTGTTACCCAGCCTTGCATGTACTCAAAAATTGTATATCTCATTGACGAGGATCTCCGCAGCCTCACTGCTGTAACACCAGTAGCTACTAGACACGCCGGGAAGCCCAGAAGAATCTCTCTTATCGGTTGGCTGCGCCAAACCTAAAATACTGCTCTCAGCTGCGCAGGACTCGCATTTCTGTACTAGCCCTACACATTTTTCTTTGTCAAGCAATGAGCTGTTTCTACTACCTGTTAGGAAAAAAAAAAAATAATCAGACAATCTTGCTGGAAGCCGGTATACTCTACTTACCGGAGTTGCTTGATGTTTCTCCCTCTTTTCTTAGGCCTGGAAGGGTTCGAACGCGAGGGATTCCTGCGCTCTTTAAATGCAGTGGCCGCCGGCGCCGGCCCTATAAAAGCTGCGAGGGGAGGGGAAGGAGAGAGGCTTCGGGGAGCTGAGCAATGCCGTTGCTATCATCGAGCTGAAAATAACCTCTGACAAAAGCCTGGCATTTTGTCCCCTTATGTCCACTTGTGAGTAGGTGGACAACAATGCAGCCCCTCAGGTTACACCTAGAGGGCATTCCGAACGGCAGCCCAAGCGGTCAGAAATAAAGACTGAGGTTTTATAGGTGCTACCGCATGGCTTAAATGGGAATCATAAAACAACGGTTTCTAAAATGAGGATTTGCTCATAAACGCTCACATCGCCAAAAATAATTTGCCAAAATAGTTATTAAAAAACACCTAAACAGCTGTTTGTGGGAACTTCTGGAGCTCAACGGTTTTGAATCGAATAGGATTTCACGCCGCAGTTCATCATCTGATAGATACAACTGGTTTGTCTCTTAGGGTACAGGGAATTAGGCTTTTCACTCTAACCTTTAAATTTTTAGTGGGTTTAGCCATTAAGATGGCTAGATAATATGATTAATATTTGGCAAGTCTAGTCATTGCAGTGATATTCGCCGTGCCTCACTGAGCCCCTTGGAAATGGATGACGCTGCAGACATATTGAAGAAGTGGAGGCTGAAGTATGAAGCACTTGAAGTTCACTTTTTACAGGGTTTTATTTTAAGTGCTTTACAAATTTGGAAGCTAAGTCTCATTTTCTAAAGGGATGTCTGAATGTAGAAGCTTTGTTCGGTGTCATGGACTTTGCCATGTGTGAAAGGTTGAACCTCAAGGTTCAACACCAGGAGTCTCAAGCTGAGTCTCAACTCTGGGACTTTCCTGGGAGCATAAGGAAATTAGATGCCAAATCCATGTCAGACTTTAGGATTTTAGGGGTCTGTTTACTGAGGCTGCTTTGAAAACTCTTAGGAGCCTATAGATGACTGTTGAGTCAACTGAGTTAACTGGACTGTTGAGCCCAGCAAGAATTTTTATAACAGAGACAGATCCTTGATGTAAATTTGAAGAACTATTTTTTTTTCCCCTTAGCAGGAGAGCTGGACTCCATCTCTTCTTGGTCATTCTCCCTGGATAGTTAATGGAACTCTTCCGCCTGTGTCAAATGAGGCTGACTGCAGAGGTGACGGAACAATGTACCTGGTGTGAACATTTCTGGTAAGACGGCAATGAGGAGGGGTTGGGGCAGGACTGAGGTTGCTGTGGGAGTACAGGGAAAGCGCCGAGAAGCTTGTAACCACTTTGTGTTTGCAGCCGCGGTGGTTGTTGAGTTAGGACCCTCGATGTGTGAGGGAACCGAATCTTCATTGATCCTCACATCATGTAGATCATGTGCTTGGAACGATTTGCACCATAACCGACCGCAGGGAAATCCATGGAGAAAGACTTTGCCGCAAAAGGTAAGTATTTTCCCTTTGAGTTTGTCAGAGAATTTAAGGGGAAAAGGCAACCTTTAGTTTCGTGGTAGTGGGTGTCGCTTTGTTCCTGTACTTCTGTGCAACCCCACATACTGGGTGTCCCTCTAAGTCTTGTTGAGAGGCTCTTCACAGCCTGGAGGAGTGGTTGGACCCGTATGGGTTAGTTGGCATTTCATATAATGAAATGTGGGTCCATTTCATATAATATAATGTGGGTCCACTGTGGCTCTCAGGACCTGAGGCTGGAAGAACAGACTTGAAATACGCAACTGGAGTGTACAGACGCGTGAGTTTTTATATTCCTGGTGGAGCAGGAATGTAGTGGTTTCTGTAAATCAAAGGTAGGGATTAAAAAAACACTGCTCGGAGAAGTGGAACGCAGCATATCAAACGTGGAGCGAGCCTGAGGATCAGAGGGACGTTGCTGGAGCTTGGAGCACATCGGGCACTCGGGTCACTTTGGAGGGGAGGTGAGGCAGGGGGAAAGAGCAGCGAGCTCAGCTAGTCGGAGCAAAAAGCAAGTGTTCTGGGGAACAGGATACTTTCAGCAGAGAAGCGGTAGCTTTTCAGCTTGCAAAATGAACGAGAAGAGAATAAAGTGCTAGGTGTTATAAAGCCCCCGTGAAAAAGCAAGCAACTGTATTTTGACAGGAGCCAAGGGACACTAGACAGGAAGCCAGAATATACATTCAGCTTTTCAGACTAGAGAGAGGAATCTGTGAGAAGACCATTTCTCCAAGCCTAATTACTATAGTTTCTTATTCTGTCAAGACCAGTGTTCAAAAATGAAAGGTTTGTAGTTTGTTTCCTTTGAGTAATGCAAGTTTCTATAAGTACGCGCCTTTATACTTCTAGAACTGAATTGATAGCATGTGTAAGGAAGATCAATCAATCACCACTCTGGAGAATTAAAAAAAATCTACTCACTCCTCCAGTGAGAATTCCTGAGAATTCCTCCATTATTCAGCTTTTACTCTTTTCTCCCGCTCATTTAGGAGTATTTCAATAGTGATCCTATTTTATCACCTATTTTATCAGGTATATTTTGTATTATAATTTTGCATTATTAAAGAGCAAGCCAGTTAGTTTTACTGTGTTAGTTGATTTAACTACGTGTTTTTCGCCAGTCCAAGCCTAAATCTTGGGCTGTGCCAGTGTTTCTCCTGTCCTGATTTGGACAGCCAGGCACGGCTCACCCAGGAAGGCAAACAGATAGACTGTATTTTCCTTTAATTTATTAGCTATTCATAGAATCATGGAATGGTTGGAGTCAGAAGGGACCTTAAAGCTCATTTAGCCCTACCCCGCTGCCCTGGGCAGGGACACCTCCCACTAGACCGGCTTGCTCCAAGCCCCGTCCAACCTGGCCTTGAACCTCCAGGGATGGGGCAGCCACAGCTTCTCTGGGCAGCTTGGGCCAGGGTCTCACCACCCTCGCAGTAAAGAATTTCTTCCTAATATCTAATCTAAATTTCACCGCTTTCAGTTTGAAGCCATTATCCCTCATCCTATGGCTCCATTCCCTGATCCAGAGTCCCTCCCCAGCTTTCCTGGAGCCCCTTTAGGGACTGGAAGGGGCTCTAAGGTGTCCCTGGAGCCTTCTCTTCTCCAGGCTGAACAACCCCAACTCTCCCAGCCTGTCTTCATTCCTTGTCATCCGAGTGTGAGCTGTAGAAGGAGGCTTCATCTTTTTTCCTTCAGTGCAGGAGAGACTGCTGTACGTATTTAAATTCAGTTGGTTTAACTTAACCTGTTGGATGCAAAATTGCAGTAGAGGAGAAACAAGAGTGGGAAGTTGACGTCGGTCTTAGTTGGAAAGCAGAAACTAACAGTCCAGCCGCTGTACGCCGTGGGTGTCTCCAAGAGACACAGGGCTCCCTCCTGTCGGAAGGCAGACCTGACGTTGTTTGCAGCAGTGAATCATAGAATCACTTGGGTTGGAAGAGACCTTCAAGATCATTGAGTCCAACCATAAACCTATGCCAAAACCACCCCTAACCCATGTCCCTCAGCACCACGTCCACCCGTCTTTTACATACTTCCAGGGATGGTGATTCCGCCCCCTCCCTGGGCAGCCTGTTCCAATATTCAATGACCCTTTCCGTAAAGAAGTTTTCCCTAATATCCAACCCAAACCTCCCCTGGCACAGCTTGAGGCCATTCCTCTTGTCCTGTCGCTTGTTACTTGGGAGAAGAGACTGACCCCCACCTTGCTACAACCTCCTTTCAGGGAGTTGTAGAGAGTGATGAGGTCTCCCCTCAACCTTCTCTTCTCCAGGCTAAACAATCCCAACTCCCTCAGCTGCTCCTCATAAGACCTGTTCTCCAGACCCCTCACCAGCTCCGTTGCCCTTCTCTGGACACGCTCCAGCACCTCCATGTCTCTCTGATACTGCGGTGCCCAAAACTGAACACAGCACTCGAGCTGCGGCCTCACCAGTGCTGAGTACAGGGGCACAATCACTTCCCTGCTCCTGCTGGCCACACTAATCTTAATAACTAGTGCTTCAGTAACTGCACCTCTTATTTCTGCCCCAAACCCTTTCAGATGTTTGCAAAACCGTAGGTCAAACGCTATGAAAACTTTCTCAGGCGTGAAGCCTCTCCGGTGCCAAGAGAACTTACAGATGCTCTATAACGTAGCGTGCACGGGGCTCGCACTGCGGAGGAAGGTAATTAGCGTACATCTGCACCTCGTACCGAGATTGTGCTCTCTGAGGCCCAAACCATGTAACTTCTCAATGCTGTGACAGCTGGACTGCACTTTCCTGAGTGCTCCAGGGTGATAAAGATACTCTGAATTCCATACTTCGTAACTATATTTTCCTCTAATTGTTGTTTTATTAGGAGATGTAGTCTCTAGTGACAGAGTTCAGAAGTTAGACTGAGTTACTGAAATCCCTTTCTGATGAAATACCATTTCCCCTCTCTTCAGAAGACAGACACCCCCTTGTCTGACAAAAAAAAAAAGAGTGAAGAGATGCCAGTGAATATACAATGTATGACTTAACTCAGGTAGTTTAATTCAATCAAACAACAAAAAAAACCCCTCAAAATTTCAGTTTGATGTAAGTTTAATCTGAACAAATTGATTTAAAAATACAGTATAAATAATTCTTAACTTATATAAAACTTGATTAAGAATTCATTTTTTGGTTTTGTTTTTTTCTTTTTTTTTTTTTACTAACTTTACAAAAGAGCTTTACTGAACATAGGAGCAAGACATTTTAACTATGGGCTTTTTGTTAAGACATAAAATATGTACACACTCACAGTACTTTTCCTTGTGCAAAATATGTACTGACTGATAGACTGTACCTTTCTGTACAAAGACAATTTCAGCTTACTTTGCATAGCAGAAAAGCAACACAAAACCCACTACATACATAACTCTGTTGCTATAATACTTCAGGTAAGCCTTTTGGAAAAAATTCTTAGACATTAACTTTCTCATTAAGAGCCAGTTTTAATTCTAAAGCATCAATTAAGGCTATTCCAGTATTGAGGTCTTGCCAACGCACGTCCCAAACACACATTGTCCGTCATACAATCCCAGATGTGTGCAGTGTGTCACCAGTAATTACGCCTGCTACCACATTCAGCAATTGGATATCCCAAAATCAGTCTTCTGACACTTCAAGTTTTCGCTGAGGAATATACAGAGTTCCTTGAGAGATTCTGTTGGTACCATCCGAATTTGCAGATAGCAAAGGGACTGTGTTCGGCCCTCCTGGTGTGCGGAAAAAGTTTTCGGTAACTGTCTGGGGCACTTGGGCTTCCTTTGGAACACAAGGCTAAAGACAAGAGAGAAAATTACTTTCATTTAAGGGGAAGGAAAAAAAAAAAGTGAATTCTAAGGTTTCTGCAGGATGTTAGCAAGTTATTTTTTTTCCTTGAATTTATAAACTTAACAGGTCTTTACTGAGAATAATATACCTGTATCTCTTGCTATATCTATGCATTTATATATATATAAAATCAATTAACTAAGAACCTGGTTTCTCTAATGGCCTCCAATCTCCTTTTTTAAATACAAACAGATCTTAGGCAATACAGTGTTACACAACGTTGACAAACTTCCTGTGGGGAAAAAAATATTCTTTTAAAATCCTCTACAAGCCCATCCCATTTCAAAAAAGCTAACATAGAATGCCAGAACTTGAAAGTAGATTAGGAGAGTAACGAGAAGGAAAGATAAAGTGACAAACGGAGAATTTGTTAATAAGTGTCATCTCAGATCTACGCAAAATCCTCTCTCTAAAACAGTTGTCTCTTCACATCTTGTCATCTTCCAGCTGGCTCTGCTTCCACAACAAATAATATACTTGTTTTTCCTTTCTAACCTCTTGTACTTATACTGACCTTCGCTGCCAGCTCTTTTTGGGGCAGCGTTGTTTTATAAAGATTAGGAAAAAAAAAAAGTTTATTTAAAAATTTTACCTGCTGTAAAGGAATTACTGTACTGCACTTCCCACTCCTCCCACCACAGCCAAGAAGCTGCAATACATTTTTACTTACCTTCTCCTCTTGCAAGTTCGTGTTTTCTGAGCTCCGGCTAACGTTTTCTGGTTGTGAAGGGACTGGCAGGTGCTGAAGAACGGGATTTGCAGGAACTTGCACACCAGCGGGGATTAGTCCTACGTGCTGCAGTGTAAAGTTCAGAACTGAAGGACTGGGATTTGGGGCAGGACTGGTATTGCTTGAGTTGAGGCAGGAGTTGCTCAGTACAGGCGCGGCGGCTAGAGAAGTTGGCGACAGCATTATGTTCAAGGGCGTGATATGGAAAGCAGGAATGTTAACTGCTTTCAGTTCAGGCGCTGTCATGGGAAGGACACCTGAAAGAGAAAAAATCAAGTGTTGAAGGGCATTAAAAATTGAGAGTCGAGGCGTTGCCTCGGCAGGATGAATGTGGCCCAGAATCCTTTAAGCCAGACAACTGTACGCCCGCTTTATTTAGTACTCACCAGCGATGGGGGAGCTGTAGGTAGTGCGCTGTAATGAACACATCCCAGCTTTCTCTTCGTCAGAAAAGCCAGCCTTGTTGCCATGGGTGCACTGAGTAAGAGGAATAAGATAGCCAGATGGGAAAAAAGTCTGAAAAAGAAAAAGACGATATACCTTTACTCCAAACATGTAATGCACGAAAAATGAAGTTTTTCTCCAAAGTTGCATCCCCCTTGCCTTGTTCTTATTCTTTATCCTCCATATCTCCAGGATGCTAGATTCCATGCCTGTACTACCTTCTGTTTGAAATTAGACACAAGTGATTCAGGGACATGCTCTTTACAGTAAGACTGCCCTACCACGCAGAAGTCAGCTGGCTCCGTTTCCAGCCGATATCCTCAGTGAGGAACTGGAAATCCATCTGGGATTAACACAGCACAATTACACTAGACAAAAGAGAAATCCCAATACTGAATACTTTTGGGTTTTTTCCAGAAGAAACATCTGGACCCCATAATCATCACGTCACCTCAGTCTTGGACTGTGTTTTCCATAAGGCTGACACTGGAAGACAATGCTTTTGCATTTACAAGTTCTGTTTCTGTCAACAGAACTGTTCTTTATTCAGGTTCTCTACAGTAGTAAGTCTTAACTGCAGAATACCAGATTTTACCGATGAAGAGAGTTTCATGTGATTCTGTTGTTAAATCAAAGCATTTGAGACTAAATATACACAAACAAAGGACGGGGGATGTAAGGGATCTCAACGTTGCCTTCATCTGTTTAGTCTTAGTTGTGATCTTCATCCCGATCAAAGCCTGAAAGTCCCTTCATGTCCTCTTACTTGGGTACTTAATGCAGAAATGAAGTCCTACATTCCTACAAAACAAGGTTTCAAAAGCACACTAAAAATAATCCAACTAAAGATGATCTATATACGCGGAGTTCATTACGGTTTTGTTCCTTTTGCAAAGACTTTTGCAAGTGGTGTTTTCCCAGACAAGGCAAGATGTGCGGTGGTGTCTGACAAAGCTTACCTCGTGAGCAGGAATGGCAAATGCCACAGGTATGTCTTGTTTAGTTTTGATTTTGTCCTCATCTTCTGGAATATCTTCTCTTTTACATTGGTCGTAGCAACTTGCCATGTTTTGATCCAAGGTTTCGGTTTTTTTCTGTCTCTCTTCCTGGAAATTGTCCATTTTGTGATTTAGTTGTGAGCTATCGGAAGGCGGTCTTTCATTTTTAATGGATTCTCCCTTTAAAAAAAGTACATACAAAACCAAAGGCAGATATTGTAAGACTTAACATGCTCAATTACAGGTCTCCAATGATATTTATACATTTTAAAAATTAGGAAGGCAAGTTTTCTTCTTTCTGCTGATTCCCAAGTTGGTGCTATAAAAAATTCCAGTTGATAAGACAACCTGATCTATGTTATCCCCTCTTGCTCCTTCACAGCTTGTAGACGCTCGACACGACACTTTGTCACAACGCACTGATAATATTTCACGACTGTTTTGGCAAGCGCAGTTTAAAGCAGCCTAATAATTTACAGGGACACTAAAACATTCAGCAACTGCGGAGTAGAAAGAAACCCAGACGCAGTTTCTCCATACGCCTCAAGCGTACCTGAACCTCTTACTCTCTTCATGTGCTGCCTTGTTATGCCTACAACAATCCAACATCAGCGGCGCACAATATTGGATAGAAGTATTTAGAAGGTACCAGGATTTTGGGACATTCCCTGTCCAGTGACTTTTATGTGTCCACTTTCCCTCCTAGCAGCTCTAAAGCCAAGAATGAATGCCAGCAGGATGAAGAACCCGAACTACTCCAGAATCATTGCATCAACAGGGAAGTCTTGACATAATTTTTTGGGAGTTGTTTTGTTTCGACTAACATCTCTACACTTTGACCCATCTTCTTGGAAATAAATATTTGGAGGGGGAAGAGAGGGGAACAAGGATAAAAATACAGCCTGATCTGAGCTTGGCCTTTCAAAGATAGATGTTATGCTGCATACTGTATATTCTGCCTCAAGCTTTGCAAATATCAGCAAGATTATGTGATATTTGAGAGAGAGAGAGAGAGAGAGAGAGATGTGTGTGTAAGCAGCTCCCCAAATATCAGCAAGCACAACAAATGAATGTCATCCCTTCAAGCATATTGTTATTTAAAACACACTGGAAGGCTCCTAAGTCACTTGGAAAATGAGTAGGTGACGTCGTTAAGCTATAAAATGGCATTTTAAAAATAACTTAACTTACCAGCGAAGCATCAAAGCTTTCCTCGTCACTTCTATATCTTTTAATTAAATTATTCTCTTGTAATGCTTGTGATCTTTTAAGGCACCGCTGTGACGATGTTTCTGATTTTACAGTCGGTCTTTCTTTAGCTGTCAGGGGCTTTGTCGGATCATCCGTAGCTCTCTGATTGTCTCCTTCCTCAGTGGTTATTTTATTTACTCCTTGTGAATTAATACTCTTAATTCCAGTTACGTTAGCGCGCGGTAGCGGCTGCAACATGAAACTGGGGCTGTACGTTGTCACAGTGTGGGCTTGGGAAGGATGCAGATAAATTGCATACGAAACCCCAGACTGAGTATGAGGTAGTATCACTGGCGAGAGCGAGCTGTGGCTGGGAGGACAGACGCCCAGCGGCTGGCTGAGAGCCGGCTGCTGAGAGGGCGCTGCCGTGCCAGGCGGTTCCGGCTTGCGGACGGCCTCAGGCGAGGACGAGTTACATTCCAAACCAGATTTTGACATTTTCATTTTCATCTCTTTCGCTTTCCTTAAGAAAACAAACAACCCCCCCCCCGCCCCAAAAATAGTTTAATACCTTTGTGCAGAACCACATGCCCTGACATTTGTATTTCGTGCAATACAAAGACTTATCATGAACTTTCAATCCACTAAACGGAAAATAAGTGACAAAAATAGCCTGCAGTACCAGGGGTTGCCTTTTTTTGCAGACCGTTGGCCAACTCAAACTGAGCACAGCTTTAGCTTAACGGCCAGTGACAAAATAAAGCCTCTCACCTTAATAATTGCGCAAACTTACTTTGATTGTCCTTCCACCTGATGTTTAGCGATTGCTGGAACCTGAGCCATTTTACTTGGGAAAGCTGATAAATTTTGATCAGTACCTGGTTGGAGGGGGAAAACAAAACAAAACTGTCAGTACATCAACCGTAAAAGTTAAATTTTGTCTTGAGGAGACCGTGTTATTTAATGTGACGTACACAGTTAATGAGAAGACACTAACACTCCATGTTACCCTCAAACTGCAGCCTAGACTTGATTCGATCAATTGGATGGTAGCTTACATCAACCAAATTTTAAAGCCTCAGCTCCATTTTTTTTTTCCCCCTCCCAAGAGGACACCTAACAAGAACATGAATGGTGATAGGTAATTTTCTGGCAACTTTAAGGAACACAGAACTGCGTAGAGAGTAATATGTAAAGCCCAGTTTCCACAACAAACCAGAGTTGGAGCAGTTCACAGAGCAAGATACAACACCTAGAGAACCCGCTATGCTACACAAACAGGTTTGTGCCCAGTAGCACATCACACAGAGTCAAGATAGTGATATGTAGAAAAGGATTTAATATTCTTAAACGTGAAACAGTGATATGCCTCTCTTCCTGTACTTGGTGTGAAACAGGAGCCTACGGTTCCCTACAGTGTGCTGAATTTGGTCCAGATCTCACTGGAAGGGTTGTCCAGCACTGGAACAGGCTGCCCAGGGAAGCGGTTGAGTCGCCATCCCTGGATGGATGTAGAAGACGGGAAGACGTGGTGCTGAGGGACATGGGTTAGTGGTGACTTGGCATTGCCAGGTTAACGGTTGGACTTGATGATCTTAAAGGTCTCTTCCAACCAAAATGATTCTATGATTCTATCGGTCTTGTAAAGCCTCAGATTTATAGGCAATGTGTATTTTCCCCATCTTGTTTATTTTTGATAGTTCTTAAGACATGTTTGTTGTAAGCAGGCATACCCACGCAGCCGTATCTCCTGTAAGAAGATTGCAAGCCTGAATATTTAATACAAGGCTACATCTGAGTCAGAAACAAACTTAGTAAAAGGTACGTACTTGCACTTATTTTAACTGGACTGGTTGGAGCAGACTGGATCTTTCTTCTGTCATTTTCTATACTTTTAACTAACTTTATTAGAGATGGATGCCGAGTGAAGTTTTGCTTTCCTCTTGAAGGGAAAAGGTTTTTTGAGCACTGCTCTTTGGAAGGGATGGATTCTGAAATAGGTGGGGGACAGGTCGTAGAAGTTGTTTCAAGTTTTGTATCTGAAAAGCAGAAAAAAGCCCAGAGAGTAAATACGTATCATATGCAGATTCAGTAATTAAAAACAGTTATTTCAGCCTGGCTTGTAAGTACTGAAGTACTAGCAGCAGCAAAAATGGAAATGCCAGAGTCTGAGTTCATCGACTACGAGGAAAGACATGCTGGTGTGCTGCGCTGTCAAAGACCAAGGACAGTGGTGTGACTAGTAAAGACTTTCTGCTTCATTTACTCTGTCTTTTGGTCAAAAAAAATTCTAGCAGAGAAAACAAAGAAACCATCAAAATCATCAGCCTAACAAAAGGAAATTGCACGTACACTTACCCTGAATATTTGGCAAGACCTCAGGTCCTGTCCACTTGAACGCTGGTTTTCTACCTCTCTCCTCCGTAACGTGAACTTTCTTGATAAGCTCAAGGCTACTGAGAACATTTGCTATGTCATAAAGTCTCCTAATTTTGGCTGAAATAAAAGAAACAAATGTAAAGTACAGCGATTCCCATTAACAAGGTAACGTATATCAGATGAATAATGTTATAACACCCTTTTAGCAGCTAGAAGGAAAAACCTTTATAATGTTTTTCTAAGAATAATTTTGTGGAACAGGTATTTATACTACGAAATAACATATCGCAATATAAAGTTTATAGATAAAATAGAGTGACATCGATACAGACCTAGAAAAGAAAATTCTGCTAAGTATATTATGTTAAATATAGACAAAAATTTCAAAACAAGTTAGGTTCTGTGTGACCACCCAACCTGTACAAATTCCGTAGTGAAAATAAGTAGCTTAAAAGGCAGGTACACGCATGCAACGGCAAACATGGGAACTAAGGGGAAGAGACACTGAAATCCACCAGGATAATCATCCTGTGTCTTCTTAACTGTTGCAGGTTGAGCTATTAGGGAAAAGTTTTAGGTCATCGGTCAAAGTGACTTCTGGAGTGCAAAGTGAACGTGCTTAGGCCAAAGCTTCTGCTACTGAAAATTTAAAGTCTTAGCAAGTCATGGAACTTGGGGTTACGCTTCTTAACCAGAAACAAGGTAAAACACGTGGTACCTGAGACACAGACACGTGGATGGAACGCCCTGAAAATGCTTTTATTTCAAGACAGACATTATGGAGGAAGAAAAAAAGAATGAAAGCAAACAACAACTCCCTACTGACTACCCACCCACCCCCTCTACGTTGCCATGATGCAGCGGAAAGGAAATTACGAACTGAAACCAGCGAGGAACAGTTTTCTTTTTGCATAGGTACATTTCCCCAAAAAAAAGCAATGGAGTCTGCCTGAGACTCAAGGAAGGGTGTAATTTCCTATGAAACCTACAATCGATTCTGGATCCCTCAAGAGCAGGCACATTTTTGATTACTATAGACGTACCTGCCTACACCTAGAAATACCTTTTTATTTGAATGCAGAGGAAGAGGAGGAAGTGTGCAGGGAACTGAGAGAGGGTAAAAGAATGAAGAAATAATTGGCAGTTGCAGCATTCGGTTTCACTTCCTCTCACGCGTACCTCATTAACAGGACTTTTACAGAATTTCTTTAGACTTCCAACAAGTAAGTTACATGACCAGAACACAGATTTGCATGATTCTGGGGCATATTTTGATGAAATGCTGCTGAAATCTTTGACAGACTACTTGAGGAAAGAGAAATTGTTACCAGTAAGCAGCCTTGTGACAGTACATCAGGAGAGAGCGTTTAATTGACTTTGTCTCTTACCTGGCCATTACGGATCAATGACCACGCACAAGTCAGTCCCTATTAAAAACTGCGCAAGGTGTTTAGTGAGTTTTTCAAGGGTTAAATATATTTATGGCAGGAAAAAGACGATGGTATTTTACACTACCCAAGCTTGTACTAGAACAGCCCATTTAGCTTACGCTTGATGTTTCTATTTAGAGCAAGATCAAAAAGCAGACAGCGACAGCAGCATTTTACTTACTTTTAAACTTGCTTTTGTCTAAGTCTTCTAACTGGTCTTCTCCAATCAAGATTTTAGCAGCAACTTCAAGGCTTACTATTTGAGGAGTCGATACAAGAAACAGCATCACAAATTTCTGACTCATCACTCGTAAAGACTTGTCTTTCCTGCTGTTTACTGATGCTGCAGCAGACAGGAGAAAGGATTAAAGTATTAAGTGACACGCCAGCTACAAACATTTTTAAAACACTAAAGAAATTTGTCACTAACAATTATTATAAGCACAAACAACACAGCAACTAGGCAGGGCTGACGCGGACTCCGGAATCGTGTTTCGACATGGCAAGAATCGGATAATTAGGTGGATACTAGCCTAACTACAAAGAAGAGAGTGCGATGTTTCCCCCATATTCATTTCCCATTGTTTGACAACTTGTACTCTTAAAGATGCTTAACTGCAGGTTATACAATGTATTTAATAATCCTTAATTAACATAATCTCCATGAATTAAACCTAAATTAAAAATGGATTAATAGAGTAATTTATACTTTTGCCTTCTATAATATCCAGTGGTAACAAATCCTGCAAATTGGACTGTATGTTGAGTATGTTTCACCTGACGCCCCCTTGTTCTTGCACTGTGAAAACAAAATACACGTGCAAGAACGTAATGAATAAGAGAACTGAAACACTGTAGAGCACTTTTTCTCACCACAAACAGCTGTGGTGCCTTTCAAGCAGTAGCGTTTCAGAAAAACAAAAAAAAAAGTCCAATAAATGTTTTTCCAAGTTCAGAGACATTTATCATTACAAGCACGTATTATTCTTGGCATTATAGGGAATTATTACCAGCACGAAATTCCATTCCCGGGAGCTCGACGAAAGACATTTCTGAATGCTCATTTGAGCCCAAAGATCTTGCCATTTCTTCGTTTCTTTCACCATCGAAATCAAACTCGTGCTCGTACTCTCTTTTCTTGATCATCTGAATTTGCTGTGTATATTTGTTCTCTTCTCCAACTTTTTTCAAAGCCTGCAGGGTTTTGGAGAGATTATGTCGCCCGTGCCAAGCATATCTGTTTTTGGCCAGGCGGCTCACCATGTGTAGGCTCTCCAGCACGTTCACAATATCATAGATGCGTCTACGTTCAACATCTGGAAAAAAAAAGAAAGATGAATGTGACATCTCTACTACATATGTTTCATCACGCATTTACCTGAAACGTGGTTTGCACAGAGAAGGGATTAGTTTCCTGTACTTCGCCCCTCTCTTAGTACACTTTTAAGCCACTTCTGCCAATTCCTCGTTACAAAGGTTTCTGAAAATAGCCCTCGTAGATCTCGCTAGCAAGGAAAAGAAAACAATTCTTGCTTTAGGTACGGAAGGACTTGCTTTTCCACAGGTATACTTGGTTTATAGCATTCCTTAAGAAATAAAGCTTAACGTTGCCAGAAGAGCCATTCGATGGGTTTCAATACAGCTTTAAAAAAACCCCAAAGCGTTTTTATTTATTCACTGCATCGATTTTAGATCATCTCATTAAATATCCTCGGAAACTTATGGTAGACAACTGTCTTGTAACTTGTTTATATATGTTATTCTATTAACACACAGTCCTTTTCTCTTTTGTCTGTTAAATTCTTGGTTTTGACTAGGCATTTTCTAAAAGAGATGTTATATTTTACTAAGTATAAATGAAGTAGACAATTTTGTGTAATTTGCAATTCATCCCTGCTCTGTGTCCCCTAACACATTCTGAAGATATAATGGCACTAAAAATTTTATAGCAGTATGAATTGTGACTGTTATCAGTGTTATAAGCTGTAGAATACTGTAATTTCATAGCTGATAAAAAAAAAAAAGCTTCAGCTTAATGTTGCAGCTCAGACTCTCCGCAGATCATTGGTGTGGTGTAAAAACAATGATATAAAACGAGAAAGTTAAATTATCATAGACAGCAGAAAGTAGTTTCTTGCTTTGATGTCACGATTGGACAGGAAGTCGTGGGTTCAGCTTGAGAAACGCTAGTTCCTGCCACAAAAATCCAGCCACTAATCTTAGCCATCATCTCTAGAGCCAAAAAACTGCAACTGGTTATTTGCGGTATCGGCAGTAATTTAGATGTTTAATATTAAACATAATTCAGAGATTCTCAATTCAGTTCACTGAAGAAACGTTAGCTTTTTAAAAGAATTGCTCTAAAAATGAAGAGTTTAAAGCTGGGTTTAAGTAAGCTTGAAAGTACACAGTAAGCATTCAAAGTTTTACAGAGCAAAAATGTACCAACACAAATGGTAGGTTATTGGCTCATTTGCACAAAGAAGTATCTAATACCATATGCACCAACTTACTAAGCTCTTCAGCTACTTCATCAAGGCAAATGTAATTATTCTCTGCAGCGCTGGGGTAATCAGGATATCGAGCTAAGAATTTGTGACACAGTAATCCTAGACTCTTCTCTTTGCGACTTGGTTGAGATTTTTCATATTCATCTCCCGATAAGTGCTCCTGCATGGAAATAAGAAAAGGAGAATTTGAAATTTTTTTACAACAAATATGTGAACGTAGATGTTTGACAGCTTTATTTGTGAGCAGCGTCAAAGGACCAGGGTTCTTTTTACGAGGGCATGCAGTGATAGGACAAGGGGTAATGGCTTCATACTGGAAGAGGGAAGATTTAGGTGAGATACTGGGAAGAAATTCCTGCCTGGGAGGGTGGGGAGACCCTGTCTGGGGTTGCCCAGAGAAACTGTGGCTGCCCCATCCCTGGAGGTTCAAGGCCGGGTTGGACGGGGCTTGGAGCAACCTGGTCTAGTGGGAGGTGTCCCTGCCCAGGGCAGGGGGGTGGGACCGGATGATCTTTAAGGTCCCTTCCCACCCAAACCATCCCGTGATTCTATGGTTCTCCCTTTTGCCCTCAAGAGCTGTGAAATAAAACCGGCAAAATGTTACCTGTTGCATGTAACTAGGCGATACCCTGACTTATATTTGGGCAATACTCCCAAATCAAAACTTTAAAACCGTTTTAGTAGGTTAACGTATAACTTTTTATACTGAATAAACAGCCTTCAGCTAAGTTAAAGTAAAGAAAGACGACACCTTTACGACATACCTGCAAACAGTGTTTTGCCTGTAGGACCTGACTGGCGTTGTTTGACAGCTCCCTTCTCTGTTCTCTGCTCCTAATCTCAGGACTAGCGGCGCTAATCAGCATTTTGAGGTTGGAGGTGGGGGTCCATGGATCTGCTGGAAGGGTTTCTTTAGGTTTCGGGGGGGTGGTGAGAGGCTGACAGCCGGGCTGTATCTCCGCCAACACCGAATGCGAGGTAGCTGCTTGCTTCAAAGGGGTTTTCAAACCGCTTCTGTTCGGCTCAGAAGAACGGTTTTCCTACACGCCAAGAAAAAGAAAGACCGGCGATGTTAAAACCCGGCAGCGCTACAATCCGTTCACCGGCAGCAGTCGGAGGGGGATCAAGGGCGATTGCGGGGGGTTTTTTTTTGGGTAGCTCCGAGCCAAAGGTCACGGTCTTACTCTTCAACCAACCACCCAACCACCCCCTGCCCCGAAATCGTTCCTTCGACGGCGCCGTTAGCTTAAGCCCCAGCACCCGCAGTATTCCCGAGGCAATTTTCCTTCTCTTTCCCTCTAGGAAAAATACAGTCGGGGCGAGTGTAAACCCGCAGCAGAAAGCTGGAAAATAATTAATGAGCGAAACACCGTTGATTAGGGGGGAAAAAAAGCGTGTGTGTGTGGGGGTGGTGGTGGGGTGAAGTCCCGCTGGTTACAAGGTCGCCAGGTCAAGTTTGAGGCCGTTTCGTTGAGGATGGACGTTCAAGCGCAGGGGAAACGCGCCCGGTTGCCGCCACCCGCCCATTTCCACCCGCGCCCGCGGGGCCGAGGGCGGTTTGGCGCCGGGAGGCGGCAGCCAACGGCGGGGAACCGGCACCCCGCGGCTGTCACCCACCGGCGGCCGCTCGCCCCTTCCCCCGCCCGCAGGAGTTACCTTGTCGCCGGTGCCCATCTCCGCCTGCTGCATCCTCCCGCCGCCCAGCCTCCGGGAAGCACGGGCGGGCGGGCGGGCGGCAGGGCGGGCGGCGGGACGCTCACCGGTCGCTCCGCATCGCGGGTCCCGCCGGCNGCCGATTGGCCGCCGCCCTTCCGGGATCCGGTTTAAACATTTGGCGCCACCGCCGCGCCCAGGGCGCTGCGCTGCCGCTCCGCCGCCGTTCCGCCGCCCGCTCACACACCCACCCCGCGACGCGTGAGAGCCGGCACCCACCGGGAGCGGTGCCGCTGCCCGGCCTGGCCCCGGTCGCGGTCCCGCCCCCGTTCCCGCCGCGCGGCCGCTCTCGGTACCGATTTGAATTCGACCCGCTGAGCCGCCGAGGGCAGGGTGGGGCGGCCCAGCCAATCACCTCGCGGCCCTGCGGCCCGCGCAGCCAATCGGAGCGCGGCGTCCCCCGGCCGTTCCCTCCTCCTCCCCCACCCGCCGCCGGGCGGCGGCAGCCGGGGCTCGCGCCGGGCTTTGGCGGGAAGCGGGGCCGGGCGCGCGCCCCTTCCCTGCCCCAACGGCTGCCGGCCTGAGGGGGAGCGGGCGGGAGGGGTTAGCGCGGGGGGGGGGGCGCGCTAATTGGTTTAGCGTAGCTAATTATCTGCCGCCGGTGGTCTCTGGGCGCCCCTCAGGGCCGGCGCCCGCGGCCTTTGCGCCCTGTAAACCGCGGCTAGAGATGGTGGGGCCGCGCTCGGCCCCCGCCGGGCCCAGCCAGCCCGGGGACGGCGCCCTCACCGGGCCGGGGAACAGGCTCGAGTAGCCCGTGTGAGGTAAAACACTTACCGGGGGGGTGGTTGGTAACTCCCTGATCGCGAGGCTTGTTGTGAGGGATCACCCGGTACCGAGGCTTGTTGTGAGGGATCACCCGGTACCGACACTCCGGCGAGGGGGTGTCCGCGCCCCCTCAGATGAGCTCCGGCGTTGAGCGGCACTGCCCGCCTTATCGCGGCTGTTGCGACACTTCGGGGGTGCAGGGTGCGGGTCGGCGCCGGGGAGTCCGAATTACTTCAGCCTCTCCTCGGGTTTTTTTTTTTCTTGGTAGTATAGCTAGGGTTGCGTAAAGGCAAAAAGCCCTTTTAATGTGACAGTATAGTTTTTCTGAAAGGAAGTCTTTGAAAGCACGTAAATTCAAAACGAAACATTCCCTCACCAACCCCGCCACAGCCGAAGTGAATTCTCCTGTGGCGTGGGCACGCCTCACCTTCCCAAGGGAGCTTTAGGCCGGGGGGACATTTGTCCTGCTTCCTTGTTCCTGCTTCGGTACAATTGCTGCGTATTGGCTGCTTTTGGTAAAAGGTGCGCTGGAAAGTGTAAATGTTACGCGTTCTGGTAACCCAGAGTTTGGTGACTCCCAAGAAGCACAATTACAAAATACTAAAAAATGGCGCTCTTTCTTTTTTCTTCCTCAGTGATGATCCTTCGCAGTGCCACATTTGCTGGAACTTGAGTTCTTAAATGAAGAGCAAATAAATTCGTGTGTTTCAGAAATCAGACTGGGGGGAAAAAACATAATCAGGCTTTTACATTCAAGCTGTGACTTGATTACTTTTTTCATTTATGTTGAGCTTTGAAAATGACCCTTATTCCCTAATCAAGAAGCCATTATCTCTGTTCAAACACATCGTAGTATCTCTCGTGCCCTTTGTTCAGGGGAGATCTTTCTTAGTCCCAAAGTCAGCCTTACAACCCGTTTTTTTTGACAATACTGGCTGTTTTTAACATAAAGGTTAAAAGAATTGCTAACCTTATGGTTATTGAACTAATTATTCTGTTAGTAACTTATGCGCCTCTTGTGTGGTCTTCCTTACTGTGCTGCTGCTTTTGCTGTTTGGAGATGATACGTGTACGTGGAGCAGTCCGTTGGTGTGCTGAGTTGCAGCTGACAGTTTAAACTGCTTGTATGTCCTTCTGCTCTTGCTTGAGTTGCTCTCCCTAGGTATGAGCAGCAGTGCTTATATTCTCTGCTAGGTACCTTTTAAAGAGAAAAGCATGAGGCTTAAAAGTTGTACGGCCCTGGCTGGAAACCCGAAGCACCAGTACCCGGTTAGGAATAGGTCTTTTAATGTAAAACCTTGAAGATTTTTGTGTGATGATCCTCATGTTTGATGCTGTTTGCTAGTTGCAAGTGACGTGCAGAATCGAGTTAGCGCCTGATGCTAGAAATCAGTGTTGGAGAGCGATACGTAATTTTATCTATGCTTGTTCGGCTTGAAGCATCGTGATGTGGATTAAAGAGTATGTGTCATATATCCTAGTGGTTTAGCCAAATCCAACGAGCGATAAGGTAGGATTATATGTAATGTGGTAAATAAGTCAAGAATATGTAAATTGAAGTGCTTCCAGTGCCTGTATTCTAGTTAAGTATGCCACCTTATCTTGCCCGTAGATATTTTCCTGTAACAGCACTAGCTATGTGCTATGTCAAAGAAAGCACTAATCTGGTTTGCTTTGCATGCTCTGCGCAGGGTTGTACTTCTTGCCTAAACATACGTTGTCGATAATGGATTTGTTTTAGCGTGATCACAAGGTAGCAAAGTTCAACATCCTGTGCGCTTCGTGGATGTGATGCTGTACTTCCATCAAAGCGCGTTTTAATTAATGGCTCACATAAACCCAAATGCATAGAGGATTTTGCTGAAATAATTCTTATTGGGTAATTCCATGTATAAGATCGCTTCTAGGTGGCTCAGGGAAGTGGTGGAATCTCCATCCTTGGAGATAGTCAAAAGCCTCCTGGGCAAGGGGCTTTAGGTGGCCCGGCTTGAGCAGGGGGTTGGACGGGATGACCTCCAGAGGTCCCTTCCAGCCTCGGCTGTCCTGCGGTTGAGAGATGTGTAGTGATTACGGCTCGGAATGTACACCTCTACTGAAAGTTCAAAAAAAAAAAGTCACAGGTGGTATATGAGTTTAAAAAAGATTCTGTGGTTTGCACAGCCTTCCAAAAACTGAACTTCCTGTAGCTTTCTGCCGTGCTGCCTGATTGTTCAGACTATTTTCGGCTGCTTTCCTCACGGAACTACTTTGCGATGACTCTTTCTAGGACTGGAGTTGTGAATTTGTAAGCAAAAGTTGCCTGCAGGAGCTTAGCAGGAAAGTGCTTGAAGTTAGGCATCCGATTCCATTGTTGAGGGAGTCCTTGTGAGTGCTATTTAATAAATGCGTCTCTTCCAATTGTCATGTTTTCTCATAATGTTTCTTTTATCCAAGCAAATTTTAAAGGCAATGGATATCACTTCTTTATTATACCTTACATCTAATGTTTGATAGATATCAAGGAGAACTTACAGTTTTCCACGGGTATGTCCTTCCTAGTTAAGAAGTTCAGGATACAAGCACACCCTGGAATACCTCGGAAATCTGTCAGTGGAGTTGGGTAGAACATTTGATACACTTATATTTTAAGTATGGGTAATGAAATGATTTTATTCAGTAAAAATGAAAAGAAGGCAGAGTAGATTCAGAAGTACAGTGTAGCAGTCAGAAAACACAGCTTTTTCCTTATTCAGATGCTTCGGTAATGTTAATCTCTCCAGTAACTTCGAAGTTCTGTAGTAATTAGGATTATAATATTTATCCTTTTGTTGTCCTCATATTCACTCCGGGTTATGTTGCAACAAAAATATACATCTTAATTTCAGAGCTATGAGTAAAGTTTTCCAGAGCGTGCAGAGAACTTCAGACTCTGCCTCTCCAGAAGTGGTGTAAGCACTTGAGTTCACTAGAGGTTAGACTTCTTTTACTCGTTTGTACCTACCAGAGGAGACTGCTGCGAAGCGAGGTGTGCTTGCAGGCTGTATTATTTACCTGGCAAAATGACATGTGTAATTTTGTGCAGTGTATAAGAGTGCTAAATGGCTTTTAAATTATTTAAAAAAAAAAAACTTTTAAAGGTAATAAAAAATAGGAATATGATGGCAAATAAAGTGCTATGTGACACATCAAAAAAACACAATGTCTAAAAGCGGTCTTATGTATTTTTGCCATCCTCTCTCCGCAGACGGCTGTGAGTAGTCGGCGTAGCCTGGGTGGTCAGTAAGGTCGGCTCTGCAGTAGCCGTACGCAGCCTTAGTTGCATGTAGGTACCCCAAGCAGCCCCTGCTGCCGCTGGCCTGCCAGGGAATTAGTGGGATTGCAGGGAGAAGCGATGTCGGAGATAACCGGCAGCCCCAAATCTGGGTGTGGGAGCAGCTCCGTGCAGGGCACGGCACCGGGGGCAGGAAGGCGGCAGTGCCTGGTCCGAGAAGGCGATGCGGAGTGCTGTACTCGAGCCTTACCTAATTTTGTATTCATTAGTCTGCATAAAATTAAATTATATTAAGGCATATTATTGAATGAGTTGGTTCAATTTAACTGCAGTTTACGTGCTTTCAGTTGTTACATTATCTTTCAAAATTAGGCAAATTAAATAAGCTGGTCAGACTCTGAGGTGAAAGCTGGGAAGGAAACAAAAAAACCATTATGGAAACGTGGATTCCTAAACAAACAAATGCCTTTTTTCAGGCATGCTAATTTCGGTGAATGCTAATTAAAACTTAATGCATGCACAAGAAACTACACTGGAAGAATATTAATAGCATGGTACAAAGACAAGCAGAGATGTAGTGTTTTGGTGCTTCGCTTCTGTAGGTATATTCTGTCTATTAGGATGAGTTATTATGGAAGGAAGGTAACAGAAATGTGTGTATATTCAAGATCAAACACGTCTGAAGTTCAACAGGGCACTTTCTCTGCTGATGCTGGGTATGTAGAACCGAGAGTTTAGAGTGCTCAATAAAAAGCATGTTTCTACTTCAAATGTATTCTACTCTTTGTAGTCCAACATTTTACAGGTAATGGCATCTAAATGATTTTAGGGTATTTAATGTAAGTTTTGTTCCGTCAGCATTTCAGAGATGAGCTATCTCTACTAAGAGTTGAGGCTCACGTGGCTGCTTAAGTGAATCAATTTTTTTGAGAAATGAAGAGTGATTCTGCTTGCCAAAGAGAAAAACATAGACAGGTCTTTCACTGAGATGTAATTTCCTGATCCAAATCTGAAGTGGAAGTTGGAGCAAAGGCCTGTTTGCTTCATGTCCTTGAACTAGAGGATTAGATTTTTTTTCTTCCTTGCTGCTTTGTATGCTTTCCACCCAACTGACTGAAGTCAGAAGTTCATGGGTCAGCTAAAAGACAGGGTCAACTCTGTTGCTGAAAACGGATTATTGTAATAGTGACAGAACACACGTTATATATTAAAAACATATATAGCATTTCTACAGAACCTGCAGATCCATTGCATGTTGCACGCCTTAGTCTTGCAGAGATCCATACTGGAAGCTTCAGTGTCCATCAGGCCAAGCTCCTTTGTGTTAGATGTTCTCCCAGCACTGCCTTTTGCTGATGACTGCGCTGGGGATGAGAAGGCCGATGCTCAGATGGGATGAGATGGGAGCAATAAACATGACGTGCGGCGAAATCTCTAGGATGGGGAGTGTGGATATTGCATGGATCGGAACCAAGACCCACCGCTAGTCAAGGCTGAGCCCATCAGCAACAGTGGTAGCACCTCTGGGATAACGTATTTAAGAAGAGGGGGAGAAAAACCTGCACATCTGCAGCCGGAGAGAGGAGTGAGAATGTGAGAGAAACAGTGCTGCAGACAGGGTGGAGCAGAGATCTGCCTGCAGCCAGGGGAGGGCTCCACACCAGAGCAGGGGGATGCCTGTAGGAGGCTGTGATCCTGTGGGAAACCCACGCTGGAGCAGGCTCCTGGCAGGACCTGTGGCCCCGTGGAGAGAGGAGCCCATGCTGGAGCAGGCTCCTGGCAGAACTTGTGACCCCATGGGGGAATTGTGCTGGAACAATCTGTTCCTAAAGGACTGCACCCCATGGAATGGACCCATGCTGGAGCAATCATGAAGATCTTCAGCCTGTGGGAAGGACTCATATTGGAGAAGTTCTTGGAGTACTGTTTCCCACGGGAGGGATCCCATGCTGGAGCAGGGGAAGAACATGAGGAGGAAAGAGCAGCAGGGACGAGTGTGATGAACTGATCACAACCCCCATTCCCCATCTGCCTGTGCTATTTGTGGGGTGGTGGCAGAGAAATCAGGAGTGAAGTTGAGCCAGGGAAGAATGGAGGAAAGTGTTCTAAGATTCGGGTTTTATTTCTCAGTACTCTACTCTGATTTCTCATTGGCAATAAATTAAATTTCCTTGAGTCAAGTTGAGTCTGTTTTGCTTGGGATGGTGAGCGATTTTCGTGTCCTTATCTCAAGCCAGGAGCCTTTGTTACATTTTCTCTCCCCTGTGCAGCTGAGGAGAGGAGTGGTAGAGCAGCTTTGGTGGGCACCTGGTGGCCAGACAGGGTCAATGTACCACATTGCCTATGTGATTGTGCTACTGAAACCACTTATGTTTATTTTGTATTTCTTCTGTCATGTATCTATAGTGGATTCTTAAAGCAGCCTGTGAGGCATTTTTCCCAAGACCTGCTTTCATCAGGTTCTTGCCAACAAGCAGCATCTACATTCTTATTCAAAAGGATTCCTACTGCACAGACACATCTAAAAGTGAAAGTTCATTCAAAACGCAGATTCTTACATAAATTCCATCCCCCCTCAGTGCTTTAGCTGAGAAATGACATGCGTAACATTAAATGGCATGTCGACAGCAGAATACTTTGTACTGTAGATTTAACAGAACAGACTACCGTGCATAGTAGAGATGTACTTTACTCCTATGGTTCAGCTGAATACATTCACGATAGTCTTGTGTGAATTGTTTGGCTTAACTCATCTAGTTGGAAGAACGTTGCATTCATACCACAGAATACATTTGCCTCTCGTGTGAACCGACTGGTTTCAGAGGATTTATATCAGGAATGAATTTGGTTCAAGGACGTTAATAGTATTTTTTACTTGAAGATTCTTCTGCATTTCAATGAAGTTCTCCTTTCCCTGCATTTTTGTATTGTATTATATCTGAAAGCTGCTGCTTTGTGTTTGCTCTTCACGTGTCTGGCTTTAAACCTGGCCATCTCTGCCTTTCTAACTTGAGCCACCTTTTAGTCTTCAGGTGCTTCTTGCTCTGTAGGTTGGTTCTCTTGCTCTGACTTCTGACAACTCGTTTGTTTCCCGCTGGCTGTCTTTAAAGCCTGCTCTTGGCTGATCCCATCCACAAGAGCTGTGCTCCTCCAGGCTGTCAGGTACCACAGTGACATGCGAGATACCTGCATTGGGACATGAGTGTGCATTATAATTATCTCTAAGTTTGTGATGTACCAATGAATGCATTGAGCAGAGATTCAGTGTTCCTCTTTCCTTCTTTCTGCTGCCTTTCTAGCTGAAAGGATTACTAACTGATTGACCTTCTGCTGTTTGAGAAGTCTGGCTTTTTCAAAGGTTTTTGGCACCATATGCCCTGTATCCAGTCTTCCTTGTAGTAAGTACATCTGAAAGTCAAGACTATTAGTTTGTCCGTGCTGTGGATTCCACGTTGTGGAATGGGTAATAAAAATTCCTTACTTCTTGGAAATGGCGTGCATTATAACGGCATAAAGGGAATAGGGGATTCTGAGTTTCTTCCGTGTGCAATTAAAAGCAAAATTCTGTTATGAGTTGAAAACAGCCTTTTCTTTCCATTAGCTAGTTTTCCTGTGTCTTTTGTGTGTAGAGGGAGTTACTCAGCACTGCACAGATAACCTTTTTCTTTTTTCCCTGAAGAGAATTCTGACTGAGTGCAGTAAATCCACCACAAAGCCCATAATATCTGAAATAAACTTTACTTGCACCTGCCATCTTCTGTTCCAAATGCCATCTCTATTGAAACACTCCTCTACATCCTGTATATAGCATCTTAACCAAGCTGAATTATTTCATCTGCCACAAAGGGATTAAACATGTCAACAGTAATTATCTTTGCCTTATTCTCTGGCAGTTGTTTTTCCTTAAATATGCTCAGAGCTTCATTATAACTTTCTCACTAAATCTCTTGCTGCATGAGTCTATCAAGGTATCATTTGCTGGCATAGCAAGTGCTGACACATGTGTCCACTCTTGCAAACAGAAGATGGTCAGGAGGGTTTTACTCATAAATTCTAGTCCGTGTTCAAGTGAAAATCCCAGCTGAGCTTAGGCTCTGCTTGGAAGCCTGTTAGTTAGGCTGCTGCTAGAAAACGGTTCTAACCTATTAGAGGTCTGAGATTTTTTGCAAAGTTTTGTGTTATTAATAGAAAATACTTAGTGCTTTAAAGTCTACTGACAGTTGAGCTGTACTTTTACCTAGGAGAACTGGCAGAGGTTGAGTGAAGAGCAAGCAAGAAAAATAACTAAATTGATCCTTACGTTTCATAGACATTGAAAGATATACCATCCCCAGCAATGGGCTCCCGAGCCTCGTATGTTTCAGTTTATAAAATAACTTGAATTATACTCTGTATTTTTCAAAAGCTATTTGTAATTCTTATTGCTAAAATGGGTTTAATTTCATGTTGTGATTAACAATTTTTGTTACTTAAAATAAGTGTAAAATGTCCTTTGCCAAAGCTTTTGTCCTGGTTCCGGCAGGGACAGGGTTAATATCTGGCCCAGCACAGGTATTCCACACCACGTGACGCCATTCCCAGTATTTAGGGGGAGCTGGCCGGGGAGGGGAGTTCCCAGTTTGGGAGCGGGCGGGGACGGTCCGGGTGCGGTCGGTGCGCGTCGGTACGGTACCCCTAGTTATACATTCCTCTGCCAGTACTACTGTTGTTTTGTCAATTTTTTTCTTTTTTTTTTTTTTGTTGTTCTGTTAAATTGTTTTTTATCTCAACCCACGAGTTTTTGCCTTTTTATTCCAATTTTCCCTCGCTGCTGCGAGGTTTGGGTGAGCGGCCGCGTGGTTCTTTGTGCCGGCTGAGGCCAAACCACGACAGCTTTACAGTGAAGGTTTTGATTAAAGTATCACAGAAGTCAAGAGAAATGAAAAATTTGGTTGATGTCAAATTTTTAAGGGTAGGGTTTTTTCCCAAAAGATTAAAGCCATGTTTCGCTCTTTTGAAATATTTTTATTGGAGAAAAAAGTATGTAGCCAAATATACATGAACTGAGAACTGTACGAGAAAATAACTTAGAGCTCTCTATTATTAAAGGAAGCTTGTATTTATTGCCTTTTCACTGTATTCCTGCTGAAAGCCTAGCAATTAAGGCTAATAACTAGACAAATAAATTTAGGGTGCGCTCTGGGCCTTATAATATTCCAGACGAGGTTGTTGGCATAGGCAGTGTGATGCAGTAATACTCGTGCTCCAAGAAGGCACAGAGGATGATAAATACACATTGCAGTGTGCCCGTCAAATTAAAATCCAGTTTGCTTTGCTTGGCAGCCTCACCAGTTCTTCACAGAAACGATAATTCTCTGAGGATATATTCTTGTGAAGATACAAAGGGGGAAAAAAAAAAAAAAAGAAACTTCAATGCATTTGAATATTCATTTCTTTGCTATCTTGTTGGGTTTTGTTTCCTCCCCCCTCGGAGAATGTGGGGAAAATGTGTGGTGCTCTAACAAAGAGCCTTTTTTTTTTTCTTCTGAATAATCTGACACGGGGAAAATTCTGCATCCAGTGAAGATTATGATTAACTGGGGTTTTTCACTGTGAATTCCCTCCTGGCTGGACTCCAAAACCTGGCCTGTCAGGACTGACAGTCAGGTACACACCATTTGTGGAGTTTGTTCCTTTTTCCCCTGAAGGGCCCGGTACCTGTTTAGCCACAATGGAGAGTTGTCCATTAAAATGACAGGAGCCTGGAAAGACACTCGCCAGGCTGCCCTTGTGAGATGAAGTATAATAGGCTCTTAACAGTCGTGTAGGCACCTTTTTCAAGGGCCATTTATCCTGAAGGAAGCTTGCTGTGCATCCTCTCAAGTAAGGGACGCCTTTTCATTGTTAGTGTAAAAAAGGGATGTCTCCTCTTTAGAGAACTTTGCCCTGTGAAATGATTTTCAGCAGCCTGTACATGCGCTGGGCAGGTCCAGCTCCTCCGTGGTGGGGTGAGACTGTGGGTGAAGGTTTGTCAATAAGGTGGGATGGCACCAGTTGGGTTTACGCCTATTTGCTGTTGCTGTTTCTTGTCTGAATTACAGGAGCATCAGTTGAAATAAAGACTCTATTTTGTTGTTCTGTTCACAATCCCAAAATGCACAGGGAAGGTTTTTCCAGTAATTAGGGTGCTTATTTGAAATCTGGGCTTAGATTTTCTAAAATCTTTGCTTGACTTACAGTTGATTGTGGACTTCAGATACTTCCCTGTAGCTGAGCCCGTTCCAGCTTCCCCAGGCACCCAAATAGCTGCCTCTGGCTATACCTGGGATTATTTTGAATTTTCCGCATGATGAATACTATAGAAAAGCAAACATTTATTGGGCCAAAGAGTGAAAAAGAACTAGAATCTGTCACAGCACGTTCATCTCTGAGAAGGTGCTCCTGGTGTTGCCAGTGAGTATGTCACACAAAATACCTGTATATTGTTTGGTGTAGGGCAAGAATGGCAGGTGGATGCCCTCGGTTTTCAGTTGCAATGTCTTTCTTTCTCTGGCCTGATAAATAGTCAACTATGCCGTAGAAGTGAAAGAGCTTCAACAGGAGAATTGGGAACATTCTCCCGATGGTTAAGGCTATGCTAAGGAAATAGGGGAGAGATGTTCAAATCTCCCTGTGTGGAGAAGAACTTCAAGTGTCTCACTAGGGAGGACTTCCAGCTGAATTTTGTGGAGCGGAGCAGAGGTAGCTACTTAATTCTGGAAGATGGTGTAGACTAAAATATCCTGAGAGGAAGGAGGTGCTACTTGTCAAAGTCACAGAGGCCTGAGAGGGGTGAAGGTGAAGCTTGTGGAGTATTTTTACTGCTCAGCTTTCACTGTCTCTTGAGTTTGTAGGAGCAAGAATATAGACTCATAGAATGGTTTGTGTTGGAAGGGACCTTTAAAGGTCATCTAGTTCCAACGCTCCTGCAGTGAGCAGGGAAATCTTCAACCAGATCAGGTTGCTCAGAGCCCTGGCCCACCTGGCCTTGAATGTTTCCAGGGATGGGGCATCCACCACCTCTCTGGGCAACTTGGGCCAGCGTTTCACCACCCTCAGCGTAAAAAAATTTCTTCCTTATAGCTAATATGTCCCCTTTATGCATTTAGCCAGCATATCCATTGCTTTCTTAGACTATTCAAATTACTATCAGTATACAAAGTAAAGGTGAAATCTGGGGTGTTTTTTATCTAGGGGGGGAAAAAAAGGCAAGGTTCAGACACATCTCTCTGTTCTCCATCCCCCCAGATTCAAGAGAAGGATGGAAAAATAGAAAAGCCAGCACCACTGCTGTTTTTTATTTCACTTCTCAACAGATGGATTTCCTATGAAAACATGATTGGAGAGAGACACTATCAGGTAAGTAAGGTTCAATATTTTTCCTTTAGAAATTGCGGTATGCACGAACTAGCATTGACAGCCAAGTTGTAAGCAATTAAATACATGAATCAAGCCCAAGGTTACGTCCTGATTTGAATGGGAGATTTGGGTAGACTCAGAAGGCAGGATCAGGTTCATTCAATTACGAAAAGACAAAAGCTCCCCATTCTGGGAATATTGGCATTGTCGTTAATGCAAGAGAGATGTGGGTCGCAGAGAAAATGGAGTCAAACGCTGGATGGGATATTGGCATGGAAAGCTACTGCTTGTATCGGAAAAGACGTGATGGAAGCTTGTATGTTCCAAAAAGCGATGACCTTGGTGGGAATGCGAGCAGTGCCCTAAGTGGCCTTTATATACAGGCCAGATTGCTCTTGAAAATTTTGTTTTCCTTCACGTAATTGCTTGAATGAGGCTGCGGAGGTACAAAGCCAGTTCTCTGCTGTTGACATGGGGACGGTTTGCTGGGATGATTGACAGTCTATTGGGTTGGCGATAAGCGTGTTTCTCCAGTTGTCTGCAGAAAGTCCTGCCTCGTGTGAAATCGTTTCTCTCTGTAATCAGTGAATCACAGATCAAGATAAACACTTGTGCAGAGTCAATAAACCTAATTTTTATTTTTGTAATTAAATCTTAAGAGCCACCTGATTTTGCATTGAATCAAGACTATAATTTCAGCGGTAAACATCTGATATTTTATTGTAATGAAGACGCTAAGAATGAATAGTGCCACATTTTTGATTAATTAGAATTTTGTTGCCAGGGAATTAATCTGTTTTCCCTTCTCTGTGGAAAAAAAAAAAAACCCCTCTCTAAAATGAGTTTCTCAGCAGGCTTAATTATAGAAATGTTGAGTGAACTCCAGCAACAGATATATTTCAATGTTTCTTTGTTTTCCTGGATTAAGGGGATAAATGGGAGAAAATAGGTGATCGTTACATACTGAATATGACAATTATTTTTTCTGAACACAAAGCTAGCCCTGGACCTACAACTTCCTGGCCACTAGCTATTTCTGGGTGAGATAAGGGCGAGTTTAACTCAGACTGTAATAACTCGGACCTGTATTCACGTAGAAATGGCTCCAGGGTGGAAGTCTGTACCGGTTAGTTGCTGCTCTATCAACTGGGGAGTTGCTGTAGTAATACCTTATATGACTATGCTTCCTTAGACGATCCTTTGGACCGATTCCCATCTTCTTCTGAGGCAATGGGAGTGATGCTAACAGAACTGACAAGCCCCCAAAATCAGTTAACTGTACTGCAGTAAACTTTGCTGAATTACTTGTGATTTATAGATGTGAATCCCTTTGCGCACATGGCAAGCTAAGGTGTAATTTCCGTGAGTATGAATAAATAGTGCAACCACTTAGTATTTTAAAAGGTTGCTTTCTGTCGTTACTTATGGCAGCAGGGGATGCATTTCATTTCTTCTATGTTTAAAGGAAGAAATGCTTTTTCTTTGCTAAGAAAAGCTACCACGCGTGTGATTTGTAATAAGGAATCTGGCATTGCCATATTCCTGCTTTAATATGTCTCTTTAGGGTGCAGAAAGCTAAGTTCAAAATAATGATAACCAGGCAGCGTTAGAAAATTCAAAATGGTACTGTCTCTGCATCAGAAGCAGGCAGCCAAATGCCACAGTTCGGGCTCATCAATATTGGTAAGTGTGTTAGATGTGTGTAATTGAAACTTGCTGCTGCTGCGTGCTTCTAGCAAAGTGTGAAATTGAGGAACCAGATGACAATACCCAAACACATGGATGCATGACTGCAGTTTGAGTGCTTTCCTTGTGGGTGACTGAAGCATTTTATTGTCTAGTTACCTCAGAGGAGAGAGTACAGAAATACTTTGGGATGAGAACGCTTTGGGTCCTAAACTTCCCTTCTTCATTTTACTGTCAGCAAAAAAGAAATAAAAAAAAAAAAAAATCCTCAAACCCCTGAGTAAGTCTGATGAATGGCATCATAAGCAGTTAGGTCTTGCTCTGAGCAGAGTTGAAGCTGTACTGATGATACTTTTAAGTTACTTTTTCTGGAAGACATGTAGTGTAGCGTTTCTTGTACGAATGATGATGTATACAGAGTAAAAACTTGAATACAATGATCTGGGCTATTCCCTAAGAAAATGTTTGTGGTTAAATGAGGACTGGGTTATTTCATTCTCCAGCTCGCACGAAGAAGTGGTGGAAAAGCTCCTCCAGCATAGAGGAACTTCTTTTTGGAAATTGCCTCCTGTATTAATCATCCCAATTGGAGGGAAAGGGATGAAAGAGGAGGAGTCCCTTGTCACTTTAAAAGCCATGTAAAATAGCACTGAGGAAGTTTGCTCAACAAACAGAGTTCCTGTCAATGAGATACTGGTTCTTGTGCACTGGGTTCTTATATACTGGATGGAAAATCTAGTGTCTGTACGAAAAGGTAATAGACTGTTTTGTGTTAGTAAGGTGTGTATATAACAGGTTGAAAAAATGAAATCTGTTTCCTGAAAATGGCTCAGTGTGCAGAACACTTTCTAATTGGGAAAATCAGTTCAGCAGTCTGTATGTCAGTGTGCCAAAAGAGGGAGGGAATGGAGAGAGGGCATGGCTGAGCTGGGTTGTGTCTGATCTGCCAGTTATTCAAGGCAGAAGCCCCTGAATATAGCAACTGGGTAAGAAGTTACCCCCAAAGACCATTTATAGCTTGCCTATTTGAACAAGCAGCCTATCGTATTTTTTGAGCTACGAATTTTTGTGTAAACCCAGCTTTGTGTCCTTCTATGATAGGCATTGCTATTTTTTTCCCTGTCTGTTCAGCTACATTTATGTCTCATGGAAGCGGTGAACAAATGCTATTTAAATAAGTGCCTCACTATAAATATATATCACTTGCAGTAATTACTTTTTAAAAGGGACTAAAATGTTGTACACATACTAGACATTGCAGCCAAAGACTCTTTTCCCTTTAAGAGGAAGTCATGAATACAGTGAATCCAAGTTTCTTTGTGTTCCTTCTCTGGAGAGTGAGTTCAAAATTCAGGTATCCCACTCAAATCCATAGTCTGCCCTAAATCTGAAACCTTGGCAATATCCAGTTATGAAGCAAAACAAACAGTAGGTTGAGCTTGACTTGCTCACGCACAGATATATTCAGCTTGCTTTCTTGCTCTGATTAGTATCTTATTCTTTAAATAGTGCTGCAAACACCACTGTGACCATTCTTATAGGAAAGAATGACAGATTGAGGATGAGGAGGACCTTTTTAATCAATTATTTTCCTTTGCAATGCTTCTAGTTTCTCCTCTGTAAAACAGCTAGGTAAAATACACTTTTTTTCCCAGTAGTAATAAGAAAATTTGTAAGGCAAAGAAATTCTTTGACTCCAGGCAGTTGCATTTTATCTACCAGCCCTCAAATACAAAAAAGGTATCAAAATCTTGAACTGGTATCCCTTCCTGCTTGCTAACAGATCTGCTTCTTTCCCACTTCCATCGCAGATATGGGCTTTAACCTTTCCAGTGTTAATATTGAAACTGCTATTTTTGGTTAAAAAAAAAAAAGATACTTTCAGTCTATTAGAGTGTTAAAGTATTGTTTCATTTCACAGTCTGCCACCTTAAAAGGTTGTCACAGCAGCAGTAAACCAAAGATTAGTTAAAAGCCATGACAAAATTGTGATTTTATTCTTAACATTCCTATATATAAGAAAACAGGCGACAAAAGATTTCCACCTCACTGAAAATTCCTCCCCTCTTACATCTTCTTAACTGACACTTAGTGCTTGGATAATAGCGAGAACATAGGAAAAAAGATTATTGCTTTACATTAGTGACACTAGAATTATGGCTGAAGAGGTGCTTTCATTCTAAGCCTTCATTTTCAGGCGCTTAGGGTTTTCGGAATATATTACCCTTTGGGCTCCCATTACACATGCTTGCTTTCATCCCCAAAAGTGGTTTGTGGCTTTTTTGTTTAGTCTTTTTCTCCATTATTTTATCACATTTTTCTTGGCTGTTTATTTGATACCTAAATACATGGAAAAGTATCTTCATTATTTCATCAATAGTTCATCGGTGTTGGTGCTTCTGCAGAACATCTGCCTTTGGTACAGTACCAGAACTTTCTTTTATAGGTAACTATTTAAAGTTCTTAAAACCTGCCTGCTCTGTTTTGGTTTTTACTTCTTGAAATAACCAGGGGATTCTTGCTTAAAAAAGGATTGTAAAGTGTGATATCATGGTTAAAAATGTAAATATCTACTAACTTATTCATGAAATTGCCCTGTGTGAATAGTGGCTACACATATTTGAGTAACAAGAATAGATGATTTCTGATGGTTTAGAGCAGGATTCCACTCTCCTTTATGACGTGGTGGGAAAAAAAGCGTCTGTTTCACCAACAAATGCCATAAATAAAAGCCAGAGTTCATACACAGCCTCAGTTTTGACTTTCCTAACACTGGCAGACAATAAACCCCCCTTTGTTTATGTACAGTTTAAATTAACAGACTTGATGTGGGAAAATGGTGAGGAACCAGGAAAGTCAAATCCACTGCTACGGCTTCCTGGTGGAGCCCCTGACTGTCAGTCCCCAACAATAATAATTTCAGTCTCTTGGCTTTCAGTGTAAATGGATTAACTCAAAAGGTGAATTAACATTGAGGGTTTTGTATTTCAGTGAGAAACCACTCTGAGTGCCTGTGCACATGCACAAAAGGAATGAAAGATCAGCAAAAAGAACCAAAGATCATTAAAAACAAACAAAACCCAAATCCTGAGTGGGAAGTTTCTCTGACAGGACCATGTCTCATCGACAGTCAGTCTTAAGTTATTTAAGATATGGTGAGGGTTGTTTATTTTAGAGAGCATACAGGCACTTTAGTATGTTTTTAAGTACCATTAGCTGCAGATCCAACAATATATCAATATTGTCCATTGTAATTCTGAAACAAAAGGGGTTTTGTAGAGAAAAAGCATTTGTAGAAAGCAAATGGTTAATAGGTGCCCTGTCTGTGTTCCTAGGGCCGGCTTTGCTACAGCACTTGACCCAGCTGGTACTGGTAGCAGCATCCTGAAGGAACACACACAAAACCTATCGCAGCAAGGTCCTCCTCACCCTCGGGGTCTCCAGAAGGCCATTATTTCACAGTGAAACCAGTCCTTGCAACACTGGCTGATGATGATCTCATCAGGACTGGGAATATGTTTGGGGGTTTTTTCCTTAGCTTTTTTTTTTTTTTAAATAAACCTGTGAAAATTTCAGAAATCCTATGTCTCAGACGGTGACCTTTTATTGAAAAAATAGAGCCTCCTATGAAGAACAGAAACTGATATTAAGTTTACAGAAATACTGTCTTGTGTTTCAAATCTACCACAGGGCATTGTAAGGAGAGACAAACCAGGGAAAATCCAAGGCTATGTAGCACTGCATGCTGCGAGCAAAAATCCTGCCGTTGTAAGCCTAAATATGCCGGCTGACTGCTGCTAAAAACAAGCATCTTTTTTGGAACAAGGTTTAATTACAGTAGAAATGGCATAAAAGCGATGGCCTTGAAAAGATGTGGGGTTTTTTTAAAGGAAATATTAAGTATGAGTCTAAGGCATAGTTCCATCCTTTCTGTTCCTCCTTCTCCATCTTTTTTCCCCCTCTCCCCTCCCTCAAATCTCTCACAATAGCTTGGTCAACAGCATTTTCTTGCTTCATTGGTTTTGAAAAGGACTTGCTGTTCCCTGCTGTTAGATTATTTCCAGAAGACTGTCTCAGGTCAATAGTCATAACATTCTTTGCTCAACTCCCTCTTTCCCAACCCAGACAGAAAAAAAATTTAAAAAAAAAAATATTGGGAAGAGGGAAACGGAAGCATGTTTGTATTTAGGTGATTGATCCAGAGTATTTTTGGTACGGAACCTTCTTTTTCTTTACATGGTCTCTGCACACCGTTCCCATAGAGAAATTCCTCCTGCAAGGCATAAGCAGTAGCAGCTAGGTTTCAGGTGAAATTACCCAAAAATATAAGGACCTTTTATTAGTATTAATTTTATTGCAGTCTTCCAAAAAAGTTACTGCTCCAAGAAGTCTAGGAGATATTGAATGTAAAGAAGAAATGAGTCAACCACAATCCAGTTGTGGTCACCTTGGCTATTGGTTCTTTAGGTCTTGTTTCTGCTCTCCTTCAGGTTTATTTTAACGGTTTATAAAAAGGCAGAAAGGTGTTGGCTTGAGGTGCGTGGTGCCACCAGAGTGGTGCCTGGTGGCTGATCCACAGGGGCCGAGCAGTGCGGAGCCGCGGGTCCGGCTCGCTCTGTGGCTCACGCTGTTTCTTGCCGGGTTGCTGCAGGGGTTGTGGTGACTGCTCAATACATAAAGGTGTTGGGTGCAGATGGTACAGCTGTGGCTCATCTGCAACTGTTCTTCCGCCTGTCTTCTCCTTCCCCTGAAAATATTTTATGTATTTAAAGATGTCAGGTTAGGGTTGCCAATATGAAAGAAGTTTATCAGCTTTGTTTTGCACTCCGGTAAATTTTGGCTAGTGTTAGGCTGGATTTAATTTTTTATAACTGCTTGAACTGATTAAATTAGCATGGGAGTAGACCCTTGCAGACAAAGTAAAGACAGTTGCTGTTAATGGCAATGAAAACTTGTTTGTGCGGTGTTTAATAGGACAATGAGTGATAACCAGCAAGTGTTGATAGTTTTGCAGTATACAAAATGAGGAGAGACCACAGCAAGTTGATTTGACGACAGCAGAAGTGAACAAGAAGGCAATGCAATATACTGCAAACTTGTTTTGGGAGGAAACACGTTTCCTTTATTCCTCATGGGATTTTTGTAAATCTGATTAAAACTCCCTTTGGCGTGCACCTAACGTTGCTGTTATTTATACGTGCCGCTGTCGGGTCACGCAGTTAGGCGGTGGCCAAGTTGCGCGCCTTCCGGAGACGCTGAACACCGTGGTTTGGAACAGGAACCACCTGAATTCTCATCTTAGCCTTGGTCTTACCTTCTTGAGTTTGCTGGGCCGGCTTGGGGCACCCAAGACAGCGGAGGAACTTCTAGTGTCAGTTGTATTTTAGAACTAGTATTTGAATGAGTACTTGGTGGTGTCAGTGTCATGGAAATAATTAAATTGTAACTGAAGATTAGCTCTCTGAGTGAATAATCCAATCCGCGCTCATCAGCTCCAAAGTTAGCTCTACAAGTGTAGGCTAACAGTGAAGGCAATCTTAGGAACAGAACTAACAGAAGCATAAACTGCAGAATTAGAACTTGTGTTACACAAGATAAGATGTTATTTACTATTTTTAATCTGGAATCCTGATCTTTCCAGTATGTGAATGTTTGGATTTGAGAATTTGGTTTAAACTCTTTTTCAATAACAAATAATACAGGAAGACCATGGTTGCTCTTTGTCAGAGGAAGCACTGGCTTCTTGGATATAAGTAGCTTCTATCAAGACAGACAGATTTAACCATCCTTAAGCTTCCTTACACATTTCTTTTTTTAATAGACATTATTCAGTTTAGATAGATAGTTTAAATCCCCTTGCTTCAGTACTCTAGGGGAGAGATCATGAAAGTGAAGAAGATAGGTAAGGGAACAGCTTGTCAGAAAGTAAGAATTTAGCATGTAAGCACTCCAAAGGCATTCCCACATCTGAGAACAAACAAACTGCAGTTGAGATCTAAAAGTCTTCTACCTTTAATGTTTTTCAGCTCTGGATTAAAGAGTCTTCCTGAGCTGATGGGAGGTGTCTGAGCTCTGTTAGCCTGGGATAAGCAGCATCTTGACCGAAAAAATTGTGTCCTGAAAAGTAAAATGCAGTGGTGTGTATACAGCATATAAAGAACAATGAGAGCGCCCTGACAGCTTAACTTCTGTAAGCGTTTGCAAACGTCCTGCCTCTGCTTTTCTAAAGGAAAGAACTAGGTGTATCTTGATGCTGCACATCATGGTAGAGTTTGGATATAGAAAGTAAAATTTTGCTGTTCATCCAGATGTGTTAATAGTAACTGAAATCAATGCCACGTCTTAATGGCTAAGCCATAGAGAAGATAAGGGCTGCTGCTACTCACAAAAGATTAAAATAACCTTCAGATGAGAGAAGCCTGTGCTGAGAAACCGGAGGTTTAAGCTCTTAATCTGTTAATGATATGTGTGTGAAGATTTTTGAGATGAAGCCCAGTCTGGGACCTTGAATTTTGCAGATCTCTCAAATGCTTCGCTGTCTGCTCTATGAGATGCACGACCCTTTGATGAAGTGTATATGCTTTTGCCTACTCATAATTTATATAGTGCAGGACCAGAGAGATTGTGTTGATCTTGTATTTGTTACCAGTAATTCAAGCTGTTAGTTCAAGTTTGCACTTGTACTTTGGAGCTGAAAAATTCAGGTTCTGTTGATGATAAACTGTTAGTACCTAAGCACCTGTGACTCAAAAGGTTAAAAAAAAAAAAAAATATATTTTTGCTGGGACAGTCCCTATGTTGAAGTTGGCAGCACTTCTGCTATTGACTTAATAGGAGAGCTTGCTCATAGAAGACAAATAAAGATAAATGTACTGGATAATTGTCTTATCCATATATTGAGGGAATGTCTTAACTATTAAGCTATGGAGAATGACTAAGTGCATATGGCTCTTTTTGGCCTGACAGCAGACAGTTATTCATACAGAATACAAGGGTTTGGGCTATAGAAAATTAAGTTTCAAATCTTGCTTCAAGCTGTGCAGCATAGAAATCCTTTGGATCTGGATCTTTTGGAACAGACCGCCACTTACTAATTGAGGGTATTTCACAGAAGGACAGAGTAGCTGAAGTTGGAAGGCATCTCTGGACATCGCCTAGTTTAGCCCCTTGCTCAACCAGGGTCAGCTACAGCAGATTGTCCAGGATTGTGTCCAAGGATGGAGACTGCACAATCCCTCTTGGCAACCTGTTCCAGTGTTTGATCCCCCTTGAACTTAAAAAAAAAAAAAAAAAAATCTGAGAAGGGTCTTGCTTTGTCTTCTACCTGCATCGCTATGAGAATTCATACACAATTCAACCTATTTTAATGCAAACAGTTGAGATTGTGTGGGATACCCAGGTGCCTATGACGACCCAGCAGTTTCTCTTCAGAGGAAGACTTGGGAGTATTCATTTAATCTCTTTTCTAGCACAAGAACTAGAAGGCATCGCCTGGCTCAGGCTATGAGCCACAAATTGCTGATGGCTGGGACTACACAGTACAGAAACATAACTCTGTGCTTGCTTTGTTCTTACATCTTTTCACAGAGTTTGGTTACTGAGCACTGTTAGGGATTGGATATTGAAAAAACCCCTGATTTTTGGCATGACTTTGGTACGTCTGCTTTTACTTTCTAAGACCTTTGAGTAGTTTTAGAGGGACAGATGCAGCTGGCTTTGCTACAGTACTGCTATTCCCGGTTAATCTGCATAGTGGTGTTGACTTTGGGGTTGTATATTTTTTCAGCTTGCCATATTCTCTGAAGAGGTGGAGATACATAGCAGCACAAAATAAAGGGGAGGATGGCCTTCAAATGACGCTCTTCTGTTGAACCAAGTGGTTGCTGACTTAGGAGCTCTTCTAGTGGAACACTTGGGATAGTTCCCTCCTGCAAGAAGAATAATTCCTCCTAGATGTTTATCTTGAAGGTTGATTATCATAATTGTAAATAAAGACTAATATGCATGTATTATAACTCAGGTCTTGTTTGCTTTTTATAGAGTGTGAAATGAGCTTCCACGTGTAATTGCAGGTTTTCTTGATTGATGTGAAGCTATTTTCTCTGTAAGCAGGTACTTCTCAGTTTCTAGCTCTGCTCCAAGTATGAATAATCAATTACAAAAAAAAACTTGGGAAAAAAATTGAATTGCAAAGAGGTTCATTTCCTCGTGCCCCAGGACAGCAAGAACTTCAGAGCTAGGAAATTACATGCCTTTAACACGACTGTTGACTCTTCCATTGAATGAAAGCTGTACATCAAGAGAGATCTTTCATTACACAATTACAGCACATATTCTCCCCGGAAGATACAAGGTGCTTTCCTTTTGGGTCTTGCTTATGAATTTTTACAGCTTGGAGAACTGCTAATACGCTTGAGAGGTAAGTGTATCTGTGACCAATGGAAACATAAAAGGGGGAAGAAAAGTCGTAAGCCTTCATAGAATACCTGCTCACCTCCTGAAATGCCATGTCCCTGTGCATCAAAGGCTTCGCTTGCTCTCTGAAAGATACTGTTTTTATCACTGCATGCGATATTGCATCCTTTGGGATGAATTCTTCTAACTAGCAATAGAATTATTTATATACAAAACTTGTCGGGTTAGCAAAGGCGCAGGAATTTGGCTGGTCATTAAAGATGTATGTGCATTTTAATGTATTGTATACCGTGCGTTTTCCTTGCCTCCATTCCAGTGAATGCCAGATGGCAATCCTTCTGCTGTGGCCTCTGTGTTCAGAGAGTTTGGGTTTGATTCTGAGCAGGAGAGCATTTCTCTAACTCTCCTCTCCTGGTTAAGTTATTTCATGCGGTCCTGAATGCTGTCATTTGTAAAGCAAATCCCTTTCCATCCAAAAGTATTCTGTAAAATCAGTTACCTCTATAGGCAGAAATCAAGTTTAACATGTTCGAAACAACCCCTGGTTTTTGCAATCTGATCTATTCCTTGTTTATTTTTACTAATACTGTTGTCATTGCATCCAAACTGTTTGTATGTAAGCAGTTGTAAACACTTAACAATTTTTCCCATACTGTGAATTGCCTTGAAGCCACATAGGATATAAATGAAGAGGAAAACGGTGGATTTTCCATATGGTCTAACTACTACATGAAATTTTAGGAATGCTATTTCCCATTTATATCCGTTCATCCCTTTGAATTTCAATCTTTAAATCATTACCTTTTCTCGCAGGACTGCTGTGAGGCTTAATTCATTAATGTCCATAGAGTGCTTTGAAATCCTTAGATGAAAGAGATTATATAAGTGCAAGATATTAATATTAAAGCAAAAATGTGAGCCCACAACCTCTCTTCTTCTGTCCCTTAGCTCACCTGTTCCTGAAGATCTTTGTAATCATATAAACTTACCTTAGAATGAGGCAAATACTTTTTCCTTTGATGTACAGATAACATGAGGTTGTAAATGCCCACTTTTTTAAAGAATCTTTTTCATATTAACAAAGTTAATGTAAAAACTTCTCAGCAATGTTTTTAATCTTTTAGTCACAGTCTTTGTGCTTTCCCAATTAAAATGTGGTCGTGGTTAAATCCAGATGAATCTTGTAGGACTGCATCAGTGTTGAAAGATTCAAACTGCTCTCTCCATAGGCTTTTGTTAGGAAAACAGAAGTTCCTCCATCAGGTTTATGTAACTTCAGACTGTAAAATAACTGGCATAACACAATCTTTTAAAAATGCATAATTTGTTTTCTAGATGGGAACCATCTTCTCTGTCCTACCATCCGCATTGGTTTCTGTAAAGCATTTATCCTCTATTTAATTAAAGTTTAAATTCTCTGTTTTCATAGGATGATACAATAATTCATGTTAGAATGACCTCAGGAGATCTCTCGTCCAGCCTTCTGCTCAAAACAAGGTCACCTATGAGATCAGACCAGGTTTCTTAGGGGTTTATGGAGTCGGAGGATACCTTAGCCTACCAACTTCTACCTGGAGCCACTAGATCATCCATGAGCTCAGCTGCTTCTGTTTCCATTACAATCCAAATCTTATGTAAGCCTTTAGTAATATCCCTGAAATTAATATTCCCAAATCCAACACCCCAGAATAACCTTCACAAAAACTGATGGAGATGTTACTATTGGAATACAAGGAATATTTTTTTTTTCCATCTCAGCAGTTTATCTCTGTAGCTAGAATATTGTCCGTGGACCCTCCCGCTAACATCTTTTTCCCTGCAAAGGAAATCAGCGAGAGGGTGAGAAGGGTTAATGAGGCTGCAGGCGCCTTTTCAAGACATTGGAATACTCTATATTTAAGGACACGGTTTGAGTAAGGAAATAAGGGCTGCCTTCTCGGCCTCTTGGTTTGAATATTGACAGTCCCCCCTCTCCTGGCCAGCTAAGTTAAGAAATTCTCTCTCTGCTGTAGTCACTAATTAAAATCTGTAGAAAGTTGCTTTTCTCAGGCATTCATGATCACCCTTTTAATCCATACTGGGCATTCCTTACCGTCTTTCACGGTCCCTGAGAGGAAAGGCTCAGTTTCCTGTCTTCTGAGTCAGTGTGAAAGGACCGACCTTGCGCAGAAGGTTTCAGTTTTTGCTCCAGCGCTGGTCTTACGGCTCCCAGCTGGGTAATGCTTTGTGTTACTGCAATCTTTACTGACAAACAGGACGGAGAACTGCATTGGTGGGGAAAACCCCCCACCAAACCTGTATTCAAAGCTCAGTTACAACATTCACGATGTCCAGATTGTCCAAGACAGAGCAGCTAGTCATGTTTTTGAAAAGACACCATGGCAGTGCCCTTGCCATCCCACTGGAGATCACATGAACCTTCCTGACAGTGTATTTTCAGAGGTAGTTCTGCCTGCTGCTGCCGTGCCTTTATCCTGCTCTTCCAGTTCAGCCATTTAAAGTCGGTAGAGAACTTCAGTGACCTTTTTATTTGCAGACAGAGCAGATATCTACAAGCCAATTGTGGAGAGTAGCTACTTTGAATCTATATTTAAGTACTCAAATAAGCATATGTTTATTCAGATTTCTCTTTAAAGTTCAGGCTCTGAAAGTTTCTCCTATATTCCATATGCATGTGTCGATATAATCTGGAATTTTGAGTTGATTGTAATACTCCTACTAGATATTAGACTGGAGTTGTTTTACCACCACTTCTTCCTCAAAGGAGAATTAATCCTCGATTTAACTAGAATGCTAATATGAAGGATCGTGTTGTTATGCATATGTTGTTTTATTTAATTTTTTCAGCCTTCTAGGTCCGTTTTGAAAGCAAGCTTAGCCAACCAAACTTAACAAGCTTTTACTTGAGTGTGTGTAAATGTTAAGTAAACAAAATATTTTTGCTGCTTATGCTTGCAGTATTCAGCTTCATTAAACATGTTTATATGCCGTCTATAACCTTTTAGAGTGTACATGAATAACTTGTAAGACAGATTCTGTTCAGATAAAAGAGGACATGGAAAATGAGTTTTGGAGAACTTGTTTGAATGTAGATCTCCCGAGTCGCTTTCAAGCTGTCCTGTTCAAGCAAAACAAAGATCTCAAATCTTGAAAATTCGGAGGTGTGTAACAGGTCAGGTTGGTTTCTCTTAGATGGACTAACCAAAGGGGTTTTTATTGCAATAATGAGTGACCGTGGAAGATGTTGGCTGCCCATGGATACAAGCCATGGATGAAGTAGCGAGGTGGGGGTCAATCTCTTCTCCCAAGTAACAAGCGACAGGACAAGAGGAAATGGCCTCCAGTTGTGCCAGGGGAGGTTTTGGTTGGATATTAGGAAAAACTTCTTTACCGAAAGGGTTATCGAGCATTGGAACAGGCTGCCCAGGGAGATGGTGGAATCGCTGTCCCTGGAGGTATTTAAAAGCCGGGTAGACGTGGTGCTGAGGGACATGGGTTAGGGGTGGTTTAGCACTGTTAGGTTTATGGTTGGACTCGATGATCTCAAAGGTCTCTTCCAACCTAAGAGATTCAACGACCTGTGATTCTGTGACTTTCCCCTGAATGACAATTAATAACCATTTTGCACTGTGAAGTCATCAATGGTTAACGGTGTCCCTGTGGCCAAGTAGGAATCCTCCGGTTACACGGCCGTTGCAGGCTGAGGCGGGCATGGTGTGGGGGTTAGTGCGTCCCACTTCCTCTGGCAGACTGAGAAAGGGTTTGTTTCCAATTAGGAAAGCGGCCAGGCTTCAGAGGCCGAGGAGACACTAACAGAAGAGAGAATTTTAAGAATGCCAACACATCTGGCAGATGTTCGGGGAAGACCTTGGGAATGCAGACAAGCTGGGGTCTGCTGTTAGCCCCACCTGCCAAAGCAAGGATTAAACAAGTGGGATCAAATTGCTTCTTCCTACCTCTGTTTTATCTTAAAGCACATCAGCCAATATCAACTTCTGTAGACACATGGTTTGGTGACGTTTTACGCCATCTCAGTAGCTCTCCTTATGAACCGTGAGTGAGGGATCGATGTTTTTCTTACCAAAGAGGTAGGGGCAGCCCTTTTAAAAAGTACAGGGTGGGCACAATTCTTAGGGAACAGCTGTCCCTTTTCTTTCAAAAGTGTCATTTCAATTTAGCGTTTGAACTCTCACTTTAGTCTAATGGTTTTCAGATCACCGGAGAGGTAAATGGGGGAAGCAGCTTCTCAGATATTACAGACATGTCTTGTTCCATTGATCGAGTGAGCAGTTGATGTCATCTTCCAAAAGTAAATTATATTTAAAGAAATCTTTAATATTTAAAAAAAACCCAACAATCTCCCCCCCCAGTTCCCGCACGGAATACAACAAAGAATGGCAGCATCTGGCTGTCCTGGAGGAAATCTATTAGCTATCTCAAGAGCTAATCTTTCAAAGATCGTATTGAATTTCATAGAAGTAAATAGATTCTCAAGATGCAGTCTGTCCCCAAAAGCAACAACTTTTCTTAATGTACATGCATTACACAATAACATGTTAAAAATGCAAAATAAGACATTTTTAAGAATTCATTGCCTTAAGTCAGGACTTATATGAACATTCAATTTGATTAGCTGCAGCCAAAGCTAAAAGGTACATAACAGCGCCTGAAAAATTAATGAAAGCTTTGCTATTTCAGTTTAATGTCTCCGTTTTTCTGCTCTCTAAACACTCCTACAATTCCAGCCATCAGGCTCATAACAGAATGTTTTACCAGACCCTGCAGCAGACACACAGACAAATGAACTCAAGATTGTCCTGAAAGGTCTGTGAAAACACCTCAGGAAATGTTGACTCTTCCAGTCTAAGGATCAAAGCTGAATTATCTGAAGTTAAATGATTTAGATTCTTTAGATGATGGATTGCATGTAGCTTTTTATGACTGTTTTGTTTTCTAATTATGAAACTTATTTTTCACTTACTACAAAATCTAGTTCTTTAAAAATATGAATAATATTCATTATTTTTAGGCATCTTTTACTGTTTTAGAACTGCACGTTCTGTGACATTTTGTAGTGTCAGAAAACAGGCGCTTGCAAAGGAAGTTTTCAAATTATTTTCAAATGCTTATGGCGAAGAGTGTGATTATGACATTGCGGCTTTCAAGGCATTTCAGTAGCCTTGTATTGCAGTGGTAACTAAGAGGCACTGGGCCCGATCCTGGGGCCCTTGCTGAGATCCCAACCCCAAAACTCGTTTGGTGTTACTGTGCATTTAATTGCGGTGGGCTTGGTACCTACAGCTTTCAGCTAGGAGGAAGGGACCGTTTTGTTAGAATTTCCACGGAATTTGTGGTAAAAGGCAATCTTTGATCTAAAGCATTTACGATGCATGGCTGGCATTTCGATATTATCCTCTGGGAACCCAGCGTGCTTCCACGGTGCCTGGTGCGGGCTGGGATGACGGAAAGCTGGGAGATTCCGGAGTTGTGAGGCCCAGGCTGGCCATCCTACCTCAGCATCGTTTAGTTTCTGTGAACATACTAAATGGCTTTTCCGTAGGAATTGTGTTGGGATTCCAATGGTGTTATCCCTAGATTAAAGGTGTGCGTTTAAAGTGTTTTGTTACTGATTTTTATAGGACAATGACTGTTACCTTTTGTCCTATAAGGACTCTTAAATAAGGGAATCATTACTGTGTTAATGTCCAGTGAAGCCATCAAATTGCTCCTGGCTTCAGTTCTCATCACTGAGAGGAGAATTGGGCTTTGGTCGTTACCTTTTGAGAGTCCGAGCCTGTAACTTAACCCACGATTACTTTTACCTGTCTAACAGGCTGGAACGCATCAAAAGGCTAAGAGCCAACAGGAAGGGGAATGGCTTGTGGTTAAGATGCTGATGTTCGTTGGGAGACCTGATTTTGGCAAATTTCTCTCATCAGCTCTGTGCCATAGCTTTCTGTTTCTAAAACAGAGATTAAAACGTCGGGGTTTTAATTCTTGCCTTTTTGTCTGTCTAGATTGTAAGCACTGGCCAGGGTACATACGGGCAACACTTTGTATTTAGTGCTTCTTGCTACAACCACAACATTTAATCAATAAAAATGGGCCTTATGCTTCTTTGATTCATAACATGCTGAATGTCTCTCTAATCTGACCCGGAGAGGAACATGTATTTGCAGGTGACCTTTAACTGGAAAGAGTAGAAAATCACTGTCCTTGCTTTTCAGTTGAGGAGTATGAAACCGGTAATGCAAATTTGCAGGCTCTCGGCATGCAAATTAATGGAAGAGGTGGCAGCACACCTGTCTTTTCAAAGCTCAAAGCACCACGCGTACACAGGGAAAAAAATAAAAAAAAGGTTACACTTCTGTAGTTCTCTACAGTCAAGCATTCTTTCAAAGGGAAAATCCATCACTTTGAAGAATTTACAGAAAAAAAAACCTCCACAGCAACCAAAGCTGCAGGCAAGTGAGTGAAAGGCAAAACGCAACTGCTGAGAAAAATAAATAAGGGCCTTTACAGCAGTCCCGTTGAATTGAAATTTTCCTTTATCACAGACTAGGCTATTATAATCTTCTTTTCTACCTCTAGCCACGTATTTTAAAAGAAGATTTTCTAAGTGTAAAAATGTTACAGTAGAAGCAGCGTCTTTTACTAATGTATTATAAACCATCTCTTGCTGTACTAAAACGCCACCTGAATTTGCCAAAGAACCGATTTGGCTTAATTTCCCATTCCTGTTGTCTGCATGGGAAACGTCCATCAGATACAAAAAAGTAGCGGTTGGGTTATGGAGTGAAGAAATGTCATTTTCTGCAGGAACTGGCATCTAACAAGCACAGCGAATGGTGCTAATGACCTTCGAGCGCAGGCGAGGCTGGGCATTGCGGAGAAGCCACCATGTCCTTAAATGTCCCAAGAGCCACAGCAGCCCGGGTGTTCGTGGCACCTCTTTTTTTCCAGGTAAGTTTAAACAAAACCTCAGGCAACCTAAGTTTGTAGACTTCTTTTTACAGAAGCCACGTTTAAACATTTAAATTAAAGAAAGCGTCTAAATGAGATGTAAATTTTATTTACTGGTGTTCCATGTTAGCGGGCGTCCTGAATACTGGGCTGAAAGCTGTGTCTCTGCTGAGTCAGCAACCCTGAGGATAAAGCTAAAAGCAAGGTGAGACCGTAGTCATAATTTTATTTGGCGGAGGGGGAAACAGTGAATTTTCTTTCCCCAAGAAACGAGGTACTACGGAAAGAGCCACGCATGGGACACGCTAAAGTTCAGGCAGAAAATGAAGAAAATGCCATGAAATCTTGGGCTGGTGCCGGGCTGGGAAGGGGAAAGGTTGGTGCTGCTCCTGGATATGTCCTCCTGAGGAACAGGGACCACGTCTCCACGCTGGCTTCTCCCTGGAGTGGCGGCAGGCAGCAGCCACGCTGGGATTCTTGGAGCGTAGGCAGCGCAGGCAGTGAGCCCCCACCAGCCAGTGGCCTTCAGAAACCCACCGTCCCTCCACACTACCTGCTCCTGTGGCCCCCAGCTGGCCTTGACCTCAACGGTGACGTTGGCAGCACTGGCTCTCGCTCTGAAAAGCGCGTTTCGACTGTAGGCTGAATCTTTCAGCGTAAACTCCACAAATTTTGCATCCGTGATGGTGGAGGGGAGGTCTGGGAGAGGGTGTGTGGGTGAGGCAGGGCTCGCTCACAGGGCAACCAAGGGAATCCAGCGCTGCCGGAGGGCTACTGGTGCAGGCCGATAAGTAGCCTTGGACTTGGCTTCTGCCAGGCCTCCTGGAGCGTATCCCCGCTTCCATTTCCGGAACCGGTGTTGAGCTGCCGGCGCGGCTCTGGGAGCAGTGAACTTCCATCCAGCCTGCGTTGTTAGTGCTGACTCGGTACAGCTCTGGAGCAGGCTGGCTCTGCTCCAAGTCCTTCAAGCATCTGCACTAACGAGGGTCGGAGACCAGGTTTATGTTGGTTTTTTGGGATCCTTACCTCATCCAGATGTGTTTGGTACCAACGGTATGTTGCATTAATGGCGCTGTATGAGCTACACCACCTTGGGGCGTCTCTTTGAGTGGCAGAGAACGGATTGAGAGCGGCCCTGAGGAGAAGGACTCGGGGCTGTTGGGTGATGAGAAGCTCAATGTGACCCAGAAATGTCCTCTCACAGCCCAGAAAGCCACCCGCGTCCTGGGCTACATCCCCAGCAGCGTGGGCAGAGGGCGAGGGGGACGACCCCTGCAGTGCTGCCTCCAGCTCTGGAGTCCTCAGCACAAGGACACGGACCTTTTTGGAGCAGGTCCAGAGGCGGCCATGAAGATGATCCGAGTGCTGGAGCCCCTCTGCTGTGGGGACAGGCTGGGAGGGTCGGGGTTGTTCAAGCTGGAGAAGAGAAGGCTCCAGGGAGACCTTAGAGCCCTTCCGGTCCCTAAAGATGCTCCAGGAAAGCTGGGGAGGGACTCTGGATCAGGGAATGAAGACATAGGATGAGGGATAATGGCTTCAAACTGGAAGCGGGAGATTTAGATTGGATCTCAGGAAGAAATTCTTGACTGTGAGGGTGGTGAGCCCCTGGCCGGGGTTGCCCAGAGAAGCTGTGGCTGCCCCATCCCTGGGGGTTCAAGGCCAGGTTGGAGGGGGCTTGGAGCACCCCGGTCTAGTGGGAGGTGTCCCTGCCCAGGGCAGGGGGTGGGACTGGATGATCTTTAAGGTCCATCCCATCCCATCCCATCCCATCCCATCCCATCCCATCCCATCCCATCCCATCCCGCGATGCTGCGATCCCGGTGCCTGCCCGCCCCATTCCCGTTCCGGGCCCTGCAGCGGTTGCGTTCCGCGGGGCGGGGGGTGCCTCCCCAATCCCAGCCGTGTGGCTGCGTTGCCGGTTTGGGAGCGACCCCGGAGCGCCGGGAGCCGCCGGCGCCGCTTCCCCCGGGGAGCGCAGGGGACACCTTCCGCCGCAGGGCGTGGCCGCGGGGGCGTGGCCTGGGGGGCGTGTCCCTCCCACCCCGCTCCCGCCTGGAAAGTGGTTTCTCATTGACTTCGCCGGCCGCGGCCCCCCCGCTTCCCATTGGCCGTCCGCCCCCACGTGGGCACGGGCGGGCGCCCTCGCGGTTGGCCGGCGAAGGGCGGCGTTGTGAGAGGGGCGGGGCCGAGGTGAGGCGGGGGCGGGCGGCGGTTGCCCGGGCAACCGGAGAGTGAGTAGCGGCGGCGGCGGCGGCGGCGCGGAGCGGCGGAACCGGAGCCCCCGGAGCCGGGCGGCCCCTCGCCCTGCCCCGGCCGCACGGGTGGCCGGCCCGCGGCGCAACCGGCTCGCCCCGCCGAGATC
>VZSF01004568.1:584808-618595 GCA_013398295.1 Chionis minor
CCAGGAAAACTTACTGCTCTTATTTTCCCTGGAAAAAAACCCCACCCACCCAAAAACCAACTTGGGGAGAAAAAGCCCTGCGAGTGTATTTCGGCTTTCTGCATGCCCCGAAACCTTGTCAATTGTGGGAATGAAAAATTCCCCGTGCTGTGAAATGGCTCGGTTTATTTATTTTTTTTTTATTTTTTTTTTTTTTGTTAAAAGGGGGGAAAAAAACCCCTAAAAGTTGTGTTTATCTGCTTTGCTTTTACTGAAAAAACCAAAAAACCGAGCAGGAGGGGTTGTTGGGGATGTGGTTCCCCAGCGAGGAGCTTCTGGGGGGCGTTTTGTGCAGGTGTGGAGCTTTTTTTGGGCCTTGTGTGAGGATGGAACCCGGCAGGACACATCCAGCCACAGCCCCTGGGGCTTCAAGCCAAGAACATTAATTCATCCGAAATTCAGAAAAATTGGTCGTGTGCTTAAGCCGTGGTCCAATTTAGGCTCTGAGCTCTTCAGGCTGTTTTCTCACGGAGGTTTTTCCCTACGCAGCCCAACGGGGTCCGGAGCCTGACTGGGGCCTCGGGATGTTGCAGTGGGAGGAAAATGTGGTGTGAGATTTTTGGAGACTTGGCATTTTGTTGGTTTTAGCGGCTCTGATAACCGTGTGGTGATTCCCCCCCAGCAAACCTTACTGGTTTTCTTCTTCAAGTTTCTATTTTGTTTTTAATGCCAATTTCTGATTAACAAATACATCTCTCTAATTCAGAGAGCTAAAAAGCAAAACTTCTTTTTGTTGGGGGGAATGAGAATAAATGCCGTCTAGATACTTGCAATGTTTTGTTTTGTGGCTGATTTCAATTAAATGGTTCTTCAAGCTTCAGGATAATGTGTTGGGCTTAGTTTTTTTTCTCCTTAATGTAATTTTTTTTACCTGAAACTTAACTCATGCAGTGACACTAAATATCCAGTAATGGGTGCTCTGAAGTTACAGGCATATATTGAATACTGGATACAATAGGAATTTGCATCTTTCCCCAGAGAGTCTGTCTGGTTCCACAGTGGTTAAAGCCATAACACTGAATGCACAGGAACTTCCAGAGATTGCACTTTTTCTTCTTTTTTTTTTTAATTTTTTTTTTTCTGGTTTAGGGGACCTTTCATGCAGAGAGATGTTGTCCTTAGTTGCACTGGTTATGTCATGCTATTCCAGCATGGCATTACACGATGTGACTGATGCAGTCTCATGTGTCGCATCACAGCGAAATCACTGGAGGGAAAAGTTTTTTCGTTGGTGGGACTTAAGGATATTTATAAAAGTTGGGGTTTTTTTCTGCGTGATATTTGTTGCTAAGGTCAAAGGCCCTTTACTGCCTTCAAGCTACCTGCAGGATTTCCATGGATATCAGCAGGTGTGAAACCACAGATCAGGAGGAGATTGTGGTTCAAAATAAAACTTGAAACCTCTTGTTTCTCTATAAAATGGGTTAAATGTGGTTTTTTTAGGTTGTTTTTGAATGGCAAAGCATGGTAGCATCACTGCAACTGGTCGTGTTCTTTCCTGTACTCAGCAGAAGAAGTGGATTAATGACCTACTGCTTTGTGGTGAGAAGCGGTAAAAGAACATTTGAAGTGATGGGCAAAAGCAGTTTTTCTGCCTGTTGTCTTGGGATTTTTGTCTCGGGATAACAACGGACCTCGGTTTGTAGAACAAACCCGTTTATGCTTTTGACCAAAAATCTGCCTTATATCTAACCTGGCTATTTGATTTGGGTGTTCAGTTCAGGTGGCGCGTGCGAGTGGGGTACAGAAATCCACTTTCTACTATGCTTATGGAAAACCGATTTTTCACGCTACCCATCCTTTAGTGATGGGAGAATGTCTGATTATTCGGATGATTTTCTTTCTTATTATTTTTCTTGGTTTAGATAGGACACTTGGGTTTGCATTTTTTTGGTGCTTCTTTCATGACCAGAGCTTGTATCAACACCGTGCAGCTAAATATGTGACCATGCTCAGCTCAGGTTGCTAGAATGGATTTGATATTTACCCTTTTTAGATACGGAATCCAGCTTAATAAATGTACTTTTCCTGGTGCCTGCATCTTGAAGCCTGCTGATATTGATCCCACCTTACAGATTAACTGGGGAAGCGATTTGTCTCTGCTGTAGTAAACTTGTGCTTCTCAGTACAAAAAGAACAATATTCGAAGGTGGTTGAGTCGCCAACCTGTGATTTCGGGTGCCCTGTGCTTTCTCAGTTGAGAGTATAACCTGTTTATTCATGTAGTTTGGTGCCCGGGATTTTGGGAGGTGGCGCACAATAACCTTATAAACTGTGGAGAAACATCCCTGGGTAAGAGACCCCAGATGAATCATGAATTTGGCTTTAGATCCAGAACTGGAATGCTGGAAGACTTGAGTTTGGAGTTGATCCTTGCAGGCTTCAGTCGGCATGGCAGCAGGCTCTATGCTAATGCGCGGTGGTGTAATTCTGGGGTGTTTTTATGCAAGAAGCTCTAAAGGCGAGGTAACCCACTAAATAGGCATCAAAGCTTTTTGAGAGGCTTGGATGAAGAGTGTACTATGTACAAAATATGTAATTATTGTATCCGTTCTGACTCGTGGCTCCTGTGGTGGGCAAAGAATATCAGTAGCTCCGTTTTCTTTCAAGCTGGTGAAACCTGCTCTTTTTTTCCCTCCTTTTTTAGGTGTTTGTTTGAATACATAAAAGAAGATGACAAGCGTGCATGGGTGATTTTACGTAATTAACACCTGCTAGATTTGCAAAAGGCAATTATCGCTGTGAAGTGTTTACATTGATTTATGGGAGGAAGGTGGCCCAAGAGAGGGATGCTGATAATATCAACACAGTGGATTAAATGCACATTTACACCTTTATTGACACATAAATTATCTGTGCCAGGAATGCACTGAAAAGACTGCTGATGGAGCAATAATGTGGCACAAACTACCGGGTTTGGATTCAGCTCTGTCATCCTTCTGTAAGGCACGTCAATGGAAACCTTCATCTGAGCTAAAATAGGATATAGAGGCTCACAGAATGGCTGCTTGTTAAAATAATGAGCAGTGATGGCAAACAAGACTTTAGAAGGATGATAAAAAAAATGGATGAGGTTTGAAGGAATCCTCTCGCCCTTTTTTTTTTAATTATTTTTTTAGATTTTTGTTGTTGTTCATGCTATGGATTTTTAGGGACAGCTTAAAGAGGCCCGAAGAGTCTTTGTAGCTGGGAAATGGAACCTGGCTCTGAATCCAGCCAACATCAGAAAAGAAAGCCTGTGACACATGGACTGGAAGATCAAAAAAGGGTAAGTGACAAAAGGCGGATGCACTTTCTGCTTAAATTGCTGGATGAGATACAAGTGGCAGAAGAGCTCCTGGTAACTCTTTTATCAATCGCAGTTGCTGCTCGCTGCGCTTAGCCAGCTGTAGATCTCTTCTCCTGATTATACATTTAAGAAAATGTTTGTCTTTCTCTTCAGGCTTGTTCCAATGTTTGGAGCAAAGAGCTGAGGGAAGGGAAAACTGTAATATGAGTGAAAGAAGGGAAGAATCTCCAGAATTTTGGGTAGTTGCTGATGAAAAGACTTACAGTGTAAATGAAGTATACTGACTCTTACTGAATCTGGTCAGATTATTGACTTATTGTAACTCTAACTTTTTCAATTGATACCATTAGAGAGGTTAAAAAATGGCTTTCTTGGGATTTGGTGATGACATTTTTTTGAAAATGTTGTATACTCGTTAGTATCCTCGTTGTCCTGATGGAAGCGTTCGCGTTTCACTGCAGTTTCCAGATGTGACTTTGACTCGAACCGAAACACAATGTGCATTGGAATGCGCTTAATGTCGGTTGGCGGACCTTATTTTGTACGAGTGCTTGGTGGAAGCTCTGTGTCGAGGTAGTTTTGTGTTATTTAATACTAATGGATTGGCCCATTAAGCTGACCTAAATGAAGTTGCCATCTCAGACAACCTGTACCTTGTGAGCAACTGGGGCTTTCAAGTTGTTTTCTTGGCACCAGTCAAGCAAACTGTAAAACTTGACATGTTTCTACCGTATAAATCATTGATATTGTTTTCCACGCAGATTTGATGGGTGATGGAAAACACCGTGTGTTCAGCTTTGCGTGGAGAGCTCCTTCTTCCTGTAGCTCTTACGTATGATTTTTATTTTGGTTGAAAAGTGAGTTGGAAAAAAAAGATTGACCATCAGCTATTATCTTGCTCTTCAACAGCGCTGTCTAATTTCGGAGAGAGGGAGGCTTGTGTCACAATTTCATCAAGTCTGCTGAAAAATAAAAGCGGTTTCCCTGTCACCCTGTTAGAAATCTACGCAGCCTGGAAAATGCTCAGAAATTGGATAAAATGCAGCTGTTTCCTTAGAGAGAAATGGCATTTAGGGAACCCTTATTTGGGGAACGGAGTAGAAGTCCTAGATGTGTATTAATCACACCTAGCATGATCTATTAACTGATAAGCTGCCAAGGTCTTCCTTGTTCCTTTTTTTCAAGGAAGTGTTTTGGGGCTGAAGTAAATCAATAAGGGTTGAAACGAAATCCTTCTAATGACTTAATTTCTGGAGGCTGCTAGTGCACTTTTTTCTCTTTAAGCGTACATTACACTGTGTATAGGGTATGATGGAGGAAAAACATCGGGGACGGGTGACACCAAAGTATACTATAATTGTTCTGATGCAGCAGAATTAATATGCAATTATGTCTGTGTCTCCTTGCTGATAGGTATAGGAGGCTACATCTCCCATCTGCTCCTGGCTCTGGGTATTTGGTGCACATGTAGTAGGGGGCCTCTGAATGTATAATATAACCCCAAGTGAGGCTCGGTGGCAGCTGGGATAACATCAATTGGTCATGCTTTGCTGACATTCATTTTAACTTGAACTCTAGCCGTCATGGAGATTATTAAATTTATAATGATATATGTAAGATCCATTTTAATGACTCTGCATGCTTGGGTGATCTCTCTCACTTCTGTTTGCAAAACAAGTCTTAATAGAGTATTACATTTCATTTCCTATAGAATTTTCCAGGGAAAGGTTACTGATGAGAGCTTTTAGGCTTATGTTTACTGGGAAAAAAATCAGTTCGGAATAAAAATGTTGATGCGACTCGGTTGTTATTACGGAGTTGAATGATGATATAAACTTTGGTGTTCTTAAGCTTAAAATTCTGACATTTCTGATCGGGAAAAGCGGGTGTGTGATCAAGAGCCATTAAAATTAATCATCAGTAGACACTTTTGTTATTGGAAATGAGGCTTGTGCTGGAAGAAATAAGACCAAGCTCACTTTAAATCGGGCAAGTGCTTTCTCCTTTTTATAACCATATATTTTAGGGACATAAAGTCAACCGTTGCTTAGTGGTTTTGAAGCAGCAAGAAATCAGTGTGTATCCGTACACCAATCAATGATGCATCTGGCATGTGTTTCTCAACTAAAATACAGAAAGCTAGGTTTGCATTTGTGGGGTAGAAATAAAGCTTAATTTGCTTTTTTTAATGAGTGTATTTCTAGGTGTATACTCAGAAGCTATATTGATTAAAGCGAGACAAGATTTGTATTTGTGCTTATTTTTTGGAAGTATGGGGTTTTGGTTTTTTGTGTGTTGGCTCATCTTCAAGAACTAGACACTGGGCTGCGTCTGACACTGCTGAAATCAGTAGAAGCAGCTTCTTTTCACTCATCACTGTATTAGCTTTCCAGGCTGAGTTTAAGAGGACTCTGGTATTAATGTCTGGGATAGCATCGCATCTATCTACATAACTTATGTTGGCTCTAGTGGGAATTACATAGCCAAATTCCATGCAACTTGTAATATACGAGTGGAAAACTTGATGGGGTTTAACAACCGTGTAAGTGGACCCTCTGAAAGTAGTGGGATTACAAACACGAATACTAATGTGAACGAAGAGAGCAGGCTTTATGCCACTATATGACCCTGGCAACAAAATCTTTAAATACAGGGGTGATATAGGAGATGCTATAGACTTGTTAAGTTTGTGTGTAGGTTATTGTTTTGATACTAAAAATGGATGATCACTCATGACTGGTAAATTCACAGATTTTCATTTTTATTTTCTTGAAGAGGAGCTTCAAGGACATCAGTGTAAAGCAGGTGAAAACTGCTGTTAAAATAATCTAGTTAGGTACACTTCAATTGTCCTGTGTCACGAAAAATTTAGTACTGCCCTGTGTTCTGATTAAATGCGTTTTCCGCTGATGAATGTAATGGAGTATTTCTTCAGTTGATTTCCATCCTTCATTCCCACTCTTTCCAATTTCTCATGCAGATCAGTAGCTCCAAGTTAGTGGGACACGGTAAAGAAATGTCCATGTGTAATAGTGACAGAAGTGTCTTCTGCTCTGCCTCAATCAACCCTCTTTGACTGAACCACGAGTAAAATACAATGAATTTAGACTTTGGAAGAATCTCTGTAAACGTGTTTGGTATGTTTATGTGTGCTGTCTTGTCCAGCTAAACTTCTGGTTGTACTAAACACCGAAAATCACAAGATAAGGAGAGATTTATTTGTGCCTGCCTGGTGTATTTGGCTAGTAGGGATTAGGAAGGACTGTCTTTGATTGCAGAAAAACTGTTACCCTGGGCTTTGAAGTGTCTGTTCAAGCTACCTGGACATGCTGCCACAGAAGCATAGTGGATCTGACACTGGACCTTGTAAAGCCAAACTGATGGTGGTATTCCAGTAGTGTTTTTTTTTCTTTCTTTCTGCTTGATAGAGAACTTCCTCATCTCTTTTTTTTTTTTTGAGTGATAAATGTGCGAGTTGCAGTTTTATAGTGTTAAAAGCAGACTAACACTTTCGTGGGGTGTGTCTTCTCTCTTGACTTGTTTTTATTTAAACAGTCTTTGTGATACGCAGGACCAAAGCCATATGCTGTAGCTTTCTCTTGGTTTGTGTGGTAGTTTTTCCTGGGTTATTATTGATACGCTTCAGACTTGTTTGAGGATACTTTGCTGCTGCCTTTCTGTCAAAGTCGGTTTAAAGAGCATAAGTGGTCTCGCATGTATTGAGAACTTGGGTTGTTTAAAGTGGGGTAATGTTGGCCAAGTACCGTATTTATTAGCAGATTTTTGTGCTGAGACACTAGTGCAGTTGATGGGTGCTGTACTGTTGAGGCAGTGTGAAAGCACTCAAGTATAACCACTTATACATGGCAGTAAGGTTCACCTTATGCAATTACAGCAAGCTGCTGTGTGGTGTTTTGAAAACGTAACTTTTATGGAAAAAGGAATGCAAGAAATATCCACTGAGCAAGAGAACTGAGAAAACGTTATAACTTCTCCTTCATTGTCCAAATATTTAAACTGTTCTGTAAACGTGACCATCTCTAAGAGTTTAGCTCCTAGCTATGCGGTTTAAGTTTTTATTCGCATAATTAAGCTTGTTAATGAATCGACTTTAAACGTGATACTCAGGGAATCAGATTTGGGAGACTTAGTTACATGGATGGGCTTTGGTGATCTCTCCAAGGCTCGGCTTGTGCTTTAAGGTCCTTAGTTTTCTGCTTTGAAGATGCTCCTGAAACCTGTTTTTGTGGCTGTTCTGTCTGTCTTTAAACCACTCCTTGTTAAGAAATGGGCTCTTTAAACTACTCCTTGTTAAGAAGCAGGTAGTTCCCTTCGTTTCAGTGATGCAGATTTGCACCTTGATGATTGTTACGAGGTATTCTGTTCTATTTTCTGTTAAAAGTTCTTTCTGCAACGCTTTTAATGAGAGAGTCGTATGGGAGTGTGTGATTTTTGTTATTGCCAGTCCTCTCCCAGTCAGACTCTGGTCTTAAAGAAATCTCCTGGATGAAGAAACAGGGCTACTTATCATAGTCAAAAATATTTATATCAGGTAAACAGCAAATTGAGCTGATGTCTGTTGTAATATCTGTTTAATTAAAGGAATTTTGCAAGCTTTGTAAAATTAGGGGCTGGGGTTTTTTCCAATGTGTGTAAATTGACATTAGGATGTGATGAAAAGGATCTGTGGTGATGCAGAGCAACTGAAGACCAGGCTGCAAGTGGTGATCTTCGTGCACTCGAGGTCTCTGTGGTGTAGTCTCATCTAGAATTGACTCGGGTGCAATTCTGTCACGTTTTCCTCTTTCCGCTCCATCCTTTTTCCCCATGTCTGGGTTACTGTAAAATGAAAAAAAGCTTGTGTGAGACTTCTTGAGGTCTTATACTTACACAAATTGTTGGGTTTTACCTCTGTTTTGTAAAGAGTAAAGCGTATGCAGCATATGTACATACATATGCTATAACTTGTTAAGCAGATACACATGGCTCCTAAACAAACAGGTGGAATACGTATGGCTGGGATTTGTAAGGCAGGTGTGCTGGAGCGTTTATTTCTCTTCCTGTTGGTGCTCAGCTGAACTCTAAGACTTTTCAGAAGCTGAACGCTTCTGTGGCCACGCAAGTAGCTTTGTTTCTGGACAGCCAACTTCATTTCAAGTGGACCTGATGCAGATCTGTCCATGTTCAGGGAGTAGGAGTGTTGGCATACAAAGCAGGAAAATAAGACTAAGTTTACAATGGTACTGCAAAACTGGAGGGGACAGCAGCGGCTTCCACTTGTATCCTAGTGATACAGGTGTGTAGGGGGCATATGAGAGCTATAACCTCAATTCAAACAAAGTTTTCATTTGCATTCTCCCATCTCACAGGAGAATATCCAGGTTGGATTATATGGATTCATTCCTGCATATTTTATCATAATCTCTCCTCTTGAACCTGATTAATTTTTAATTTATTTTTTTTTCTATCTGTGACTGGAGTTAAGTTTCCTTTTAAATAGTTAATATGAAATTGGCCTTTCTCTCCCAGTGAGCAAGGGTACGTTTGTGACAATGTCAGAACCTGTTCGATCTTCTTCTATACTGGGTATGATTATTTTTCTGTTTTTAAATTGTTAATGTTCTTCGCGCCTCCTTCCAAAGAATTGTTCCAGAAGGAGTCCATCCCAAGATATTTTAGATGATGTTAATTATGTGATATCATTGGAAGCAGAGACTCAAGTGTAGATAACCAAGTTCAAATCATGATTTTTGCCTGATCAGCAGTGGATATCTCCTACCTGCCGGTTGTTCATATTGCTGGGTTATGCAATTTTTGTCTAACAACATGTACATCAGAGTAAATCTAGCTTTAAAAAAATTCCTCTAGGTTGGTGTATTGGTGTGCTTCTGTCCTCTTTCGTTGAGAATGCTAAATTGAACTCTCTTAAGTCTTTTTGGTTGAACCAGCACATCACTTCTTTCACTGAACGAGAATAAAATAATGAACAAAAAAGCCTGTAGTCGCCAAGACCATATTTCTCTTCCTCGTGCTGAGTGAAGTTCATTCTCTTGAAAATAACTTTGCCTTGACTAAAGAGTTTGTCTGAAGCTTTAAGTATGTGGAAAAAGGATCCATGTGTAAGCACAGTGGTGCTGCAAGACAATGCAGGGTACTGTTCTAAATCATTTGGTTGTGCTTTGAAAATTCTGATCTTTTGGGTGGGTTAAGTTACTGGCTTTCCCCGTTAACAGTGGCTTAAAGCCTTGGTTAGAGGGAGGGAGTGAAGTTGACCAGGAGATGAGATTCAGAAACAACTGCTACTTGTGTTGTGGCTGTGTATTAACGGAATAATTATGAATGAAACATTACACTACGAAGGCTAGGACTCTGGAATTCTCTGTCAAAAGCATTTGTAACACCTTTTACAAGCTTGCTGAGGACACTGTTTTAGCAGAATGCTTGGTTCTGGATCTTTATCTTGACCAAAAATAGAGCATGGCGATGAGCTACTGTATGCTCAGAAGAGCCTGACACCTACTTTCCTCCATGTGCACAAAAAGCAGAACAATTATTCTTGTGGGTTTATTTCGAAATCCTGGAAAGCGTGCCTCTGAAAATGCTTGTATGGAAGAGTATTGACATGGTAGATAGGTACAGGTGCCATTTTAAATGGAACTCTACGGAATCGGGTAGAAGTGGCTTCTGATTACTGAAACTGTTGAACAATATGGAAGAGTTGATTATTTCCAGTCCCAAAGGAGTGAGGTTAATGCTGATGAGTACTTTGTATATGACACCCCTAATGCTGTCCTTGCCTGCAAGAACTTCCCTGCTTGCGTGTCTGTGTATCTACACAGCATCATAGTTTTAAACTGGCTTCCCCCCTGCCTTCTATGATGGTAGATTAGGAATGCCTTGGTGTGATCAGCATGGACAAATCCTACAACAGTCTGCCTGGTGTACTGTACTGGCCCTGATGTTTCGGAGCCGGAGAGAAACCCAACAATACAATGCAGCAGCTGATTGCCTCGTGGAGGGAAGAAATCCAGCCCTTCCTCGAGCTGCTGCTGACAACGGGCTTTAAACCCCAAAGCATTAGATGTGGTTATCGCTCTTATCCTGGATGACCCACAAGTATTCATGGTCACAAATTAGCTGGGATCTTTTAAAATTCATCCAGGCACCTCGACGCTGTGGGAAATCTCCAGTCAGCAGTGGATTGTATGGGGGGGTGGTAATCTGCGGTGAACAGTGTCTTCTCAAGTTGGCTTTGGGGTTCTGTGTCTGGGGCTGGTGAGCGTGGGCTGAAGAGGGAGAGCTCGGAGACTGGGCTTGCCGCTGCAGATGGCTCTCGCTGTATTAGTGAGCCTGTGCCTCGAGTTTTTCCACATCCCGTGCTGTAAATGAGGATTTGATAGCTAAGGTCCTAACAGCTTCATCAATCTGATTTCAAAGGTGACGAAACCAAAAGGCGCTAGCAGTAGATACAAGCGTCGTGGGTTGACCCTGGCTGGAGGCCAGGTGCCCACCAAAGCTCCCCTATTGCTCCCTTCCTCAGCTGGACAGGGGGAGAGAAGATCTAACGGAAGGCTTGTGGGTTGAGATAAGGACAGGGAGCTGTAGCACGGGCTTCCCATAGGGTCACAGCCACCTTCAGGCACCCACCTGCTCTGGTGTGGGGTCCTCGGTGGGCTGCAGGTGGAGGTCTGCTCCACCGTTATCTCTGCTCCAGCTCCTGGAGCACCTTCTCCCCCTCCTTTTTCACTGACTTTGGTGTCTGCAGGGCTGTTTCTCTTGCGTATCCTCTCTCCGGCTGCAGATGTGCAGGTTTTTTCCCCCCCCCTTCTCAAATATGTTATCCTAGAGGTGCTACCACCATTGCTGATGGGCTCAGCCTTGGCCAGCGGTGGGTCTGTCTCGGAGCCGGCTGGTATGGGCTGTGTGGGACGTGGGGATGGCTTCCAGCAGCTTCTCATGGAAGCCACCCCTGCAGCCCCCCTGCTGCCAACACCTTGCCACGCAAACCCAACACAGCAGGTAAGTGCTATGTAGTATAATATATATTTTCTATACTATAAACAAGATTTGTGTCAAAATGAAGCAAATGACTGATGTTGAAAGGAAAAGCCTGCCCACAATTCTATCAAATGTGAGTTATAGGATGCTATGGGGAACTTCCAGCCTAATAAGAAATCTTCTGTTACTGGTTAGATGGTAAAAAAAAAAAAAAAAAATTAATTTACTTCTGACCTGTCAGATTTCAAAGCGTTCTTGGAAACATTTCTCCAGCTGTTGAATGCACCTCATCCATCCTTCCCTTTTTTTTTTTTTACAGTGATTTAGCAGAAATGGCTGTATCCCTCGTTCTCTCTATGATTGAGATGTAGCAAAATGGTGTTTTCCGTGCTGTAGGATGCGTTTCCCGTGACGTACAGCTTCCAAAGCCAGCCCATTCCTGCAGTCCTTTGACAAGTGAACAGTCCAGTGTCAATTACTGAATTTCAAGTGACTCAGTATTGCAAAAAATCAGTCTTCTGTGGTTTTGTTCATTTAATAGGACAGGTGTCTCTCAGTCTGTTACATAAAAGGTACAAGCAGGTAAACATTGGAGGTTGTGTCTTTAATTATTTTTGTAAAGCAAGTGTGACTTTCAGATAATGCACACTAGAACTCATTAGCATGTAGTTTCCCGCACATCTCTTTAGAAAAATGTTCATTATTATGCAAATGGCTAGCCTCTGGCTTTGAAGTAATTGTCATATGGAATAATGTGCAGGCCATGATATTAAATTCTTCAAAACCTAAATAGCTGGGAAATTCATATTGGACAGGCAGATATTGCTTCTCATGATGTCTGTGCCTGGAAGCAAATTTGCTATCCCTGAGGTCCGCTATCTATTTTGATATTCCTGGTGAAGGGAGTGGTAGGAAAGGCAAAGGCAATGGGAAGAAGGGAGGAGGAGTGCAAAGGAAATAGTCTCTGTGATAATACTGATTTATTTACTAATTTTAGGGAATATGGCAAAGCTAAGCTTACCTCAAGGGCCTTCTGGAAAGGGAGGCGTTAGGGAGAGACAGACATGCATTTGTCAGTATTTATTTTTAGGCACAGAGTGTTAGGGTTTTTTTCTGGTTGATTATAGTCTAGTTTGACAGATGTGGTGTATGTTTGTTTATGCTTGCATACTAAAACAATTCATAACAAATTTAAGCAATAAGTATCAGTGACAACTTCCAGTAGCAGTAAAGCTATAGTATATACTTTAACCAAAAAAATTAGATTTCTGTGTTAAGGTGTAGATCTGGTACTACAGACAACTTGGAGCATGTTTACCGGTGCAGTTTGTGGCTCTGCAATAGGTTTCAGCGTCGATGAAGGAGCTTTTAGCGATTGTGAGAAATGTGTATGTTTCCTAGCTGCTTCTTTCTTCTTGAAAAGCATCGTATGTCTGTGTATGCTTTCAAGTTAATATATTATTTTCAAAGGGTTGTTAAAAGGAATATTTAGTATGTAACAGAACCTGGTAGCGAAAGAGCTGTGTTACAGATCAAAGCTGATACTTCCTTCTAAAATTGTTCAAGGTTATGTTGGTCTGACTCTAAAATAACTGGTAGGAAACTGCTGGTCTAACTTATCTTCTTCTCCCAACCTGAAATCCCCTTGTAGTGCAGTATCTTACTACTCCTTGTTTTCTAGATCAAGTCATAAATTCCCTTTTCTTTGCAGAGAAAAACTGGAGGAGATAGTACATCTGGGAGCTTCTTGCCTTTTCTTGCACTGAGCTTTTTGCCTGTCAGACAGTTCACTCTTTATTTCTGCTCTTTTTCTGGTGGTGCAAAGTGACCCAGAGGACGTGACAGAGGACTACAGTCTGAGGTGGAAACGGTGTTATGTGTAGCATTATAGGGTAGATGGAACCGGTGTAGATTCCTAGGTCTTTCTTCCATTCCTCAGGAGCTTACTGCAGCTTCTGCTGGGAACCAGACCTGTCTTTAGGAACCTCCTGAGCGGCTCCTGGAACATTCTCCTGGCAGTAAAACTCTTTGAGAGAATGATCTTTGGCTTTTTTCCCTTTACGGAAGACTGTCATTCATCCTGTAGAAAGGAATGATCTGGCTTACAAATTAGGTTGTCCTTGCAGCATTAGGAGAAAACAGGACGGTATTGAAGACTGTGATTCCTCTTCTTGCTAACAGAGTGTGATGCGTGGATGTCTCTTGAGGCTATCGCACATTGATGGTAATAAATATGTACTCAGACTTGTGTAGATTTCTTTTTTTTGGTGTTCTGCACTAAAAAAGGAGTTGTATTCAAGGGAGCTGAGGGGCAAGGGAGTAGCTTCTGAGATGTGATAATAGAGTAAGTTGAGAAATCGATAGAGACAAGGTAAGCTTGTTATGAAAAACCTCATTTATAGGTGGAAAACTAGAACTGTACATGCTGCGAGCATTCAGCTTGCGGTTTATTTTCAAAAGTCTTTTATTTCTTCATTGTGATGCCAGCAGTGACTATCAGATCTCCAGTAACTCAGAGCGTTTGTTTTGGATAAACAACATGCATCTAATATGACTGCTTCAAAAATCACAGAATGGTTTAGGTTGGAAGGGACCTTACAGATCATCCTGTTCCAACCCCCTGCCACGGGCAGGGACACCTCCCACCAGGCCAGGTTGCTCCAAGCCCTGTCCAACCTGGCCTTGAACCTCCAGGGATGTAACAAGGCAGACGGAATTGCCTGTGTTATTTCAGTGTCTCTCTTTGAATTTTTCTGATTCAGGGGCCTTGTTTTCTTCATTGATTTTTGCTGCATAGTGTCAAACAAGGTAATGAATGTTTTGCATGTCTTGAATTTAATACTGTGATATTCAAAATTTCTAAGTAAATACTGTGAACACAGGAGAAATAAGACGGGTTAGAACTGGAGAGATCACAGAATTGGCAATTCTTTTTAGGTAAGGTGGATTGTAGTTAAATTTTCTGTGAGATGAGCAGGAACTGGGCTTCAGTTCCATTTCTGTTCCATTTGTCTACAACATGAACGTTAAAACAAACAAATGAAAACTAGATGGTGCTAGTTCAGCTGTTGAAAGTGTGTCCTTCCCATACCAACCTTGATTAAAATCAATATAAGATATTAGAAATGAGTGAAAGTTGCATCAGCTATCTCTTAGCTGCATATAAAATAGTTGCATTAACGTTATTTAGGCTGATAGCGCATGTCCTAGGGAACTGGGAAGCCATCACCAAACACCGGAAGAGCGCTCTCTTGGAAACATTTAATTTTTGCAGGTTTTAAGTACTTACTGCAGTCCATTGTTGTGAAACTCACGTTAATCTTGTCTGCTAGGTTTTTTTGTTGGTGGTGGTTGTTTTATTTTTATTAAATTTGACTTCCAAACCTGCATCACTTAATATGCTGACTTCTGGAGCTCCAACTCGGTAATAGGAGTAGCCTGTTTTCAGACTCCTTTTCCTTTAAGGCGCTTGACTAAATAAAAGGAAGATTAGTTATAGTATGTATGTGTTAGGACTGGAATAAAATCTTCATAAATATTTATCAGGTGGGGAGAAATAAATACATGGATGCATTCTTTTAAAACTCAAATGATATGACATAATAGACGGGCTGGCAGAGGATGAAAGTTGGAGTGCGGAGGAGACTTTTTTTTTTTACCTTGTGTAAGCTGTGTAGGAACTTCGAGTGCACTACAGCACGCTGAAGTGCTAAAATAGATGGAAGCATGTACAGACATGGGTCCTTCTAGATAGGCAGATGATTGCTTTCGTAAAAGCCTGGAACTTTAATTTTTGCTGGTGGGTGGTCTAATGTCATTATTTACAGTAGCTGAATCTGAAGCGAAGGTGTTTAATGCTTTGACAGGATCAAAATGAGCCAGAAGATACATACTGCATAATGACAGTGTTGTAACTGTTGCTCATGTAATTGGGGAGGCAATATTGTTGAAAGATAAGGTGTCAAATACAAATCTTAACAGTTCTCCTCGCTCTCCTAGCCTATAACATGGTTTTGGGGGGGGGACACTTAAGATAATGTGAAAGCCTTCTGCCTCTTGGTCTTTCCTATCCATAGCATGGGGTAATGTTCGCTTTACAAAGCATTTTGGGACCCTCAAATAACAGAGTTGAGGGATGTTAGCAGAAAATCCAGTTTTCTTAACATATATTGCAATCAGTAATGGCATAAATGTAATGTCTTCTTGATAGTCTTCGGTACTTATCTTTTTCTGACTTGCAGGTAGTACATTTTCAGCTTGTAGATGTAGCTATTAGATATTTTTGTGTGTGGATGAGCATATCTCTGTATAGAGTAGAATACTAGTTTCTTGTAACTGGAAATAACAGGAGGGAAGATGTAGCTCTTTGGGTCCGGAGGAGTGGGTAGAAGAGAAACCGAGCTCCCTTGCTTGCTGCATCGTTACCGCGGGGGCTGCAGTAATCGGCCCGAGCTGTGTACGTTCTAAGAGCAAGAGGCATCTCTGGAGCTTTACTAAAAAGCTCAAATGAACAAAAAACCCCTTAAAAATTTGAGTGTGTATAACATGGGTCAGACTGCTTGGTCCACTGCTGCCTTGCTGCATTTCAAGGACTAACATGCTCTTTGGGTGACTTGTTCTCATCTGTCTAGGGCAACACCAAGGATCGGAGACACAGCCCCCAGGATTGGATTCCCCTTGGATTAAAATAACTTTTTTTTTTTGAGGAGGACTTTATTTTTGAAAGGAGTCTGGCAGCATGGCCCCTTGTGGCTTTTAGGGAATGTGGTTCCAAGATCCTTGGCTGATCTCAGGATCAGGGAGGATGGGAAGGTGGAGGAGAACTGGCCGGTTCTTGCTTTTCCTCTTGTACCTGCAAGTTCTTGCAGTGCTGGTTTTGTTTGTTGTTTGGGGTTTCTCCTTGCTCTAAGTAAAATGTAAGTTAGAAATGGATAATCTTTATGACCCGTCAGAAACCCTTGTTCCAGCCTTGCAGACTAGAACACCAAGTAAGAAACACGAAAGCAAATACAATGGCAGGGTTTCACCTCATGAGGAAGCCTGCTTAAAAACTGAATTGCTTGTCTTTTTATTTCTACAAAAAAACCCCAAAACAAACACCCAACAAAAACCAAAACAAACCACAAACCAAAAACAAAACCAAAAAAACTCAACACCAATTAAAAAACCCTCCAAAATACTGTGTAGTTTGTTAATGGCTGTTACTGTTCCATGTATGGCTTTTCATTTGTGTGTGTTGAAGGACAGACAGTTCCTGTCTGCACGAAGTTTTGATGGGTTCTGATAACGGTGAGTGGGTGAGGGATGTGCGGAGGGAGATGTCATGCAGGGACATTCCAGAGGTGCGCGTGGAAAAAGCGGCGAGCCCGCTCCCGCGCTGCCCTGCGCTCCGGGGGCGAGCAAGGACAGCCGAATAACCTTCTCCGATCTGCATCAGCTGTACGCCTTGCTGAAGATGATGAAACACTAACTGCTTCCCCTGTCTTCCCTTTCATTCCTTCTGCCTTATGGTGATGCACCATGACCAATAATGTTTGCTGTGCAATAAAAGCTAGTGACTATGAAGTGCAGAAGGATGACTTTATGACCGAGGCTTTGGTCCAAGATGTTTTGAATGTCTCTGAAGAGGTATATGTATAAACCCATTAAAGATGCTAATTAGCTTATCCTACTAGGTGCCTTAAAAGTAAACCTCACATTTCTTTCACAGATTTCGTGATTTTTGGATAAGGGAGTAGCGTAAAGGTCCCTTGCATCCTCCTTTCTGTGAACTACAGTAGCAGTTGCAATTGCATCTTCTACAGGGAGCCTTTTCAGTAAGTGTACTTCAAATACTCAGGGCAGAGAAAAGCTATTTTTCTTTTTTCTTTTTTGTTTTCAGCGAATCTTGTCTGAGCTGGGAGGGTCTAAGTTAGGGAATGGTTAGAGGAGGACAGTTTCTTCTTTCCCTAAAGATTCAGCAACTTCCCTAAATGGAGGACAAGGGAAAATAGTCCCTTTGTCCTTGCCGCAATGCCTGCTGAATTCAGGAAGACACCCCCCCCCTCCCTGATGAGCCTGGATATAGACTATTAACAGCCTCACGCTGCATGAGGAGCTCCGGAGAGTATTGTAACTGCTGCCCCAGCTGACCGCTCGGGGATGTGCCTTTTGAAGAGAGAGGTAATACAAAGACTGTTAGTGTGGCCCTGGGAGGATACAACAGGATGTAATTATGTTTCCTTAAAGCTTGCACGTGTTTTTAGCCACCTTAAAGGATGTCCAGATATCACGGCCGAATTCTTTTGGGAGTTCGGAACGGCTGATTTTTTTTCTTCTGAAAGAGAATAGTATGCTGAAGTTATTCTATTGGAAGTCAATTCCTATAATGAACTTTAATGATATCTTTAGGTGCCAATTAAGATTAGTAATCTAGAGTGCTTTTTAAATTATTACAATTAATTTCTGTTCTTATACCCATTCCTACCAAACTAGAGTGTGGATTCCACTTCAGGATTTTTGTGTGGCATCCAACTAATGAAAACAGTCAATCTCAATTTCTGTTTACTGGCTGGATGAAGACTGTTTGGTTTTGTTTGTAATATCCTGTCTTCTCCTTTGCAGATAGTGTCAAAGATAACATAAAACAACATCGCGGCTGTTTAATAGCTTAGCTTGATCCTTAATGCTTGAGAGGAAAACACGACTGTGCGCTTTAGCAAATTGTTCAAAATCGGGTCGGAGACTCCAATATCTCGACTGTTGTGTGTCTACAACCCGAGCACGTTGTCAGCCATAAAGCATTGCCACATGCACTGTTTTAACAGAGAACACCGCGGCGTTAAACCCTTCTGAAATCAAGGCTTTCGTGGGGCAGATCTAGGCAGTGTGTCAGATGTTTGAGCGTTGAACTTTGGAAGCCAAAAACTATTCATAACCATTGATGATAACTTAATATCTACGGGTGGGTTTTTTTTTCTTTTTGGCCACCTGCCCAGATTCTATAATGATGAGTAGTTATCTTTGCAACCTTTCACATTGTTGACAGTGATTAATAATGTGTTGTGCACACTTCCATTGCATCCAATACCAATTTTGGGGGTAATGGGGAAAGAATATCTAAATAGGGAACTAATATAATTCACTTCACACGTTATAATTTGACTATTGCTTTTGGAAAAGCAGGGATATGAGTAGTAGCATACAGTAAGATTTTATGTAGTTAGAGAAGTAAAGTATTAGATTTTTGGGTTCACTTATATCAGCTTCCCAGTATACAGTGACTGAAACAAGATGATATGGACAGAGAAGCATATTTAAAAAGATTTTACTGTGAAGAAGAAAATCTTTTAAATCGCTAGATGCCTCATATATCCTTTTTAATGTTAAACTGTGAAGTGATAAAGACAGCAAGTGCTTGTAAAAACGAGATGGCTGCAGCTCAGAAATCTTGGTTTTGTGGGCAAAATGGCTTGAAATTGCCAGTGTATGCACTGATAAGCACCCGATACTAAAAACTTATCTCTCAGACAACGTGTAAAAAGCGTAAGACTGATGACTGGAAATTAAAAGATGGGTACTATTCTCATACTTGGGTACCTCTCATGTAATTACCCTGCCTTCACTTGCTATAATTTTTTTTTTATGGCATTTAGCCTGAAGCTTAACTTTTTTTTCCTCCTTTCTGCTAGTACTGAAGTAGACTGCACCCCAGCATATCTACTCCACGGAAACTGAACTGTAAGTTCTGCCACCTATGCTGATTTTCCACACCATTTTTTTCCCCTTAAGTTAACAGTAGCTTTTCTACTGTTCGCGTAATTTTCTGTTTAAACTCCTTCACCTTTCAGGATTCAAAGGGGGTTTTGTGTTGTTACAGCTGCGCTATTTACTAATGCAGAACCTGAAGTTGTCTCATGATTTAGATAATATCTATGTGTATATATTCATTTCTAGTCATGTGGCTAAGGCCTGACATATTTAACTGGTATTCTTTCTGGTTTGTGTCATGGTTACTTCATTAACCATGTTGAATTATGCTATAAATGTTTGCAGGAGCCCAGTCTTTGTAATCATTCTCTGTGGGGAATTTGCATTGAAGTTGATGGGGATCGGGGCGTAGGAAAGCTGCTTGAGTGGGCATCATCTGCTCTTTCAGGCAGGCAAGCTTAAGTGGCACAATATATATATTTAACTGCTAATGTACTTTTGGGGCAATCAAGGGGATGATTCCTTTGGTGATGTAAGTGGCGTTAGACGGGAGGGGGATATCTGTGCACTCAGGAACAGTGGAGATTTTTATCCAGAAAAACTCTGCATAAAAGCAGGGGCCAACGAAGAAAATGCAGGAATAATTCCGTAAAACTAAATAATGTGGGATGATGGTGGGAGGGATGTAAAGTGCAATGAAACAGGATTGTGGCTGCATAGAAGCCTTTTATTTGCTCCTTCCTCTTAAGTGTTTTGAGACCATTAAGAATATAGCACTAAAGGTGATATATTCTAAAAGTTTGCTCTAGAGTTGCTGTATGCTGGGGTATAAGCTCATGTTGAGCTACAGGAACAGAGGAAGCTATTTTTTAAAATTAATTTAAACAAAATTCACACCACAGTGAAAATCTTTGTACAAAGAAAGGCCAAATGATAAGGAGGAATCAAATAAATGTGCTCCCTTTTCTCACTGCAGTATTGGAAAGGAAAGGTTGCTAAATAACAGATCTTGTGCCACATGGAGAGAAAATGCAGTTGGAACAAGTTAGTTTTTGCAAAAAAACAATATAGTGGTCTCACTGAAAATGATATAAATTGTTATTTACTCTTACACTGACTCTTTGGCTCTGGCCTGTATTACAAAAGTATATACACAAGGAGAATGAAAACCTGCATTAAATTGTTGAAGTCAACCTTAACAGCTTTTGTCTTTGCCTTTTGTTACATCCCACAACCTTTTATCCTTACGTTTGTCTACATAGATGATAAGATCCTCTGCGACAGGGACTCCATTATTTTTTTGTGGAAAGGTGCATAGCAATCTTAAACCATAAATAAAAGGTGGTGATTTTGCCCGGATCTTTCAGTCCATTTTTGTAATAATAATGGTCTTGGTTCCTTCCGTCTTCATTGAGGCTGTGAAAATGGAGAAGCAGAACCTTGGCATAGAACAGCTTTGTGATGGCTTACTGTGTTTTTGGGTAAAAGTCTTCCCAGTTTTTGGGTGAGGTGGGTTACCTGTGTTTGTACTGCGCTACCTCAGCGGCCCATCCAAGATTAAGCAATGAAGCATGGTAACTAGTGAAAGAAATGGAAAAAAAACCCCTGAGGAATTGTTGTTTTAGTTGGTTTTCTGTGGAGGGAAGGGATTTGTAATCTTTCTCACAATCTAGTTTGCGTTTTACTGGAGATCGCCAGTGGTGATATTAAGACCTGTGTTATTTCCCTGGATTCCTGGAGTTAGACTCTTCTATTCTGCCACGAGTTTCCCTATGTGATCAATAGAAGAATTTTCTGTTTAGTGTAATGACAAGACCTTACTTTTGTTAATACACTCAAAAGAAAAATGGGGTTTTCTCATTTGAAGCCTTACATAAGGGGCTTTATTTTGTTCTTTGCTTCTTTTAAACTTGGAGTATCTTTGACAGTTTAAGCCCAGGGTAAGATCCTAAAACATACGTAGAGAATACTGAGGAGGGTGATGCTCAGTGGTTGTGTTTGCTGAAGGCCTGCTAGTATGCAAATACGGGGTGGAAAAAAACCTTTCCATAAAACACTAGGGTTTTCCAGTCTGGCATTTCCAAATAAGTACTTTCCCCAGCACTACAGTCATTTGTAGTTAATAGCTTAGAGGCAAGGAGCGAAGCGCAGAACAGCTTGGGAAGTCCTGTGAATATCAGCCACAAACCAGCGTACATCTCTTCCATCAGAAATATTCAGATTTTCATTAAATTGCTTAGAGATGACTACTGATGGACACAGGAGCAAGTCTGGAAGTGAGTTAGAAACCAGAATTGCACGGCGGTCGTGTTGCTTTGAGTGTGACACTAGGTGACTGCTATTCTTCGCCTTTTCAATTCAATAGCTTCGTCTCAAATACTCATCCTCAGTTGAAGAGATTCCCCATGAGATGGGGAATTGCTAATTTGTGATATTGACTCTGACAGGTGGTTGTTTTTTTTTTTTTTTTAAAAAAGTCTCTGTTTTCTTAGGAAGTCCAAGGAGTGGGTGTGATGCCACTGGAAAATGAGCGCCGTGTCCATTGCCAATTCAAGCATTCAACTGTCTGCACTAGGGGCAACTTTCCGAGTAGAGAAACTTATGTGCATTATTGTTCATATTATTTCACCACATAAAGGAAGCCCTTCTAGTATTATAAGTTCATTTAAAACATACACTGGTGAGAGAGTAATGGAAAAGCCAGTAGATGGAGAGAAAGAAGTGTTTTCTACTTGCTTAACCTGTATGGTTCGTAGCTGAAATACCCGTCTTGAGCAAGAACAACCTGTCTGACTTGTCCTCGCACACGCGTTTTGAAAGTCAGCCTAAAAGTTTAATCAATTCATGTATGTTTTGATCACCTACTGCCATCAGGTTCCCCATCAGATTCTTGTGGCTATTCTCTCCTGCTCCGACGTGCAGTCCTTGCACCTCTGTTGCTCGGTGATGAGGTCTAGTGTAGGCGTAGGGCCAGGGCTTGTGGGCTGCTAGGAGAACGCCAGAAAAAGTAGTTTCTGGGCCATCTGTTACACCGCTTGATGCAAACGTTGGGTATTAAGAGATTAAATGAAAACCTGTTACCCCTCAAATTCTTTCTTACTTGTGTTTTGGTTTTATTAGGTCCTCATTCTAGACTTTTGAATGATGATAATGAATATTTGACTACGGACTGAAAGTACTGGGATGATGTATATAAATATATAGGACCATATCTGGAACCACTTTGTCTGTGATTGTTGCTACCCAGGTTCACAGTGTGACCATTACTACAAGGTTTGAGCCTATAAACAGTCTGAAAATAAGGCTTTTTGAGGTACCCCTGAATTCCACGGGTCAGTTGATACCTGGAATTCCATGGCTAGGTAATGGCAAGGAGGAACCACGTCACACCTTAATTAGCGCTTCTCTTTCTATTCCCTTTCATTTAAGCCTGGTAGGTGCTCTGTATGTGTCGGGGTCCTGTGTTTGAGAGGACAGGCAGCTCGTAAGTGCATTTAGCCTGATTTCATAATGAAAGTAGAATGTGTGCATTTGTGGGCTGATGGACAGTATTCCCTTAATCTTTGCATCAAGTAATTCTGACAGAATTTGAAAGCGTTAACAGCCAAGTTGTCTTCTAGATAAAGACTAAGTGCCTTTCCTATGCAAAAGGCTTTAGCTAGAGGTGTACTTTCTAAACACCAGAAATGTCAACCACAAAATATGAATGAGCGGCAAACTGAATGTTCGTAGTGCTTCTGCTAGTGAGCGTTTAATAAAAATAAAGCTTTGTTATGTTTTGAAAACGTTGAGGCTGAAGGCCCAGCTTCTATGCATGGGAGTGGGGGTGTGTGGGATTGGAAGGAGCTCTTCTGACCAGAACTTTGTGATCTGAACCCACCTTGGCGTGACCTTGTGCCACCTGAAGGAAAGTTCTGGCCTCCTTGAACATCTGTGAAGCTATTTTGGAGCGCAACCTACTGCTCCCCCAGTCCCTGCCTTGCAGTCCGTCCACTCAAGAGGTGGGGGGAGAAGGGTTGCCAGTGAAAAATGAGGCAAAAAAATTCGTTGAGTACCTCGGCCTCCTCCTTGTCTGTTGTTACCAGTTTGCCAGACTGGTTTATCGGGGTGGGGAACACGGGGGACAGGACGACAACACTTTTTGATCTTCCTTTTCCGGCTGACAGACCTGTAGAAACCTTCCTTATTGTTTGTGTCCCTTGCTGAGTTCAGCTCCAGCTACACCTTGGCCTTTCTCACCACATCCCTACACAACCAGGCAGTGTCCTTATACTCTTCCCAGGATACCTGTCCCTGCTTCCACTGCCTGTGCATTTCCTTCTTGCCTGTTAGTTTGACCAGCAGGTCTTGACTCAGCCATGCTGAGCTCTTGCCTTCATCTCCTGATTTCTTACACCTGGGGGTTGAGAGCTCTTGTGCTGTATGGAAAGCATCCTTAAAGATCTGCCTGCTCTATTCTGCTCCTGTATCCCTGAGGGCCGTTTCCCAAGGCATCCTATTGACTAGCTCCTTGAAGAGCTGGAATTTTGCTTTTCCTAAAATTCAGGTTCCTGACTTTACTCTTCACCTGACCCTTATCCGCCTGGACTGTGAACTTCACCAGTGCATGATCACTGCAGCCCAGGCTGCCTCTGATGGTGATGTCGCTGGTTAGATCACCTGTGTTGGTGACCAACAGGTCTAGTATCACATCCCCTCTGGTAGGCCTGTCTATTACCTGGCTTAAGAAGTTATTCTCAGTGCATTCCAGGAGTCTCCTGGATTGCCTTCGGTTCACTGTGCTACTTCTCCAGCAGATGTTGGGGTGGCTGAAGTCCCCCAGCAGGACAAATGCCTGCGTGCGCCCCATGCCTCCTGTAAGAAGGCTCATCAATAGGTTCCCCTTGATGGGGCGTCCTGTAGTAGACACCAACCACAAGGTTCCCTTTGTTGCCTTGGTCTCCAATTCTTACTCATAAGCTTTCAACTTGCTCATGGCTGTTCTTCAGAGACAGCTCTTCACGCTCCATCCATTTCTTGATGTAGAGGGCGACCCCAGTCCCTCCCGAAGAGCCTGTAGCCATCGATAGCGACACTCCAGTCATGGGATTTGTCCCACCAGGTTGCAGTAATAGTGGAGTATAAAACGAAGGGGATATGTTTACAGCACACTGAATTGATTTGTGTGTGTGTGTACACAAATACATATTTATTGTGCAATTTGGAAGTAGAAACCCCCCTATTCTTTTATAAATATTTGTATGTTTCAGCCGTTCATTTTTGGTTGAAAGGATGTAATCTACCATAGCAAATACACTTATTTATTTTGTAGCCCTTGACAGACCTTGCCAAATGATTACTTTTACCAGCTGTTCCAAATGCTGGAAGAAATAATGAGCTTTTGGAGGCTTAAAAAAAAAAAAAATTGTAGCTTGTTGCTTCCTCATTCAAGCGTCACTATAAGATTTGGACAGTTTATCTGTAATTAAGTACCTACTTATTTTCAAGGTCAGAGTTGCAGTGAAAATAACACATTTGCCATTTGAGTTTGTGCTTCAAAATTCTGCATCTCTCTTTTGAGTGAAGACAGTCATCTCCAGTCATTTAAACCACATATACAGTTGAGACAGCTATTATGTCTTAAAAAATAGAAAAATGCCCATTCCCCCATTAAAATTTAAGAAAATCTGGTATCCTTAATGATAGTTTTTATAGGTTTCTGCTGTGCAGTTGGTTTCTTGAGGCTTTATGTTTCCAATAGTTTTAGGACCAATCCTTAGATCTTAGAATAAAACTATGTGTGCAATAGAGCCTGTCTTTGTGAAGAAAAGCGGTGATGGTGTGTGCTATGGCTCTTCTGGGCTTGTGCCTGTAACTTAGAGAAGATGGTGGGATGTTTTGGTTGTGGTTTCCTGAAGGTATGTGGCTTTTTGAAACTTCCTTCCATAATAAACAACCCCCTTATTTTAAATATTAACACCAGCTGTATTAGTGTTCATTGAGAACATGACTGAGCGTAATTGGAAGTTTAGGGTTAATATTCACTTTTCTAAGCTTCAAATTAAGCTCAGTCGTGATCTCAGTGATGAAGAGTAAAACCAAAGTTTAAGAGGTTAAAATAAGCCTTATTATAGTGGTTGTAGACATCTAATCAAGTTGTGAAGCTTATTTCAATAAATGCAGTTAGTTTAAGTGACTGAGTTAGAGAAGTGTCTCTAGAGTAGGCCTTCCTTGATATAGGCAGCTTGAGGTAAAGAATATTACATTATTTCCGTAACTTTTCCTTATTTTCAAGCTGTTACATCTCTCTTCCTGCTGATGCTGGTTTTTGCTGAGGTTGTTGAGGGTTTGTTGGATGCTTCTTGTTGTGGGGGGGGATCTTGAGGGGATGTTGTTACTTCTCCCTAGTATTTTCCTTGCTTGTCTTAGCAAAAACCATAAAGGCTGGCTCGATTACTTGGTCTCCTGCTTTTGGGGTTGGCCTGTGCCCTGAGCACAAAATCGTTAGTTGTAGAAGCAAACTAATAGTGTCATTGATAGTCTTGCTAATGAGGTACATGTGTGCTCTTCCTGTAAATAGCAAAGTATGTAGAAGCTGATTTGAAGAGAGGGGAGGACCTGGAAGATAAGATCAATGAGCATCTTTTAATAACAGTCCAGAGAGTAAACTTAGATGGGTGACTTGTTTTGGCAGGCATTTTCCTGTGAAGTTTCTTGTCCTGTAGCGTTGACTTGCTGTTTATAGAAGGCTCTGCCTCAAGAGAGGGAGGTTCAGAGGCCACTTGGATTTTTGTTGGGCTGCGTGAGTGATTTATTTGGCTATCACAAAGCTTGTTTTCTGGTTGCAGTTACATGCATGTGTTTGCGGTGTCTTTAGTTGTAGTTCCCTTTTTTTTTTATGGTTTATGTCATCGATACCTGTAGCAGCTTACACTTATTTCAGCCCTCAGTGAGGAGTAGGACTTTGTCTTGCCCCCTCTGTGAAGAATTTCCTGTTCCTCGGGGGAAAATAAAACATCTGTAACTGCCTGCATGTCTGTTTTAGATGAAAGTGCCACTCTTTTGATATCTAACTGTATAATTGTGATTGTGGAACAGGGACTGGCCTTGAAGATAACTAAAGGATCCAAGTTTTATCCAAAATGTTTCTTCTGTGAGAGAGAATCCCAGTCAGAACTACACTGGTGCATTTGTTGTGCTTTTTTTTTTTTCCTTGTCTTTCCAATATGGGCTGAATTATGAATGTGGAACACCTTCGGTATTCCTCTTTGCACAACAATGATTTAAGGTAGGGTAAGTGCCCTACTTCCTTTCGTCTTTTTATGCTTATTTAAGATAAATTGTGCTTCTGTCTGCCGTAACTGTGGACTTGAAGATCAAATGCGCAGCTTCAAGAAACCTCTGCAGCTGCTCTTAAACTTTGTAACTGTAGTCACTCCAGCTAAGTTAAGTTAACTTAGCTAACTGTTAAGTTAAAATAATTATTTCTCCTCACAGGAGTTAAAATAGCTTTGCTGGTGGAAAAACTACGAGCAAGAGCAATATAATTGGTTTGGCACCCTGAGGTCTTTTATTTAGCGAGCTTTCCCGGTTATGCCTCTGCAGTAAGGCTTATCTGTATCTTAGATCCTGAATGTGAAATGAATAGTCCTTTGTGTAAACACAAATAGATAAAATTTTATCATGGAGTACAGCTATTCTCATGTAGCGAGCGGCATCTGAAACCCAGAACGACTGATTAAGGAGAAGATAAGTTTGAAGACGTTAGCAATAGCTTATGAGTAAAAACGTTAACGTAACGCTGTAGTAGTCGAGGAAGAACTGTAAATAATAAGGGTATTTGGAGCTAAAGATTAAGGTAAAAAGAAACTGGAGGCAAGGGACCTGGCAATGATGTTGGAAACACATAGCCCTGCTGCATTCTGTTGTGTTATGCCACGGCCTCTTCTGACTGATTCTTTGCTTGAGTATGTGGTAGGACCCTCCGAGTCCTGATTTTTCCATCCAACCTAACACCTTTTGCAAAGTCACTGTCCTTGACTTTCTTTTTGTAGAGTTTCAACCTATCACACTTGCCCATTTTAAGATGTGACTTCCATGTTTGACTTGTTTTTCTGTTGTGGGGTGGCAATATGGTGTGATGTCCTCCACTGCAGGGAGGTTGGTATGGCTTAACATCAGCAGAGGATCCTGCCTGCTGGTACTAAGGAGAGCATGGTCAACCACAGTAGAGCCCTGGATCACTGTGATTCTGCTGGCAGATGCGCAGGGCAAGATGAAATTCCTGGGGGAAAAGGCAGCATGATGTGGGACTATCAATGTTCTCTGACTATTGAAAACATAAGTATCTTGTGCATTTTTACCCCAGGACAGAGATGCCCAGGCATATAGCTGCTGATACTGATCATAGAATCATAGAATAGTTTGGGTTGGAAGGGACCTTGCAGATCACAGTCGCTGCTGGGAGATGATGTTCAGGCGGCTGTGGCATTGATAGTTCATTAATCTGGATGAAGGAACCCCTTTCCCACCACAGAACAGCTTCTCCCAGTCTTTTTTCTAGCCTCCCCCCAATCACCCCCCCAAAAAAAATCTTAAAGCACATGATTTTTAGTCAAAGTGCAAATACGCATTAGTTTGAGAAACATATTTCTTAAAGCTGTTTCATGCTTTTTGGTTCTGTCTTGGCTGTAATGAGGCAGGTCAATGGATGGGTGCAAGTCCTCCAAATATCGGTACTTTTCCTTGATGTTTACCCTGGTCCTTCCTAACGTGGCCCCTCATTCTTGACAGACGGCTGACAAAAGAAGAATCCTAGAACATAGCATTTTAAAAAAAACCTAGTGTTTCGATGCATTTTGAAGCTGGTACCAAGTTGATGAGAGCGCGTGATGAGAAGCTGGAGTTGGCACTGGGGATACTACATATGAATTAAGTTAGTGCCAGTGCCTAGTAGGATCTACTACCTAAATTGTGCGGAGCTAACATTTGAGACAGAGGCACTTCCGTGTAACATGGAGAGCTTTTTCTCCTATTTACTGCTGTGTTAGCTGCTGCATTTGAACTGCGTACACAGATATTCCCCCCTGAACTGGGTATTTACAGTCCTGCAGAAATATTTATAAAGCACTTGAATTCACTGCTCTCTTAAGAGCTTGGCACGAGCTCTAGGGAAGCACTGCTGCTTGGAGCAGTAGGTTGCCTCCTTTCTTGGATTTCCTGGTTCACTAACTGTCTCAAATTTGTGCCCATTATAATAATAGAAATGGAAATAGCAATACTACCTGGCTTCAAAAATTACTTTTTTCTTTCCTGCTGGCTTTGTATGTACCACTCCCTGCTCCCTGGGGGTCAAGTGAAACGGCAAGCCTGGCTCTGTACAAGAAATTATTCTCCATTTCCTTTCTCTTCTTGCTGTCTAGATGCTTACTCACTTGTTGGAAAGTGTGTGGGTCTTCCTAATCTTATAGACAAAATTTTTCTTTGTTTTTTTCCCTCCTTTAGCTATTTTTTTAAAGAAAATAATGCTTTGTACTTTCATAGCACTTAAAGCTGTCACTCGCTTTCAGACTTTTACCTGATATTTCAGATGTCTCAAGCTTCCCTGTTATACACTAGTGTAAAAACAGCACCTTGCCTCTCTGAGGGAATAAATTAATAAAGAGCTGGGTTAAGTCCAATGATGCTAATTATATCTGAGGTTACATGGGGATGGAGGGTTAGACCAGTAACAAATTAGTCTCTGGTTTGTGGGCCCTGATTGCTTAAGTTAATTGTGAGTGTGTATGTTTGTGTGTGTGTATATATATATAAAAATACGAATTCCTCAGTTACAAATAACAAGGATATACATGCTTTTAAAAAAAATAAACCCTCTTTCTTCCCAGAGGCACTTCTAGGTGACTTCTGCCTCTGTAAAGGAAGAGAGCTTCAAGTCTATTTAACTCTTGGAACTTTCTGTCCCTGACCTTTCCTTCCCTGTTGGGTGCAATCTCTCCTCTTCACACTGTCCTTGTGTGGAAGGAAAAGCCCTGTCCGAGTAGCTTTGACGTAATACTAGAGCAACTGACTTCACTCTTCTTCTGTGTTTTGCTGCCGGCTTGGATAATTCAATACGCTCCTCAGGAGGACGTAGAAACCTCTCGGTTTGAGTTGCAAAGGTGGCAACGACAGACTGTCACTTTTAACCCCTGGCATTAGTCGAGCTGGAATTCAGCTCTGTTCTGAGCTCTGGCTGTAGGTGGAAGTGTAATCTTAGGGTGAGGTGTCTGCCTTGTTGAATGAGAAGCGGACATAAACTCTGAGAAGTACTGGAGTCTTACTAAGGGAAAACACCTTGCAAGAAACGGAGCTTTGAAGTGATTAGATACGCCTTATGCTAAATTATTTGAAGGCAAAACTTGGTAAGAGAAGCTGAATGGAAATGGTTTAGCCTAAACGCAGGATGAGGAGGTGGTATTCAACTTTTGAGCTGTAGGGGTGCAATAAAAAAATACCTGTGTATATACATATCTTATGCATGTGGTTTTTGTATTAAAAGTCTCTACAGTGTGTGTCCACTGCAGAGTGGGAGCATGGAGTCTTAGAATGACTTCTTCAATGACTAAGATGACTTAGAATGACTAAGGTGTTACTTGGAGTGTGATATCTACATAGTGCTTATGTGGCTCCACTGCAGAGTTGGGAGCGTGAAGTCTTGGAATGACTTAGAATGACTAAGATGACTAAGATGTTACTTGGAGTGTGGTATCTACATAGTGCTTATGGGCCAAAGATTGGGTAGTAGTACTCTGGCGGGTAAACTGGTAGTCAGCACTGTTCCAAGATGCTCAGACCTGGAAGACTGAACATGTTATCAATGTAGTTCTTAACAAGTTTTGAAAAGTTTTGTTTTCGTTATTTTCTAAAATTCTCTCTTCCCCCTCAATTTTGTCTTGGTCTTAGTAGTCCTGGTCTTTGTTTTCTGTCCTTACGTGTGGACAAAACCCTGTTGCTTGTTCCTTGTATTGCCACCAAAGCCCTGAGGTTTGAGTAGTTGTTTGTCAGTAGCATTCCTGGTAGCTGGTTATCGTGTTGCAAATATAGTTAGAGAGAAGCAGAACCGGATGAAACGGTGCCCACTAGTAATCTGGAGATCCCCGATAAAGAATACAAGAGAACATACAGATTTTCAGTGCCTGATGCACCTTTCCTGTGACTTGGAAAATTCTCACAAGCTTTTGTGATCCCAAGGTGATGGATGGCTTCTGCTTTGAAATGGAGACTTTTTCCAGCAGCATGTGGTAGTATAATAGTGTAGAAAATGGCATAGCTGAGGGAGAAATAAATGGAGGAAGGCTTGTCCAGCTTTACCTAGTCCAAGAGGTCACTCTTGGAGCAGGCAGATGGGAAGGCTTCATCTGCTGTAGGTGAAGAGTAGGAGTTATTCTGCAAGTCATCTGTAACAAGTTTGACTTGCACAGAGGGGAGGAGAAAGCTTCATTCTCATAGGAGCCGTAATGCATGTGCATGCTGTATCTCCACTATGTGTTTCCTACGGGGGAGTCAAAAGAGAACAAGCAATAGAGAGTCAAAAAATTCATCTTTTCATGAGCCCGGAAAGCCCATCTCCATCAGGGTGCCTAAACAGTGCAATAAAACCAAAATGCCATAAAAACTAAGCTTACCCACGTTGATACAGATGTCTTTCATTGTAACTCAAAATAAATGCAATTCAAATGCCCGAAAAGCTTGAAAATAAATGTTTAGAGCAGCTAGTATAATTGTCTTCAAATCATTGGTTTCAGTGCTTTTGTGCAGTAGGTTATGATCTTTCAGAACTGGAACAAGTCTGACTCTGCAGGAAATGTGTATTTTAAAAAGGAGCGGACTGTGGATCTCAGTGATGTGACTGAATGACGCATTCAGTATTTCTAATTCCTGACCAACTGTAGATCTGTTAAGGCGTGTTAAGTAGCCACCAATGAAAGCATAAAGAAAATCTCTGGGTTACTTGTTAATTACTTGCAGCGTTGAATCAAACCCACACTTCTTATGTAGTTCACTTTAAGCAAATGGTTTATATCTTTAAAGTTAAGTGTGAGCTTAACTACTTGAGTAGATCTATTTTTCTGGCTAGAGATCTCAAAAAGAGGATGTTTTAAGGCACACGCAGCTCTTGTTTAATGACAGGGCTTCCTCCTATGTGCTTTTTGTAAGCAGAGTTGTTTTCTTGGTTAATATTTCTGCCCGTTCCAGTTTTGGTAGACAAAATATAGTTAAGTGAGCCACTGCCTCTTTCTTGATCCCAGTTGTGCTATGATCTGCTTTTGCTGCTGGAAGCAAACTTAGTCTTCAGCAATTTCTGAAAGAAAGTAAGCAGGAAGACATGGTAGAAACACTCATGCTGTAAATTTTATGGTCATCTTTGGGTCTGTACTCCTGGTAAGAACTGGACTCAAACACGTTTAAATCGGGGGGAAAAAAAGGAAATACAAGATGAAACGCAATCTTTTGGACCAAACTGTCATAGCAGCTACTGTTCACTGATTAGCAGCTTCTAAAATGCAACCTTCATTACCAGTAATGATAACTGCTGAAAATTGCTTGCTCTCAAAATAACTACTACCAATTAGCTTGAATCTCTTTGTAGCTATCTCTAGCTATTTAAGATCAAAATAGCTCTTAATGGGTTTAAGTAATCAATAGTCTCAAAGACTTCTGAAGATCTTGGCACATAAAATATTAATAGTTGATATTTGTCTTTTAAGAATCTACTCAGCATTGTTAACACATTACAAAGTGCTAAGATTGCAAAGTGCTTCTATTAAATGATGTTAAAATGCTTACAACAAGCACAAGATGCTTGTTTTATGTATCGATGTAAATAAATGTTATTTCCATCCTGTTGAAGTACACAGTTACTTTGAAGTTCAGTGTTGAGTTTGATTTGCTGACAGACTCGTTTTACTACAGGGTGGAAAGGTACATCTTCAAAAATGTCATTTTTCTGCAGCCTTTATATTTGAAACTACACAATACATCTCACTGAAAAGAATTTCTTTAGCACCCTTGCTGGACAAATTTACAGGAAAAATAGCTGTTCAACTCAATTTTCTTTAATCTGGGGCCATGAGTAAGGCGTGTGGTTAATACTCATAGCTGGTTAAGGCACTGTGAGCTGAGTAGGAAGAGAAGTGTTAGCTGGAGTAGAAGGTGATGAATATATGGGTTTGCTTCCAAAATGCCACAGCAACTCAGAACTCATAACCTGTTGCAGCTATCAAACGTTTCAGCAGAAACGGGAATTTCAAGTGGAATTTAGGAAGGGAGACTGTGGTAGCTATTCAGTGGTGCGCAACTGTCGTCGCGGGGCCGTTGGTGCCCAGCTGCTGGCAGAGAGCGGACTCAAAATTGGACTTCTCAGAGTTACTTGGAACAGTAAGAGTCTGCTGTCCCCACTTCTCTTGCTGTATTCTGTTGTTATTTAACCTGCGCTGAATGGTATTTGCCTGGCATGTGAGTTGACGGAAGTAAGAAAGAAATTGTTCTGAAACTCCCCGTCTGTGTGTGTGAAAAGAAAACCGAGGAGATGTATAGAATTACTACAGAAGAACGGGTGAAAGTTAACTACAGCAAGGTGGTTTTTAAGAACCAAATGTAGATTGGCATGTGTTAGAGCTCAGGTGTATTTGTTAGCTTTCATTTGGAAAGGTAGATCCCAAAACATATTTAAGGGGAGAAAAAAGAAACTAAGGACTTGGGCTTCCAAGGAACATGCGTGAGCCTCGACCAAGTTGTCTGACGGACTCAAGGGCATTGGTCTTCTCACATCTTACTACATTGAGCTCACACACTTGCCAATTCCCTCTTGGGGTCCCATGACTAATAAATGAGCCTGTTTACACCCTACTACAGCGCAATAGTCTCATCTTCTGGAGACTGAGGATCTCAAAGAAGGTGGGTTTGTTGTTGTGTGTTTTTTTTTTTTCTTTAAAAACACACACATGCATAAGCATTCGAGAGGAAATTGCTATTGATCAAAAGAGCAAGATGTTTCCATCTGGTCGGCTTTCTGCATTAGTTTAACGGCTATTTTAGTCACATAGGCAATTTTTATTTAATGGCCTCTCAATCTTCATGCTGTGTACAGAAAAATGAAAGCGATTATGATATTTTTGTTTCATTGATATTCAGCTGCTTTCAAGGTGAAACCGGGGATTGGGGGGGGTGGAAATTCACTGGTCCTGCCAGCCATGGCTTGACTGTGGGAGTGTTTGAAGACCTTTACTTGGAGCATATGGTATGAAATTGCTGCTGATGTGGTTGTCTTGAGTTTCAGCATAGAAAACAGTCCGCTACTGTCAGTCGGTATCTGCCCAAAATTCAAATTTAATGAAGCGAGCTTTAACTCGCATACCTAGTGAGTACCTGTCTCTCAAATGTCACCTGTGTACAAGATGAAAGATGGTTTTCTAGTGGCAGATTTGTACTGAAATCCAACAAACCCGTTAAGCTTTACCTTCCCCCTCCCCCCCACCCCTTTAAGCAATTGCATAATAATATTTATATTGAATTGCACTCGGATGGGGAGAGTAGGAGAGGGGAGCTGAGAGACTGTCCCATCCATCTTTCGAGGGCAGTGTATTTTGAAAGGCAGTTTGATGCCTTAAAACATCCTCGCTTGGCTGTGTCGCCGTCATGATGCCAAGTTGCTTCTGAACAACTCTTTCCAGGAATCTTTAAGGGCACCAGTCAATTTTTGTTTAATCTGTCCTCTCTCCCTACCCCTTAATAAGGCAAAAAAAAAAAAAA